>CM074720.1:213851927-214167335 GCA_037306005.1 Rhinophrynus dorsalis
ATACGGAACTGCCTCTGGTAGTTACTGCAATGTGCTGGATAAGAAGGCTACAGAGGCCTGCATTTTGACCCCTAATACAGCAATTTAAAAAAAAAAAAAAAAAAAAAAAAAAAAAAAAAATTCTACTCTTCTACTCTCCCTTGTAGCAGATTGTCAGGAATGAAATCCCCATTTAAAATGAAAATATTTTATTCTAATTTATAAAGGAAACATGTTTGAGATTATTCAGCTGATGCCATCTGTTTAATGTTTAATATATCTTCTCTTCTGAAAGTATATTTTCATGTCTTCTGTTAATAGGGATTGATTTCCATGAATTCATTGGGATGTACAAGCGCTTGTTCATTCATTGCAGAAGTGTTGTGAGTATGCCCAGTAAAAAAAAATGAAATTAATTTGTACCTTCACTCAAGTTACTGGTTTTGTTTTTCTTACTGTACTTCAACTGCTGCTGAATGTTCTCAATTATGTTTAAATAAATTTCCATTTGTATATTTATACAGGTAGCACATGATGTATCTGATATTATACATTCGCCGAGGAGAGCACTGGAGGGAAAGACATGTTCACAGGGCTCACACAGCAAAGTAAGTTGATGTTAAAGTGATAGTATTGTCACAATTTAATAAAACTGAATCTTGTAGCTATTAAAAAACTAAGCTAAATGCCCCCAGTCCTATCTCTTAAACCTTTATGGTTTGAGAGATAACTGCAGTGAAAGATTCCCCCTCCCTCCCCTTTCCCTGACATCAGCGCTCTAGCTGACTGCAGGGGAATCTGCTCCCTGGACAAGCAGAGGCTCTTCAGCAGAGCCAAGATCGAGAGACATAAAAATAATTACTTCACTGGAATGGTCTACAAAGTGTGCTTGGTTTGCAAGCACTCTTTGTAGACCATTCCATTGAAGTATCTCTTTTTATGTCTCTCGATCTCTGCTCTGCTGAAGAGCCTCTGATGGTCGTGGGACCAGATTTCCCTGCAGTCAGCTATAGCGTTGACGTCCGGGAAACAGGAAGGGGACTCTTTTGCTGCGATTATCTCTCAAACCATAAAGGTTTGAGAGATAGGACTGGGGGCATTTAGCTTAGCTTTTTAATAGCTACAAAATGTGGTTTTATTAAATTGTGACGGTACTATCCCTTTAATGTTCTGGTTTCATTATAGTGGTGAAGTTTAACTTGTGAATTTTGTTTTCATAATTGTGTAACAACAATAAAAAACTTATTGTGATCTGCTGTCCTATACATTAAGGCTAGTGTCAATGGCAGAGCCACCCAGGGATGGTAGTCTGGATGAGTTATGTAAATTGGCTTCTCTTCTGTTTGTAGCAAACTTTTGTTTTCCTGAACTGGAGAAAGTTATTAGCCATGCCACTGTGGGCAAGAGTACTTTTTCTGCCTCAGGTCCCACCTAAGCATTTAATTTTCCCACGTAAGATGCATGGTCTTTGTTACCTTATCAGTTTGGGTACATGCCTAAGGCACCAACTCACAGGATCCTGATTTATCTCTGCCTATAGGAGGTTGCCTATGATTTTTCCATGGCACATGGGCCATTTCAGTGATGTAATTTTGGAAGGTAATTGTATAGGCTACAAGTCTCTTCACCTCACCATTTTTTCCTGTCTAAAGTTCTTCAGGATCTGGCTCGAGGTAATCTTTTCTAGCCTTCCTAGACTTTACAGACACTTGTCTGCACATCCCATTCCATCTGGATGATCAGTGGTTTCTGCATTTTGCAGTCCAGTCCAGTGCTTTCCAGTTCACTGCCCTTCCATTTAGTTTAGGATGTGCTCTTAGTGTCTTCACAAATGTCATGTCAGCCTTGACTGCTTACATGCATGCTCAAGGAATCTCTTTGACTCCCTGCTTTAAGAACCTTTTACTCAAGGCTTCTTCAGAAGTAATCTTGGACACTCATGTTCTGAATTGCATCTCCATTCTGGAGTAGCCATTTGGCACACAATTTCAAGAAATCTTCTTTGGTTCTGTTCCAGGTCTTTCAATTTTTGTCATGAGATTCTTTACCCTCCTAGGGAGGGTGTTTCTTTCAGATGAAAAAAATCCAGTCTTGTTCCTTCAGTTGTCCTTGGCAATACCCTGGCCATCGGGATGATGCAGGAGTATGCATTGGAATTGCAACTGGACATTCTCTGGAGTTGATAAAGGCCTCAATCTCAACTGGCCTTCTGTGTCCTAGAGCTGCAGGCAAATCGCCTTATTTCTAAGCCAGTCAATTTCAATTCACCGCTCTTACCTTTGGATTGGTGTTCACTCCAAGGGTATTCAGGAAGTTACTGTCTGCTCTGTCAACTCCCATCCACTTTCACGGGATTTCTTTGATGCCCTCTTTGGACAACCCCTTTACTAAAGGCTCTTTCACAGGAGCTGTTGAGAACTCCGATTCACAGCTGGGTTCTCAACCTCAAATCTCTTGTTGCGTTTTAAGTACTTCACTTCCTTCAATTTTTCCAAATATGTACGGGGCCCCTTTAAGACTGGTTGCCTGGTCAGTGGCTGTTTTGGATTCATATACAAAGCTTATATGGGACATATCTTTACTTTTTGCATGTAGGAGGCTTCAGGGCCGCTCATTGTGCTCCTTATATGGTGCAATATCTAACAACCTCATCCCCCTCAGTAAGGTGGGCTTGCTATTTTTCAAAGGCTGGAAAGCCAATGTGTCATTTTAAAGGGAAAATATTTCCCAGAAGCTCCAGGTTTTCTGGAATGGGAAGAGGTGGTCTTAGATCTTATTTTTGGGAGTGTGCATATGCTGGTCTCACCCTTCTACTTGCCAATTTAACCCCTTGCAGTCAGATATGTACCTTTGCATACTTTTAGGTATTTTGTCCTGCCTCTACTACTTTTCACTGTCCTTTATACTATTTTGTTGGGTCTTCTGACTGTCAGAATCTAAGGGACACATGAGCATGTGTCAATCTCAATTGGCCATCTATGTACTAGAGCTGCAGGCAATTCACCTAGTGTTGCATCATCGGTCTTGACCCCTGCATAGCTTCCCTGTGCATATTCAGTCTGACAACACAATGATGGTGGCCTGCATCAACCCACAAAGAGACCAGAAGTGCAACAGCTTGGGCAGAGGTCCATAGATTATCTTTTTAGCGAGGGAAATCAATCAGAGCATGTTTAAAGGGATAGTAATGTTTCACAAAAACAGCTCCAATTAATCTTCATAGTATTTGAGCCATAGAGAGTGTTATTTCGATATTGTCAGAGTTGTAGTTCAAGAGTAATTGAATGATAAAGTATCCCTCTCCCTCCCCTTTTACCTAGTGTAAGCCACCTCCCCTCAGATGTGGAATCTGGTCTACAGACCAGACAGCCCACAGCAAGGGACAATCTTCTTACTGTGAGAACAATGAAAACCCTGCCCCACTTCACAGGTTTTTCAGTTTTTTCCCTTATGGTAATTGAACATTGTCCTTCTCTGCAAGCCATCTGGATACCACCTTGCTCCTCTGAGCTGAGCAGTGTTACATCCGTAAAAGGAGCGGGAGGGGTATTTTTTATCATTCAATTTCTCTTGAACTACAGCTCTGACAGTATTGAAATGGCACTCTCCATGGCCCAAATACTATAAAGATTAATTGGAGCTAATTTTATTGTGAAACATTACTATCCCTTTAACTTGATCATCAGCTAGATGGTGGATCTCCTAGCCTCTAGTATAAACTGCAGGATTGCCAGGTCCCAGGATCCTATGGCTCCCGCTGTTGATGCAATTACCATTCCATGGAATTTTCCCTCTGTTGTATGTGTTTTCGCAAACCCCTCTCTGCTTCCCAGGGTGTTGAGGAAAGTCAGGATGGAGTGGTTTCATGTCAATCTGATTGCTGCATTCTGGCCTCATCGGGCCTGGATTTCAGATATTCTTAATTTGTCTGTGGAGGAGCCTTTTTGTATACTCTTGCATCCAGAACTTCTAATGCAGGAACCGTTGATCCACCCTCCTGTGCAGAAGCTAGTTTTGATGGCTTGGCTCTTGACGCAATCATCCTGAAGCAAAAGATGTTTTAAGATTGTCATTTTTACTATGCTTCAGGCTTCTAACCCTGTTTTTTCTAAGACCTATAATAGGGTTTAGTCGATCTTCAAGTGTTGTTCCCACTGGGGGTCAAGGCAGCAACCTTTTCAGCTTCTGGTAGTTCAGGCCTTTTTTCGAGAGGGCGTTCAGAAAGGGCTTTGTTTTAGTTCCATCAAAGTACAGATTTTTGCTCTTTCTGTTATTTTCCAATGGCATATTTCCTTTCTCCCTGATTTTCAAACATCAGGGGTCAAGGCACTGTTCTAGGGGTGGCTCATTCCTACACTGTCTTTGGGGGTCCCACTCCTCTGTGGAATATGATCATGGTGTTGGGAATGCTTCAGAAGCCTCCTTTTGAACCACTATATTCCATATTTCTGCATTTCTTGACTCTCAAGACAGCTTTTTTTTTTTATGGCTCTTGTGTCTGTTCAGTGGGTAGCCGAACTTCAGGCTTTGTCTTGTTAGCCTCCCTTCCTGGTTTTTCACCCTGTCAGGATTGTCTTGCGAATGTCTATGGGTTTTCTGACAGTCGTTTAAATTATTAAATCAACTAATAAACTGTTCTTCTTTCTGTCCTGCTCTTTCTGACAGGCCAAAATACTGACTTTATCTGCTGGATGTGCTCAGGTGCTGTTCATTGCACACAGTGTTTTTATAAATCTGATTCACTGTTTGTCATTCCTCAGGGCCAGAAGTAAGGTTACTATAACTTCCTGGATTAAGGGGACAATTTGCCAGCCGTATGTTATCAGAATGAAAGAAACCTGTAACTTTTTTGCTTCAAAAAGTGCATTCCAACAGCTCTATAAGTGCATCTTGAGCCTACAAGAATCAAGCCACTACTGAGCAGCTACTTAAGGCAGCAATGTGGTCGTTTCTACACATCTTTTTCAAACAGTATAGTTTTAAAATTTTGGCTTTGGCTGAAGCCAGTTTTGGCTGGAAGGTCTTTTGGGCTTTGGTGCCTGCATAGATGTCCTTGATTTTCTAAGTTCAGAACAGTCACCAGTTAGTTTTTCTGTTAATTGCTTTGCAAGTTTTGGTGTCTGATACCTGAAGTCTTGTGGATACTGGTCTGTGTTGGATAGGTTCCTCCACCACCACCAAGAAATCTTGGTGGATAGCTTTGGTATATCTGTACAGTTCCTGTGTTCCACATTGGATGACAGAAAAAAGATGGTTTTAGTGTACTTACTTTTAAATACTTTTTTCTTCTAGACCATGTGAAACACATGACACCCTCCTGGGGAGTCTTCTTGGATTCTCTGTTCAGGGGATTCCCTTTTCTTCTTTCACTTGTCTTTTACTTTTCTCTTAGCTTTGCTATATGTTAAAATTAAACTTAGCAGCAGGAGTAACGTGGAAGGGAGGAGGGAGTCTCCACCTCAGAGACCTTTTTTTGAAGTGCCTTGTCCTCCTGGAGGAGGAGACTTTGCCCCCATGGTTCCTGTGTTCCACATGGACTAAGAGAAAAGGATCTAACTGCAAATGCACAAAAATCCCTTTTTGTTTTGGTGGGGCTGATGTATTAATTATAAATGGTGCATTACTGGATTAAACCAACTGCACCATAGGACACAAAAATTACTATTGATTTAAATGGGGCTTTCAATCCCTTTAGTACTAGATAGGTCTCTGGGCATTGTTTCATGGTCGTTGAAGGGGTTAAAAGTCCCATTTAACTCAACTGGAATTTTGATAACTTATCTGTGTCAGTGTGCATTGCTGACACACTATGTGTGTGAGACTGTGACATGCTCTGTGTATGATTGCATATGTCTCAAATGTTGGTGCTTCAAAGGATCTGTGCAGGGAATGAATTCTGGATGGCGGGCTGAATGCCTTTGTTCTTACTTGAAGCGTGCCAGTCTGGGTGTTCTCCTATCACCCTTCAAAGTGAAACATTTGTAGCAAACGACTGCACCGCTTCCAAGGAACCAATGTAGGCAGAATATCGTATAAAACAATTGTATCTTTATTCCAGCAGTAGAAAAATATATAAAACCAAAGATATTCTTGGACATACAAAAGATCCTGTCTCACGTCCTATCATCTCAGCCGAATATACATGGACATATCACAATAAATCTTCATTGCAGTCTTTAAGATTTATTGTGATATGTCCATGTATATTCGGCTGAGATGATTTTGTGGATTGAGCGGACTAGAGGAATGCCAAATCCTATTTAATTTGGTACTTGTTTTATGTCAGCCTAGTTTGGAGATCGTTTGTATATATTGAGTGTAACAGGCTGACAATGTAAACAAAGTAGCCTTTGATTACTAATTGGATACTAATTGGATACTTGTTCTGATTGGTCAAGGTGTATTTAAAAGTTACTGGTTATCAACATGACTTGATAGTCATGAATAAGCGCAGGTAGCGCGAAACGCGTGGACTATATAGGCCTGCACTAGCCTAGGACGTGAGACAGGATCTTTTGTATGTCCAAGAATATCTTTGGTTTTATATATTTTTCTACTGCTGGAATAAAGATACAATTGTTTTATACGATATTCTGCCTACATTGGTTCCTTGGAAGCGGTGCAGTCGTTTGCTACATATGATTGCATATGTCTCCGGTTTGTGTGTGTGGTGTATCATTAAATGTATAACTGCAACCCAATGTGTGTGTGTGGTGTATGACTGCATGCGTGTGTGTGTGCGTGTGTGTGTTTGCGTCTGCTCCCCATTGTGTGTGACTGCGTCTGTATCTGCCCCCCCTGTGTGTGTGTGTGTGTGTGTGTGTGTGTGTGTGTGTGTGTGTGTGTGTGTGTGTGTGTGTGTGTCTGCATACCATTGTGTGTGTGAGATTGCGTCTGTATCTGCCCCCCAGTTTGTGTGTGTGTGTTTTGGGTTTTTTTGTGTGTGATTGCATGTGTATATGCTCCCCAGCTTGTGTGTGACTGGGTGCGTATCTGCTCACCTGTGTGATTGTGTGTGCATCTGCTCCAGTATGTGTGAGAGATTGGGTGAGTGTGTGAGATTGCCTGTGTAACTGTGTGCCAGTGTGTTAGTATGTACTGAGAGAGGTGTGTGTTTGTCTGTCTGTATCTTGTGTTTGTTATGGGCAAGATTGTAATTATTTTGCTTGTCGGTAATAAAATGGTCCTCTGGATTAAAGTACTTCTTAACCCTTTCAGTGAGAGAGTGGTAAGCAACGCATTGGGATGCAATGAGCGGCATACCTCTCTGGCACTGAAAGGGTTAGTACCCCATGTATCCATAATACTATTAACTTTTTCTTGTCTATACTTTGTACAGTC
Source organism: Rhinophrynus dorsalis (assembly GCA_037306005.1). Taxonomy (NCBI): domain Eukaryota; kingdom Metazoa; phylum Chordata; class Amphibia; order Anura; family Rhinophrynidae; genus Rhinophrynus; species Rhinophrynus dorsalis. The sequence goes on from CM074720.1 coordinate 213,859,248, forward strand.
TGAAAGCATCAGTGAAAAAAGTAGTCTTTCATCTAGAGAGTCTAAGAAGAAACCTGAAAAACACATTATAGCAAATGATATAAAGCCAGATTCTAAACTTGGTAATTTATCTGTGGAGAGAAATGACGTAATATTGGATGAGGATGATCTTGAAGGAGACTCTTTCTTTGATGATCCAATACCTAAGCCAGAGAAAACCTATGGATGGTGAGTGCTTTCTTTATCTTGGTTGAATTTTCTTTTCTTTAACCCCTTAACGTCTGGTGGACCTGTGGTAGGATCACCCTTAAGGACCGCATAGACGACATTCGGAGAGGAGGCACATGTAAGTGATCACGTGTACCTACTTGCCGAAAGACAGGATGTAACTGACCGCTCTGGTGTTGGATCAGTCCTTTACAGACTCCCATAGTGTTCACCGCTTTCCTGCCGAAGCATTGTAATCACAATAACCGTGACGTGCCAGGACAGTCACTGGTCATTAAAGCTCAAACACTGGTGACAGTCATGGCACATCATGGGTTTAATTTCGTGCTGTTGCTCTTTGTTCTCTTAATGATACTGTCCTCCAGATATAAATTCTGATTGACAAAGATGCAAATATAAAAATGGTTTGTTTGTTTTTTTTTCCTTTTGTTTCCATCAACTTTATTTAACCCCTTAAGGATGTGTGACGTGCCAGGGTTGTCACGCCTGTCCATGCGCTAAGAACAGGTGACGGTCCTGTCACATCACGGAAGATTGTGATTGCAGCACATTTATGAAAAAAAAAAAAATGTTCCCTGGTCATTTAGAGCTTCCCACTCCCAGACCACAAGGTCCTTAAGGGGTTAAAGGAACTATGTTTTTTTGGTTTGTTTGTTTTCATGCAATGTGGAACACAGGAACAACTGTGTATTGTATCCTCTGGTCTGAAGTCAGGGCACTTTCCTTAAAAGGCTCTTTGGAGGCAGTGGCTTCCTCCTTACTCCACCAAACATGCTTAATTTAAAAGTGGCCTCAAAGGAGGTGCAACAAGGTAAAGACTCGCTTAGCTAGTCTTCTTTTTTATTTTCTTTACTTATATGGGGGTGTGCACCCCGAACCAAGTAACAGAAAAAAGTTTCCTAGAAGAAAAGGGAAGAATGACTCCTGCACAGGCACTAGGGCCTGTAGGACTTCTGTTCAAAAGCCAGGACAGTGACATGGTGGCGTTTAGAAAACGTGTGAAGGGATGACCATGTTGCTGCCTTGCACAACTACTCCACAGTGTCCAGTCTAGTGAAATGAGCAGTGACCTTAAAGGGCATAGGTTTTTTTTCTAATGACATACAGTGGATATAAAAAGTCTACACTCCCCTGTTAAAATGCCAGGTTCTTGTGATGTTAAAGAATGAGACAAAGATAAATCATGTCAGAACTTTTTCCACCTTTGATGTGACCTATAATGTGAACAATTCAATTGCAAAACAAACTGAAATCGTTGAGAGGAAAAAATAAAAAACTCACAATAACCTGGTTGCATAGGTGTGCACACCCTCTTATAACTGGGTATGTGGCTGTGTTCAGAATTAACCAATCACATTCAATCTCATGTTAAATAGAAGTCTATTACACACCTGCCATCATGTAAAGTGACTCAGATTGATCACAAATAAAGTTCAGCCGTTCTAGTAGGATTTTCCTGACATTTGCTTAGTTGCATCTCAGAGCAAAAGCCATGGTCCGCAGAGAGCTTCCAAAGCATCAGAGGGATCTCTGAAAGAGATAAGTCAGGAGAAGGGTACAAAAGAATTTCCAAAGCATTCAATATACTATGGAACACAGTGAAGACAGTCATCATCAAGTGGAGAAAATATGGCGCAAAAGAGACATTACAAGAACTGGACGTCCCTCCAAAATTGATGAGAAGACGAGAAGAAAACTGGTCAAGGAGGCTTCCAAGAGGCAGTAATTTCGGGCAAGTACTGGCTGTGTGCCACATGTGACAACAGTCTCCCATATTCTTCATATGAATGGGCTATGGGGTAGGGTGGCAATACGGAAGCCTTTTCTTACAAAGAAAAACATCCAAGCCCGGCTGAAGTTTGCAATAACAAACATCAAGTCCCCCAAAAGCACGTGGGAAAATGTGTTATGTTCTGATGAAACCAAGGTTGAACTTTTTGGCCATAATTCCAAAAGGTATGTTTGGAGCAAAAATAAGACTGCACGTCACCCAAAGAACACCATACCCACAGTGAAGCATGGTGGTGGCAGCATCATGCTTTGGCGCTGTTTTTCCTCAGCTGGAACTGGGGCTTTAGTCAGGGTAGAGGGAATTATGGACAGTTCCAAATACCAGGCAATTTTGGCACAAAACCTTCAAGCGTCCATTAGAAAGCTGAAAATGAAGAGGAAGTTCACCTTTCAGCACGACAACGACCCAAAGCACACATCCAAATCCATAAAAGCATGGCTTCACCAGAAGAAGAGTAATGTTTTGGAATGGCCCAGCCAGAGGCCAGACCTGAATCCAATTGAACATCTGCGGGGTGATCTGAAGAGGGCTGTGCACAGGAGATGTCCTCGCAATCTGACAGATTTGGAGCGCTTTTGCAAAGAAGACTGGGCAAATATTGCCACGTGAAGATGTGACATGCTAATAAACTCCTACCCAAGAAGACCAATTGCTGTAATAAAATCAAAAGGTGCTTCAACAAAGCATTCGTTTAAGGGTGTACACACCTATGCAACCAGGTTATTGTGAGTTTTTTATTTTTCCTCCTCAACGATTTCAGTTTGTTTTGCAATTGAATTGTTCATGTTATAGGTCACATTAAAGGTGGAAAAAGTTCTGACATGATTTATCTTTGTCTCATTCTTTAACATCACAAGAACCTGGCATTTAAACAGGGGTGTGTAGACTTTTTATATCCACTGTAGGCCTGGTGAATGGTTGACTTGATCCAGGAAGTATCTTAGCTGTCGCTTGACCTGCCCTTGGGCCCTCATAAATAGCAAAAATCTAATCTGATTTGCAGAAAGGTTCTATGCAATGAATGTAATAGTTCAAACACATAACTACGTCCCAACATGAAGTTCCTCTTCCAGTCTGTTTGATGGGGCCAGTCCAAGAGAAGGAAGAACAATTTCTCTGTCGTCCAATACAGGTTACTGGTAACTCCGGGTAGGCGATCCGCTCCTTTAATTGTAGGCAGGAACAATTCTAGAATTATATGCAGGGGGTGGAGCCTACCTTCCCTCTTTGGCTGCAGCTAGCCAACCAGCTCCAGAAAGATTTGTTCCTTAGTGAAGGTAACACAGGCAAGAGAACAGTTCTGCTATAGTTTTAGAAACTTTTTTTATTTTTTTGTTAGAAATGGAATACCACCATTAGGCAGATTACCATAACTGACAATGCCCTTAGATGTGGCTAACTCAGTGACCAGGTGCTTTTTGTGGACCTTAAGCCCTGGGGGGGAAATCTTGGCTACAAGTTCTTTCCTCAGGAGTTGCCCACCGAGGCTTCTTATTATATGGTAGTCTGAAGACAGAAGATCTGCAGGAAAGGTGAGCAACCCTTTGAGTGCTGCAGGTCCACATGTCCCACAGTGCCCCTCCGCACAGGGGTTTTTCATGTGGAGTTCCTATTTCACGCTCCTGCACTCATTGGGTCTATCTGTTGGGTGTTTGAAGCAGGTTTATGTGGTATTTAACCCTTTAGCTGCTGGTTTTGCATTGATTTGGGGGGGGTTTTCTGACACTTTTCCTACTGGTTCAGTGTTTCTTGGGTATTCTAACGTGTTCTAGTGATGTTTCATGTCTTTTAGTTTTACACTTTCAGTTTTGTAGGCGTGCTTTACCGCATATCCACCGTTGTTCCATTAGCTCCTATGGGACTGTACAGTTTGGGACATATCTCTGCAACCGTGAGTACTCGTACTCGTGCAAATGGGGCCGATACTAGAGGCTGATACCTGTTTAGTTATCCAGTGCACCATGGAGACTAGAGAACGGAACTAGAGCGCCTCCTCCTACCATAGAGCAGTGATACACACTTATATACGCGAAGCGCCGCTCTGTCCTCTGGCTCAGTAGCAGGGTCCAGCTGTTACCGTGTTTCTCTGGTTAGAGGTGGAAGCCGTACTGCATGCTGGGAGCTTGGCGGTGTGACAGGTGTCAGAAGAAAGATGGTGGCGGTCGTATTCTCTTTGAGAAGTAGTGGATCCGTGTTGAGGACAGCTGGGGCGTTACAGGTTAGGGCAATATCACTTATGAGTGTCCCTGGGAACTTTCAAAATGAGCTGACCCGATATATTTAACCCTTCAGTGTCCCCATGATGTAGTTGATTGGTGATATGCTCCTGCTTGCTGTAACTTCTAGGTGCTGCCATCTGTCTTCAGGAACTTTAACCCTTTAAGGAAAGCTGGGCAGCGCATTTTGCGCACTCCTGGTCCTCAAAGGGTTAACATGTTTAAGGCTTAAGGTATTTCACTGCTTAACCCGCTTAAGTGCCAGAGAAGTATGTGTTGGAGACCTCTCTGGCTCTCAGGGGTTAAATGCACACACAATCGACCAGGACTGATCCCTTGGCGCCTCTGGTAAGAATGGGGCCACTCTGGTAGAATGGTAGAGAGGGAGCAATGTGTTGGGAGACCTGTAGCGTTCAGAAGGTTAAAGGCCCATGTTTAAAGCGATAGACAGTGTGTTGCTTCAGAATGGGGACACATCTAAAGCTTTACAATACATATTTCATTATTTAGGTATGGTTTTAGGGCCGTAATTCAGGAGCAAACCAGTATCCTGTGGGATAAATAGGAATTTGCCAAATTTCTGTTTATATCCGAGGAATGCATTGGAGCAGTCCCTTTTAATCAAGTGTTTAATACCTTTTTTGCCAATCATCCCCATATATATCCTTTTCATAAGGGAAAAAAAAAAAAAGACTTATGCAGAAAAAAGTATCGGTAATTGGTATCGGTGAGTACTTGAAAAAAGTATCGGTACTCGTACTTGGTCTGAAAAAACTGGTATCGATGCATCCCTACTTTTAACCTAGCGACTTCAGAGATGGCTCATTTTATTTGTCTGCCCTTGCTTGATCATCCGGTTCATGTTTCTAGTGTGTTGGGGGGCTCAGGGGGCTTCGGGCACTGTTTGGGGTACTTTTCTGGGAAAACTACATTTCCCATGAGTGCTTGCTTCGCATGCTTGTTTCTGATTGGCTCCCGCTGTGGCAGCCATTTTGGGCTCTTTCCAGAACGAGTATCCTACACAGGGCTTGGACTCTCCTTCTCTCGTCTGCTGATTAACCCTTCGCCTGCCAGATAAGTCTATTTTTGCGGTTTCTGGGGTAAAACTTTAATCATACACACTGTAATTGGGTGATTTCTTATACAGTAAGGTTATTGACACTGTGAGAATGTCTATACCATTGGAGTATGGGGCCAGACCTAAGACTAAGGATGCTGTGCATTGCTCTTCCTGTCATTCTGGGTTACCTAGAGAATTTTTTATGCCCAGCATGTTCTGATGTCCCTGAGAGTCTCACAGGGACCCCCAGTCATGCATTAGAGTCAGTTTGGGTGCAAGAGTTCAAGGCTGCTTCTAGGGAACTTGGGTCCACTTTGCAGGAATGTTCTGCGGTTGGCTCCTCTCAGTTTTTTGGGGACTCTTTTGAGGCTGATCCTGAGCCCTCGGCTGAGGGCGTGATCAGGGCTGTTTTAAATACCCTAAATATTTCCTTAGTGCAGGAGGTTCCTTATGAGGTCTTTTGGGAGCCAAAAAGCCCCTTACTTGCTTTCAACCTTACCCCACTCTTGACTGCCTTGTGTCTGAAGAGTGTAAGTCTCCGGACAAGAAACCTTCTGTCTCCAAGAAATTTGTCAAGCTTTATCCCTTTTCTGAGGCTGTGCTTGCTCAGTTGGTTCATCTTCCTAAAGTGGATGCTCCTATCTCCAGGCTATCCAAGTCTACTGCATTGCCAGTGTCTGATGCGTCTGCTCTAAAGGACTGGACTGACAAGAAACTTGAGGTCACCCTCAAGTCCATATTTGCCACTGCTGGTTCTGCCATGCATCCAGCATTCGCAGCAGCATGGGTGTACTGGGCCATTGCTGTCTGGACTGAACAGCTCACTCTTGCTATCCTTCAGGGTGCTCCTACTTCAGATAAGTTGCGCCTCCTTACCAACATTTCTGAGGCACAGCACTATTTTTCTGCTGCCTTATTTGATGCCATCCATTTGGTGGCTAGGGTTTCCACCATGTCTGTGGTTGCTAGACCGGCTCTTTGGCTCAAGATCTGGTCTGATGATACTGCTTCTAAGAAAGCATTGCTCTCCTTGCCTTTTCAAGGCACTTCTTTGTTTGGACCAGATCTCAAGGATCTGATCAGTGAGGCTACAGGGGGTAAGAGTACACTTCTACCCTTAGTTCCTAGGAAGAAAACACCACTTAAGCATAACCAGTATTTTCGTTCCTTTCAGAATGAGACATGTCCGGCGAACCCGACGGTTCCCTCAGCTCTGTGTACCTCCTCCAAGCCTAAACAACAATGGAATCCCAAGGTCTCCTCCAAGCCCAAGGCTTCCAAGCCTTCTTTGGCATGACTCACCGAACCTGGGTCCGCACTCTGCTGTGGGTGGCCATCTGCGACACTGTCACAGCATTTGGGAGTATTCCGTGGTGGACCCATGGGTTTTACAGGTGGTAATGGAAGGGTACAGGATCACTTTCATCTCTCTTCCTTCCTTTCATTTTCTTCCTTCTCACACGCCTCAGGGTGCAGAAAAAAGCAGTCTGTTCGACAGTGCTGTTCAGGCTCTTCTGGACAAGGATGTTCTAGAGCCGGTGCCAGTTCAGGACAGGGGTATGGGTTTTTACTCAAACCTCTTTGTGGTCTCCAAGAAGGATGGCGGTTGTCATCCAGTTTTGGACTTGAAGGATCTCAATTCCTTTTTGACCCAGACTCATTATCACCAGGAGTCTCTACGGACGGTGATTGCTCCCATGTCCCCGGGGGAATTCCTTGCTTCTCTGGATCTTCAGGATGCGTACTTACTCTTTGCCATTTAGCCAGAGAGCCGGCAGTACCTCCCGGTTTGCCTGCGACAGGGGACATTTTCAGTTCTCAACTCTTCCATTTGGTCTGACGACTGCTCCTCAGGTCTTCAACCGTGTCCTGGGAGCCTTAATATCCGTCCTCCACGGCATCAGAGTTAATCCATGCATGGACGACTTGTTTCTGAAAGCCCTTTCTACGGAACTTCTTTATCAGCAGGTTCAGCAATTCATTCATGCTCTCACCCATCCTTGGCCTCCTCTTTGATAACCAGAAGAACATGGTGTTTCTCACGGACAAGGTGGCTCACCAGTTCGCTCACAGGCTTTCTGCGATACTGGCTCAAGATCCAGTTCCAACCAAGAAGCTGTCATCTATCGTGGAGAAATTCATTTCCACCATAGAGGCGGTACCGTTTGCCATGGCGCACACCAGGGAACTCCAACGGTTTGTGATCCAGGTGTGCAGGGGTCAGCCGGACCTTCTGAAGACGCCGGTGTCACTTCCTCTTCACGTGGAACTGAGTTTGTCCTGCTGAAGGGCAAGTCCTTCCTAGTTTCCTTCTGGACCATGGTGACGATGGATGCCAGTCTCTCGGAATGGGGAGTGGTCCTGGGTCGGTGGTCTCTGGAAGAATCTCTCCTTCCCATCAATGTGTTGGAGCTTCGGGCAATATTCCATGCCCTTTGTCATTGGACTCCCCAGCTGAAAGAATGCCCAGCCTTGGATAGAGTCTGACAACTCCACAGCCGTGGCTTACATCAACCAGCAGGGCAGAACAAGAAGTCTTGCCGCTTGGTTAGAGTTCAAGGCTGTTTTGTCCTGGGCAGAAGAATACATTTCTGCCATATCCACAATACACATTCCTGGTGTAGACAACGTCACAGAGAACTTCCTCAGTCATCACACAGTGAACAGCAGAGAGTGGGAGCTGCATCCAGAGGTGTTCACCCTCATTGTACAGAAATGGGGTCTTCCTTACATCGACCTGATGGCGACAAGACACAATAGGAAGGTTCTGAGGTTCTGCTCTCGATGATGCTCTTTGAGAAAGGCGCAAACGGAGCGCCGAAACGCGTTAGAGCTGAGAGAGACCCACGTGGAATATGGAGACGCTGAATCTTGACTACTACAGGGGAGCGCTTGAGATGCCGAATGTTAAGAGAGCGCAACAGATTTAAACACTCACACCGGGAGACAACAAACAAGGAGGACATCGGTCTGAGACCCAGAGAGACATACTGGGAGACACGCAAAGACACCACGGGAAACAACAAACAAGAAGAACACCGGGCTGAGACCCAGAGAGACACACTGGGAGACACGCAAAGATACTACGTTTATATCAAGTAAGGGGCCATCCAAACCGGATCGAGGGACATAAGCTGAGCTCTACTTCTCAGTATTGATGCACGCTTATTAAGTCCACTCTCCAGTAAGGAGCCATCTATTACTTATCGCTATATATATATATATATATATATATATATATATATATAAAATACTCCATTCTCCCATATCGTATATCTCTGCTTACATATATTCTGCATTTACATATACCCCAGCTATATGTCATATATTTATCAGCTCTCCATATATATCCATACTATTGCTTTTATTTATATCATTGTTTTATTCTGTTTTATCTTATTTGATTTATTTTATATATTTTGTAATAAATACTGCACTTAGATACTGGTTGCGCTGTCTCTCCCCTCTCCTTAATATGTTTTACATGTTGGACCTCTTCGAATTGTGGATTTCTACATCAATTTGAGATCAGCTGCACGGAGTCTGCTTGTGGGAGAACTTTCTTTTATGTAGGGAGAGATAATACTTGGAAATTTCTATATATTTAGATATATAGAACCAACAATATTAGTCCCGCTAATATAGGAGTTATTTGACTCTTTCTGTCTACCTTCTTTGCACTTTTCCACAAGCTCTCTAGGTATCATTATCACTGTATTATTTGTTGTATATAACACTAAGTGTAGCGCTGTATTCCATTTTCCATATCTAGGGTTTAAGTCCCACAGGGGAGTGGGATCCTGAAAGAATATGGTAGGCACGAGAACAAAGGTTTGCACATCCAACAAGGTGATACAGCGCTGAAAAAGGACAGATAGAGGTGAAATCTGGACCACTGTAGAAGTAAGACTTGGCCCTTCCTGAAGCCTGTCCTGAAGAAAGGCCAAACAAAATCTGAATGTAAAAAGGATGTGGCTGCAAACCCTGGTCTCTGCACCACATGAAAAACAAGAACCAGACCCTATGATATACTTAGGATGAAACCGGCGCCTAGGCCTTCATAATAGTAGCAATCAGGGGCGGATTGTCCTATCGGGGGATTGGGCATCAGCCGGTGGGCCACCCAGTCATGGGCCGGTAGGGAGCGGTGCAGCAGTGAAGAGAAGAGACCGTGTCCTGTGCTCTGTAATTGTCCCGCCCCCAAGGCTGACTTAGCCGGAGCTGCTCTGTCTGTGTGTGTCCTGTGCAGTGCAGGGTTAGCAAGCAGAGCTTCTGAGTCCCAAATGCCTAACAGTTTAAATTGGTATGCTTTAATCCTTCCTAAGGAACGGTACACGTTGCTAGAGAGGCTAGTTTATCATCTTTTAACCCTTTGAACCCCTTTAACCCCCTGTATGCTTTAGGGAGGTATAAATCATTAGTTATTAACCCTTTGCATTCCAGAGAGGATTACAGCAATATTCTGTTATTAACTCATTGGATTCCTCATATGTGCAGTATCGCATTGATTAACCCCTTGTATGGTAGAGAGGCATAATTCATCAGTAACTGACCCCTTTTTTACCACAAAGGTGAATAAAGGTGTTAGTTAATGATGAATTATGCTTTTTTAGCATACAAAGGGTTACTCATTGAGGTACACATTCCTGTGCAATGTGTTGTGCACCTATGAGACATTCAATGGGTTAATGGCAGAACACATTACTGTACACCTCTCTGGCATACAAAGGGTTTATAACTGATAATTTATTGCATACAGTAGGTTAAGGGGTTAATAGATAAACATTTATGCCTCTTTAGAAAAGTGGTGTGTGGGGGGGAGGAGTAATAGGCTGGAGAGGAAGACAGGGTGTGGAAAAACAGTTGTATTTAACCCTCTGAGTGCCAGAGGGGTGCACGGTGCATTGCTGAGCAATGCACTGTGTAACCCAACCCGGCATCTGAGGAATTTTATTATAGGCACACAGATTAAAATACTAGCTAATTGGCCAGTTAAATAAAAAAAAAAAAAAAAAATCCCCCGGGCTGGTACTGCACCACAATCTGCCCCTGGTAGCAATGACCAGTTCAGAGAAACCTTTCTTTCTCAGAAGACTGGTTTTAAGAACCAAGCAGTACACATATATATATATATATATATATATATATATATATATATATATATATATATATATATATATATATAATATTTTTTATTTTTTTCCTGTTAAAGGATACATTTTTGTATTTATATAGAGATTATTCAACAACTGGAATACTGTTCTGTTTCATTTATTTATAATCACCTCTTCCCTGGTGAAAGTGTTGTATTTTGCTCTTTCTCCTCATGCAACTCTTAACATGGGGAAAAAAGTGTTGACAGAGAAGAGGAGTTGTTAGAAAAAGGAGTCAGGTTGAACTCTACAGAAAGGTAAGGAAGAGGTGCATCTCTGTGTGGCATTTTGTGATTGCTACTGCTTCAGAATAGATCTGCTAAACGTTTCATTCCAGCTTCTGTGGATATTGGCTGCTCTTTACTAAGGCATTAAATCATCTATAATAGGGGTCTGATTTCAATACATGTAGAAATTGCAGCGTAGAATGCTCTTATTCATGAACATGATATGAAGAGGGAGGGAACTGCCGAAAAGTACCTGTTATGATTGTTCTAGAGTTCATCTCTTCCAATTACTTGAATGAGATTACTCTTCTGTCAGGGACCAGTATGGAATAATACATGACATATCTATACAATTGATGCCATTACTAAATAAAAGCCCCATTTTATTTTGAGAATATTTATTTGTTTCCTCTGCTGAAGTAGTTTTTATGTAGTAGCTTTTATGACTCTGTATTTATCTAATGTGCCCCTTAATAAATAAGGATTATTGCTGCATTTATCGGCATAACAGATTCATATTGTATCTTGCATTGACCAATAATGCATTATTTCATCCTCAGGAAAAATGAGCCAATCAAATTTGATGGAAGTGTTTCTGTTGTGACAAGTTCTTCAAGTTTGAAAATGGAACCAAGTTCACTCCCTTTAGCACCTCCCATCAAAGATTCTGACAGTGAGTTAAGGTCTACTTTCTACCTGTTGCATAAATGCAGAATTAATTATTGAGTTACTTATAAAACACTCTTCTTTTTATATAGGAGAGTTGCAACTTAACTCTTTGAAGGACCTTAAAGCATCAACTTGCAAAATAGCCTCTCTCGAACTAGGTAAGGAATACATCTATATACTGTTGTTTTGTTATACCTAGTGCATAACTACATTAGACAGGAAGTCGGAATTTCTTTACAGTGGCACCACTGCTAAAACAAAGTTATTTTCTATAAAAACGTAAATTTCCTTTGCGCTCCTGATCAATGCAAGGTATATTGCTCCACATAGCTTGCTGAAAAACATGCTATGTCTTCAGTTGTATGGTTCCTTTAATTGTTCAGCTTGAACATAGTATATAGTGTATATACCTCAACTGATAATTGCATTATGGTTTGCAGTGCTTCCTAGAATGTTAAAGATCTGATATTCAGATCACTTTAGTACCATAGGAAGCATTCTGTATGTATCGCATCCAAATCACTGAATCTATAAATAAAGAAACTAGAGGATCTGTATAAAGCACTCGGCTTCTCAAAACATTATACACAAATGATATATAATATAATTAAGCCAGTAAATAATAAATAATAATAATTAATTAGTCTTATTAATACATTTAACACCCCAAAAGGAAAAGAAACAGTTCTCAATGATGAGCCACACAACACTGTACTTTTAGGGGTTGCTGGGGGGGGGGTGTCATGGTAGTCTTCTGCTTTTGGAGTGTTTAATTAGTTTTATTAATACATTTATGTTTTACTGGTTTAATCATATGTTCTCTGTCGTCCAATACAGGTTACTGGTAGCTCTGGGTAGGTGATCCTCCCCTTTAAATAGGCAGGAACAATTCTAGAATTGATTGCAGGGGGTGGAGCCTACCTTCCCTCCTCGGCTGCAGCTAGCCAGCCAGCTCCAGAAAGATTTGTTCCTTGGTGAAGATAACACAGGCAAGAGAGCAGTTCTGCTATAGCTTCCATTAGGCGGATTACCATATGCCCTTAGATTTGGCTAGCTCAGTGACCAGGTGCTTTTTGTGGACCTCAAGCCCTGGGGGGAAAATCTTGGCTACAAGTCCTTTCCGCAGGAGTTGCCCACCGAGGCTTCTTAAGCATGGTAATCTGAAGACAGAAAATCTACAGGAAAGGTGAGCAACCATTTGAGTGCTGCAGGTCCACTTGTCCCACAGTGTTCCTCCGCACAGGGGTTTTTCATGTGGAGTTCCTGTTGCACACCCCTGCACTCATTGGGTCTATCTGTATGTCTGTTGGGTGTTTGGAGCAGGTTTATGTGGTAATTAACCCTTTAGATGCTGGTTTGGCATTTTTGGGGGGATTTTAACACTCTCAATTTTGTAAAATTGAGTTAAAGGCGCACTTTACCGCATAGGCGCCATTGCTCCATTCACTTCTATGGGACTGTACAGTTTGGGACATATCTCTGCAACCGTTTGACCTAGCAACTTAAGAGATGGCTCATTTTACTTGTCTGCCCTTATTCTATCATCCGGTTCATGTTTCTAGTGTGTTGGGGGCTCGGGGGGCTTCGGGCACTGTTTGAGGTACTTGAAAACTACATTTCCCATGAGCCTTGCTTCACGAGCTCGTTTCTGATTGGCTCCCGCCGGGGCAGCCATTTTGTGCCGTTTCCAGAACGAGTATCCTACGCAGGGCTTGGACTTTCCTTCTCTCCTCTGCTGATTAACCCTTCGCCTGCTAGATAAGTTTATTTTAGTGATTTCTGGGGTGAAACTTTAATCCTACATACTGTAATTGGATGATTTCTTATACAGTAATGTTATTTGACACTGTGAGAATGTCTATACCGTTGGAGCTTGGGGCCAGACCTAAGACTAAGGATGCTGGGGTCTCTGTATCCCCCATTGCTCTTCCTGTCATTCAGGGTTACCTAGAGAATTCTCAGGTCATTTATGCCCAGCATGTTCTGATGTCCCTGAGAGTATTCCAGGGACTTCCAGCCATGCATTGGAGCCAGTTTGGGTGCAAGAGTTCAAGGCTGCTACTAGGGACCTTAGGTCCACTTTGCAACTCTTTCCATCCTAGTTACAAGGGGTCTTTCATTCTTGGCAGACCCCTCCTCCGTCAAGTCTTACCTGCCATAACCTCAGGAGTACCTGACATGTCAGATTCCTCTGAGGAGGAACTGCTGGTGGATCCAGATGTTGAAGAATGTTCTGCGGTGGGCTCCTCTCAGTTTTTTGGGGACCCTTTTGAGGCTGATCCTGAGCCCTCAGCTGAGGGCCTGATCAGGGCTGTTTTAAATACCTTAAACATTCCCTTGGTGCAGGAGGTTCCTTCTGACCCTTCTGATGTATTTCAGGAGCTTAAAAAGCCCTTTACTTGCTTTCCACCTAACCCCACTCTTGACCGCCTTGTTTCCAAAGAGTGGAAGTCTCTGGATAGGAAACCTTCTGTCGCCAAGAAGTTTGCCAAGCTTTATCCCTTTTCTGAGGCCACGCTTACTCAGTGGCTTTATCCTCCCAAGGTGGATGCTCCTATCTCCAGGCTATCCAAGTCTACTGCCCTGCCAGTATCTGATGCGTCTGCTCTAAAGGACTGGACTGACAATAAACTTGAGGTCTCCCTCAAGTCCATCTTTGCCACTGCTGGCTCTGCCACGCATCCAGCATTCGCTGCAGCATGGGTAAACCGGGCTATTGTGGTCTGGACTTAACAGCTCACCCTGGATGTCTGTCAGGGTGCTCCTACTTCTGATATATTGCGCCTTCTTACCAACATTTCTGAGGCAAAGCACTATGTTTCTGCTGCCTTATTTGATGCCATCCGTTTGGTGGCTAGGGTTTCCACCATGTCTGTGGTTGCCAGATGGGCTCTTTGGCTCAAGATCTGGTCTGCTGACACTGCTTCCAAGAAAGCATTGCTCTCCTTGGGCCAGATCTTAAGGATCTGATCAGTGAGGCTACACTACCCTTGGTTCCTAGGAAGAAAACACTGCTTAAGCGTAACCGGTATTTTCATTCCTTTCAGAATGAGACGCATCCGAAGAACCAGATGGTTCCCTCAGCTCTGCGTACCTCCTCCAAGCCCAAACAGGAATGGAAGGGCAAGGTCTCCTCCAAGCCCAAGGCTTCCAAGCCTTCTTCGGCATGACTCACCGAACCCGGGTCCACACTTTGCTGTGGGTGGTCGTCTACGACACTGTCACAGCATTTGTGAGGATTCTGTGATGGACCCATGGGTTTTACAGGTGGTGACGGAAGGGTACAGGATCCCTTTCGTATCTCTTCCTCCCTTTCACTTCTTTCCTTCTCATACACCTCGGGGCACAGAGAAATGCCGTCTGTTCGACAGTGCTATTCAATCTCTTCTGGGCAAGGACATTCTGGAGCCGGTTCCAGTTTAGGACAGAGGTATGGGTTTTTACTCAAACCTCTTTGTGGTCTCCCAAGAAGGACGGCGGCTGTCGTTCCATTTTGGATTTAAAGGATCTCAATTCTTTTGTCATTCGGACTCATTATCAACAGGAGTTTCTACGCGCGGTGATTGCTGCCATGTCCCCAGGGGAATTCCTTGCATCTCTGGACCTTCAGGACACGTACTTACACATTGCCATTCATCCAGAGAGCCAGCAGTACCTCCGATTTGCCTGTGACCAGGGACATTTTCATTTCTCAGCTCTTCAATTTGGTCTGACGACAGCTCCTCAAGTCTTCAACCGTGTCCTGGGAGCCTTAGTGTCTGTCCTCCACCAGAACGGCATCAGAGTTACTCCAAGCATGGATAACTTGCTTCTGAAAGCCCCTTCTATGGAACTCCTTCATCAGCAGGTTCAGCAATGCATTCATGCTCTCGCCCATCGTGGGTGGATCATCAACTTGGACAAGTCAGATCTTGTCCCATCCCAGCGTCTGGTCTTTCTGGGCCTTCTCTTCGACACTCAGAAGAGCAAGGTCTTTCTCACAGACGAGGTAGCTCACCAGATCGCCCACAGGGTTTCTGTGGTTCTGGCTCAAGATCCAGTTCCAGCCAAGAAGCTGTCCTCTCTAGTGGGGAAATTCATCTCCACCATAGAAGGGGTCCCGTTTGCCATGGCGCACACTAGAGAGCTCCAGAGGTTTGTGATCCAGGTGTGCAGGGGTCAGCCTGACCTTCTGAAGATGTCAGTATACCTCCCTCTTCATGTGGAACTGAGTTTGTCATGGTGGTTCGACCTCTCCAATCTGCTGAAAGGCAAGTCCTTCCTGGTATCCTTCTTAACCACAGTGACGACGGATGCCAGCCTCTCTGGCTGGGGAGCGGTCCTGGGTTGCCTGAGCTCTCAGGGTCGGTGGTCTCTGGAGGAATCTCTCCTTCCTATCAACATATTGGAGCTTTGGGCGATATTTAATGTCCTTCGTCATTGGACATCTCAGCTGGAAGACTGACTGGTCCAAGTGGAGTCCGACAACGCAATGGACGTGCCTTACATCAATAAGCAGGGCGGAACAAGAAGTCTCGCCGCTTGGTTAGAGGTCAAGGCTATTTTGTCCTAGGCAGAAAAACACGTTCCTGCCATATCCGCAGTACACGTTTCTGGTGTAGACAACGTCACAGAGGACTTCCTCAGTCGTCGCACAGTGGACAGCGGAGCTGCACCCAGAGGTCTTCATCCTCATTGTTCAGAAATGGGGTCTTCCTTACATCGACCTGATGGTGACAAGACACAACAGGAAGGTTCTGCTCTCGTTAGAGGGACCCTCTAGCTCTGGCAGTGGATGCAATGTCCATTCCTTGGTTATTCCCTCTGGCCTATATTTTTCCTCCCCTCCCAATGTTGCACACAGTGTTACGGAAATTACGACTGGAGCTTTGCTCAGTTATTCTTATTGCTCCATACTGGCCTCGACAGGCTTGGTTTCCAGAGCTTCTGGATCTCTCAGTGGTGGAGCCATTCTGGCTTCCTTGCTATCCGGATCTTCTTCTACAGGGTTACCTGTGGAAGGAGGATGTTCACCGGCTAGCTTTGACGGCTTGGAAATTGAATCCTCAATATTAAAGAAGAAATGTTTTTCTTCCGGGGTGGTGACTACTATGCTCAGTGCCCGCAAACCTGTTTCTTCCAAAATCTATCATGGTGTCTGTTCGACCTTTCTATCCTGGTGACATCTTGCCATAGTGACGTCCACGTGCCTGAGCAGTCAGTCCCTTTGCAGCCGGCCGGCTCCTACCAACTCCTCCTAGACCCGGCTGGGACTGATAGCGCAGGCGCGTGGACGTCACAATGGCAAGATGTCCGCACTCCGTACTACTGTCAGCCATAGATGAGAGCATAAATCTATTAAATAAGGTAATAATTCTGGCGACTAGCGCTAATAAGCAGCTAGTTGCCAGATGGGGACTTAGTTAAGCTAAAGATTTTGTGGGGTGGTAGTTCCGCTTTAAACGGTAAGACTAAAATCTTATTTCATGTATAATTTTTTGCAGAAGCTGAGTGCTTTATACAGATAATCTAGCTTCTCTATTTCTATATTCGGGGTCTTTAATTTCAACTAGTTCCTTATTCCTGCTGCTCTTTTTTCTTTTAAACATATTCTTGATCAGAAGCCAGCTTCACTGGTGGATATACAATGAGCAGCATGAACTGTGGTAGGTTGTTGCTGCTGATATGGCTATATTGAAAGCAAAGACTATGGCCAATGTCATGCAACACAAGAAGCTTTTTGATCACTTTGCTGCAGACATTTCTCCCTCCTGTGATATGAGCATTTTTGCTGCTGTTCACAAGTGAGTGACTGTCATTTTCTGTGGAAAAACACACATCTTGCAGTATATGTTTCCTGTGGAACCCATTGTTTCAAAATAATTTGTTGATTCCCACTAGTATGGCTAAACAAATCTACACAGAAAGCATCCCCAAAATTTTACTTAAAATTCTTATAAAGTGGTACTCCAAAGATACTGAAATATTTAATGAACCCTCAGGTTTTCCATTAAGGGAAAGGGGAGACTCCCCATTACAGTGAGAATTCCCAGATACAAACCGGTGGGAAGAAGGGTCAAGTTTATACCCCCACACAGCATTTTTGATAATGGGAACTTTTGTTTCCCCTATAATTAAATAAGATAAACAGATAAAAATAAAAAATACATATATTTTTTATATTCCCCCTTAACCTGCTGCTGTAGTTACCTCAGTTTTTTCATAGGAGGCACTGCATCTTGAAGTGAACACAGATTACTTTCACACCTAACCTGTGAACAGATCATATATAATTAATCTGATTGATGGTAGGTCATAAACTGGATGTACCTTTATAGGCGGTCTCCATGCTGCTTGGACTTGAAAACCATTATTCATTGTAAATTTAAATCTTCACCTAAATTTCACCTCAAAACTACTTAGGTGGTTTTGAAAGAGCGGGATCAGCGGGAATTTCACTCTGTCTATAAAGTTACTAAAGTTACTAAATCTGCTGTAAAGATACTTGAGAAAGTGATCACTCACTTAATCTTATTTAAAATTAGGAAAAACATCAAAAAGCAGTCACATATATTAGGTCTGAAAATAGTGCCTGCTCTCTCTTCTTATTTTAAAGGAGCAGTAAAATATTTTTTGGGAAAAATATTTGTTGTTTTCCTGCTGAGTAAAACAAGGGTACTCCCTCTTCTAAGAGATTTTATTTTAAAAAGGTATTACAGCTGAATACCTTCCCCTACATTCTACTATTTTATTTTTTAGACAACAGGTGGTGCAGTGTCTGTAACTTAATATGGAGAGGTGTAGTGTGAATAAAGCTCTCCAGTAGATTGCATTAAAAAGTAATTTCACTGTCGTCCAATACAGGTCACTGGTACTCCGGGAGGCGTAAGTCCCCTCCAATAGGCAGGAACAATTATGCAAATGATTTGCAAGGGGCGGAGCCTCCCCTCTTACTTAAGCCACCTTCTGGCCAGAGCCACTCATATTGATTTGTTCCTGGTGTGCTTCCACACCAGGTAGAGAACATCTATGCATCTTAGTATTTTATTATTTTTTATTCAAATATGGAATACCACCATTAGGAGGGTGACCATGGCTGTGAATTGCCCTCTTCAAAGTGGCTGGTGCAGCTTCCAGGGATTTTCTGTGGACCTATACCCTGATGAGGGGACAGCTTGTGTTAAGCAGCTCCCCTGTTGGGGAATTTACCTCTGGTTCTTTCCCTCCCTATCATGGTCACCTGAAGACAGAAGTCTGCAAGGAAGGTGAGTCACCCATTGAGTGCTGAAGGTCCACTTGTCCCCACAGTGTCCCTTTGATGGGCTTGTATTTGGGAGTTTTAATACACTCCAGCACTCATAGGGTGTTTTTATTGCATTATTTCTGTTTATGCAATTTCTGTGTTATTCTCTGAGTTTTGGAGCATTGGGTATTCATTTATTTATGTTTCTCATGTGTTTCATGCTTGTTTGGGCACTTTTTAATGTTTTACTAAACTTTATTAAAAATGTTGTTCCGCGCCTTTAAGCGCGGCTTTTTCCCGCTCAGACGCAAGGGCTCCTTTACTCTCTATGGGAATTCACAGTATGGGACATATCTCTGGAACCGCTTGTCACAGCAACTTCAGAGAGGGCTCATTTTAATTCTAGGCTCCTGCTCTATCATCCAGAATGTGTTTTATTTATGTGGGGTGTTCAGGGGGGGCTTCGGGCACTGTTTGGGGTACTTGTAGGGAAAAAACTACATTTCCCATGAGCGCTTGGTTCGCGCTCGTTTCTGATTGGCTGTCACGACGGCCGCCATTTTGTGGTACTTTTCCTAGGCGAGTACACTACGCAGGGACCGAGCCTTCTCTCTCCTCCACAGATTAACCCTTCGCTGGCCAGATAAGTCCGTTTTTAGAACATTTCTGGGGTGAAACTTTAATCTTAACACTTTTTCTGGGTGATAGTGTTATTAGTGGGGTATATTGACGCTGTGAGCATGTCTACTTCACTGGAGCTAGGGGCTAGACCCAAGTCTAAGGAGGATGGGGGGTCCGCTACCCCCATGGCGTTTTGCTCCTCTTGCCACATTGGGCTGGATGGCGATAATGTGGGGGATCTATGCCCTAATTGTACTGGTCAAGATAGCAACCCTGGGCTTCCCAGCCATGCTATTGAGCCATCTTGGGTGAGGGAGTTTAAAGCTGCCACTAGGGATCTCAGATCCACGCTTCAACTCTTTCCCTCTCAGGTACAGGGGGCTCTCCAGGTCTGGCAGACCCCCTCTACTATCAGGACCTCCCTGCCTAAGCCACAGGGAGCTCCTGATATCACTGATTCTTCTGAAGAAGAACTTTTACAGGATTCTGATGCTGAGGAACGTACTGTTATTGAATCTAACAGGTCCATTGGGGACCCCTATGAGTGTGACCCTGAAGTTTCGGCTGAGGGTCTGATCAGAGCGGTTCTGAACACGCTCAACCTTCCTCTGACTCAGGAATCCACTTATGATCCTACTGATGTTTTTCAGAAAAAGCCATCTAAGCCTGTTGTTTGTTTTCCAACTAACCCTACTCTTGCCCGTCTGGTCTCTGAGGCATGGAAGAATCCTGATAGATCTTCCTCTGTCTCCAAAAAGTTTGCCAAACTTTACCCTTTTCCTGAGGCGGAGCTGGCAAAATGGGTTCATCCTCCCAAAGTGGATGCTCCTGTGTCTAGACTATCCAAATCTACTGCTTTGGCTGTCTCAGATGCCTCTGCCTTGCAGGACTGGACGGATAAGAAACTAGAGCTCTCTCTTAAGTCTATTTTTGCCTCCATTGGCACAGCCATGCGCCCCACTTTTGCTGTGGCATGGGTTAATAGAGCTATTGCGGCCTGGACTGAACGACTGACTGAAGCGGTTCGCCAGGATGCGCCTGTATCTGAACAGTTGCAGCTTCTTGCTAATATCACTGAAGCTCAGAACTATGTTGCTGATGCTGCTTTTGATGCTGTGCGCATGATGGCGAGGGCCTCCACTTCTTCTGTGGTGGCTAGACGCGCTCTTTGGCTGAAAATTTGGTCTGCTGATACAGCCTCTAAGAAGGCTTTGCTTTCCTTGCCCTTTCAGGGGAATTTGCTTTTTGGGTCTGAACTCAAAGAAATGATCAGTGAGGCTACTGGCGGTAAAAGTACTCTTCTACCCTCAGTCTTTAAGAAAAAGTTTCCAGCCAAACGCAATCGGTCCTTTCGTTCCTTTCAGACTGAGACACGCTCCTCGGCCCAAACGGGTCCTCCCACTACGCGCTCCTCCTCCAAGCCCAAACAGTCCTGGAGGCCCAAAGTTGCCTCCAAGGCCAAGACCTCCAAGACTGCTTCGGCATGACTCGCCGAACCCGGGTCCGCATCCGGCTGTAGGCGGTCGTCTCCACATCTTTCGCCGGACTTGGGAGGAGTCAGTGGCGGACCCATGGGTTATTCAGGTGGTGTCAGAGGGATACAGGATCCCTTTCTCTTCCCTTCCTCCTTTTCGGTTCCATTTTACTCGTCCTTCTCAGGAACCCACAAAAAGGCGTCTGTTCGACGACGCTATTCAGGATCTCTTGGACAAAGAGGTCCTGGAGGCGGTTCCTCAGGGGGACACAGGTTCAGGATTTTATTCCAACCTGTTTGTGGTAGCCAAAAAGGACGGAGGAGCCCGTCCCATCTTGGATCTCAAAGATCTCAATGCCTATGTGGTGACTTCCCACTTCCGCCAGGAGTCCCTGCGCTCTGTGATTGCAGCAATGTCTCCAGGGGAGTTTCTTGCCTCCCTGGACCTTCAGGATGCTTATCTTCACATCCCTATTCATCCAGAGAGCAGGCGGTATCTCAGGATTGCCTGCCACAGGGGACACTTTCAGTTTGCAGCGCTCCCCTTTGGGCTGACTTCAGCTCCTCAGGTCTTCCAGAGGGTGTTGGGCTCCTTGATAGCGGTGCTCCATCAGGATGGGATCAGAGTGACCCCCTACATGGACGATCTCCTACTGAAGGCCTCCTCAGCGGAGCTTCTCCACCAGCAATTACAGATGTGCATGCACACCCTGAACCGTCATGGCTGGATCCTGAATCTGGACAAGTCGGACTTGATTCCATCTCAGAGGCTTCTGTTCCTGGGTCTCCTGTTCGACACTCGCCAATGCATGGTGTTTCTTCCAGAGGACGTGGCTCACCAGATAGCTGTCAGAGTGGCTGGAATTCTGGACCTGGACGTGATTCCAGTTCCGAAATTGTCGTCCTTAGTGGGGAAGTTCATTTCCACAATCGAAGCAGTACCATTTGCCATGGCCCACTCCAGGGATCTTCAGAGATTCGTGATCCAGACGTGCAAGAATCATCCAGATCATCAACATCTGTCTGTTTCTCTTCCTCCTCATGTCGAGTCGAGTCTGCACTGGTGGTTAGATCTCTCTCATCTCCTGAAAGGGAAATCCTTTCTAGTTCCTCCTTGGACCACAGTCACTACGGATGCCAGCCTTCGGGGCTGGGGTGCAGTCTGGGGTCGCTTCAGTGCTCAGGGGAAATGGGGTCTGGAGGAATCCATGCTCTCCATCAATGTTCTGGAACTTCGAGCTGTCCGGCTGGCCCTGAGGCACTGGGAGTCTCAATTGACCGGTCTTCCAGTCAGAGTGGAGTCCGACAACGCCACGGCGGTGGCTTACATCAACAGGCAAGGCGGCACAAGAAGCGGTTCCGCCTGGTGGGAGGTCAAGGATATTTTGTCTTGGGCAGAAGATCACGTGCCTGTCATCTCTGCGGTTCATATTCCAGGCGTGGACAACGTCATGGCAGACTTCCTCAGTCGTCATACTGTCGACAGCGGAGAATGGGCTCTGCACCCAGAGGTGTTTCACATGCTCACTCAACGGTGGGGGATGCCTGTGGTGGATCTGATGGCTACCAGACACAACAGGAAGGTTCCGGTGTTTTGCTCCCGGTTGAGGGACTCCCTTGCTCTAGCAGTGGATGCCTTGTCGATCCCTTGGGACTTCTCCCTGGCTTACATCTTCCCTCCTCTTCCTCTATTGGTCAGAGTTATCCAGAAGTTGAAGAGGGAACGTTGTCCTGTCATCCTGATTGCTCCAAACTGGCCTTGCCAGTCCTGGTTCCCGGAATTGATGGCCATGTCAGTGAAGGATCCAATCCCACTTCCAGCCCGTCCGGACCTGCTTCTTCAGGGGTATCTGTGGAAAGAGGATGTTCACTCTCTCCATTTGATGGCATGGCGGTTGAATCCTCGATTCTAGCTAAGAAAGGCTTTTCTCCTTCTGTGGTATCGACGATGCTCAGTGCTCGTAAGCCTGTGTCTTCCAAGATCTATCATCGCATATGGTCAACTTTCGTGACATGGTGCTCTGACAAGAAGTTGTCTCTTGACTTCCATCTTCCCACTGTCCTAGCCTTCTTGCAGGACGGTGTGGATAAGGGGCTCAGTCTGAGTTCCCTCAAAGTTCAGACTTCTGCCTTGTCTGTGTTTTTCCAGGAACGGATTGCTGTCCTTCCTGATGTGAAAGTCTTCTTCCAAGGTGTGACTCATGTTCGACCTGCCTTTAAGAGTCCTGCTCCCCAGTGGGATCTCAATTTGGTGCTGGGAGTTCTACAGCGACCACCGTTTGAATCCTTGGCTTCCATTCCATTACGTCTTGTGACTTGGAAGATGGCCTTCCTCTTGGCTGTTGTGTCAGTGCGCCGGGTAGCAGAGTTACAGGCCTTGTCTTGTAAACCTCCTTACCTGGTGTTCCACAAGGATAAGGCTGTGCTTCGCACTACCAAGGAATTCTTACCTAAGGTTGTGTCAGAGTTTCACATCAATCGGGAGATTGTGGTTCCCTCTTTCTGCCCTAATCCTTCATCTGACAAGGAAAGAGATCTCCATCTGTTGGATGTGGTGCGTTGCCTCAAGTTTTATGTTCATCGCACCGAGTCTATCAGGAAGTCTGACGCTCTATTCGTCATTCCTGAGGGGCCTAGGGCAGGGAGACCGGCTTCCAAAGTTACCATTGCCTCTTGGATTAAGGCTACCATCCGTGAAGCCTATAAGTTGAGGAATAAGCATGTTCCCTTCCGGGTGACTGCCCATTCCACCAGATCCATTGGGGCCTCTTGGGCCTACAAGAATCAAGCTTCTGCTGATCAACTGTGCAGAGCGGCCACTTGGTCCTCTGTGCACACCTTTTCTAAGCACTATCGAGTTGATGTACTGGCTTCGGCTGATGCCAGTTTTGGAAGGAAGGTCCTGGAGGCAGTCTTGCCTGTGTAGGTCTTCCGCTCTGTGATCCTTAGTGCTTCCTTACTGTTGAGCCCGGTTGGCTCTAGTTCCGTGTGCTGTGTTAGTTCAGGGATTGTTCCCTTGGTTGGTGTCCGTTGACACTTACAGTTTGGGCTATGTTATCAACTGGTCATAACAGTTCTAGTGACTTGGGCCTTGCGCCTGGTCCTTGCCTTACTTCCCGCCTCTGGATCAGCTCAATGTTTGTACATCCCAGAGTACCAGTGACCTGTATTGGACGACAGTGAAAATAGGATTTTAGTCTTACCTGTTAAATCCTTTTCACTTAGTCCATACAGGTCACTGGTCTCCCACCCTGTCAAGGGACCAGTCTTGGCTCTCCTGTGGCATTCAGTGGGAGACCGTTCGGGCATGCTCACAGGAGTCTTTCTTTTTGCTTACCTGAGGTCAGTTCTTGGGGTCTCAAATCAATATGAGTGGCTCTGGCCAGAAGGTGGCTTAAGTAAGAGGGGAGGCTCCGCCCCTTGCAAATCATTTGCATAATTGTTCCTGCCTATTGGAGGGGACTTACGCCTCCCGGAGTACCAGTGACCTGTATGGACTAAGTGAAAAGGATTTAACAGGTAAGACTAAAATCCTATTATCTGTACAGTATAACCTACATAGAAGTCTGTCCAAGTGATATATCATGTATGCAGACTCATATTTGAAAGTTGCACTCATCAAGCCTTTCATTGTGTACTCATATGTGTGTGTGTGTGTGTGTGTGTGTGTGTGTGTGTGTGTATATGTATGTATGTATATATATAATAAATCCATCCCTTTAAGAATGTGCTGGTTCTATATGTACTAGGCTTGACAGAAGCAGTTACTGTCTGACACATAACGCCTATGTCTTGTTAGAGAAAAGACTATACTGATTTGGGAATTCTTCCTTGCAATTGTAATCTTAATCTATACCAGTGATTCAAGGCACACCAGCAGTTCATGCTCTCAGGATATCCCTGCTTAATCCCCACAGGGTAGTTAGTGTCTCAGTCTTTGTGATTGATCTAGGAATACCCTTAAAACATGATCTGTGTGCTGGTATTTTGTACCACTAATATATATGCAACACATCTTAACTATTTGTATTGATTGATTTTGTGTTTATGCAGGACCCGGAGATGAAGACGATGACTATATAGATGATTTCCACAGGTAAATACACACCCACACAATCACAAGTACAACACATTGTTTGGTATCAAATCTTTGGCAGCCAATGCTATCTAACATTGGGATTTAGAGATTTATTGCTAAATAGCTTATGGGTTCTGTTTAAAAAGGTATGATATAAGTGATTTGATACTTGGCAGTCTGTTATGTTGAAGGGATAGCCCTGCCTTTGGAGCTGAAACATAAAGTAGACTTTAACTTGTTAAAAAAAAAAAAAAAAAAAAATTACACTGTTTAAACCCTAGTTATTAGAAATGCGTAACACTCTGTTCTTTCCCAAAAATATTTATTGTAATGCTTTACCTGCTGAGTAAATAAATAGCAATCCCACTTTGCTATAGTAATGTGTGTGTGTCTGGGGATGGAGAGATACTTCCCCATATGCACTAAAAATTAGGGATGCATGGAGGCAGGAAGAATGCATTCATTAGCATCTTGGGGTGTGTAAAGGATGCCTTCGCTTACACATTGTCAGCAGTACATCAACCCAGAAGTTTGAGTGAATCCTCGCTGGTCTTCCACTTGCCCAGTGGGGGGAGCAGAGAGAATGTGCTCAGACTTCAGCAACACAAACAGCATTGCTCCCTGAACCCTTTCAGCAGCATAGGGATGTGCATAGCACAATCTTTTGGCACTGAAAAAGTGAAACCATTAAAAAATATTGGCAATGTAAATGATAATGTGATCCTATAGACCAACATTATGCACCACATCTTAACTGAAGCTTTCTGATACACGCACGTCCATCTCAGATCCCACCAGATATTCTGGCCAGTCCCTTGATATTCAGTGTAATAAAGGCATGGCAATACGTTCGAAAGGTGCTCTACCACAACCAATATATCTACTTTTCTCCCATTGACTAACAATCCCAAGTTTCTGGACGCTAATGCTGACATATGTTTTTCACAGTGGTGGAGGCATGGGATACCCACAGTTGGACACATAATTTACCCAACGACCTCTGGAGTTTACCCCTTCCCTGTCCTGCAAACCAAATACCATTTAGGGCCAGCCACCTATTCCCCTACCTACAAGCCAAAGCATACGCTAATAGGATATCTCAGGAGCTGAAAACAATTAGGGACGCTAGGACCATCGATGCCTTTCTACAACGCACAGACACGATTCATATCAAAATATACAGTTTCTACAAACACCTCTCCCCCTCTGTCCGGTACACTCCATCTACACCAGGCTTGGGGCCTATGCTACGAGAGATACCACATACTGATACCCAATTGCTGCTTTCATAGAATGCTGAAATGTACTCCTGCATCCTACTTTCAAGAGCTACAATACCGACTCATACCTACACAGGGCATATGTCCCCCCTTCCTTGCCCACAGAATTGGCCTTTCCACATCTCACACTTGACTGAAATGTCACAGCCCACAGGCCACCTTACTTCATATGCTCTGACAATGTCCCATACTAAACTCCTTTTGGAAGGCTTTTTCTGAATACGTATGGAAGACTACTACAGTACAGATGCACATAGACTTACCTTCATTCTTGTTAGGTATTTATCCCATCTGACCCACTTTCATGGACCTGCTGAATGGCTAATAGACCTTTTGACCTTAATTTTGGTAAAATGCATATTGATGCATTGGATTACAGCTGGGGAGCCTGGGGTTTCTGTATTCTCAGGTCATTTATGCCCAGCATGCTCTGATGTCCCTGACAGCATTCCAGGGGCCTCCAGCCATGGATTAGAGCCAGCTTGGGTGAAAGAGTTCAAGGCTGCTACCAGGGACCTTAGGTCCACATTGCAACTCTTTCCATCCCAGTTACAAGGGGCCTTTCAGTCTTGGCAGGCCCCCTCCTCAGTCAGGTCTTCCCTGCCTAAACCTCAGGGAGTACCTGAAGTGTCAGATTCCTCTGAGGAGGAACTGCTGGTGGATTCAGATGTTGAGGATTGTTCTGTGTTGGGCTCCTCTCAGTTTTTTGGGGACCATTTTGAGGCTGATCCTGAACCCTCTGCTGAGGGCCTGATCAGGGCTCTCTTAACTGCTCTTAACATTCCTTTAGTTCAGGAGGTTCCTTCTGACCCCTCTGATGTGTTCCAGAAGTCTAAAAAGCCCTTTACTTTCCACCTAACCCTACTCTTGACGCCTTGTGTCTGAGGAGTGGAAATCTCTGGACAAGAAACCCTCTGTGTCCATGAAATTTGCCAAGCTTTATCCCTTTTCTGAAGCTGCGCTTACTCAGTGGCTTCATCCCCCCCAAAATGGATGTTCCTGTTTCCATGCTATCCACGTCTACTGCCTTACCAGTCTCTGATGCCTCTGCTCTGAAGGACTGGACTGACAAGAAACTTGAGGTCTCCCTCAAGTCCATTTTTGCCACTGCTGGTTCTACCTTGCGTCCAGCATTCACAGCAGCATGGGTGAACCGGGCCATTGCGGTCTGGGCTGAACAGCTCACCCGGGCTGTACGTCAGGATGTGCCTACCTCGGATAAATTGCGCCTTCTTGCCAACATTTCTGAGACACAGCACTATGTTTCTGCTGTCTTATTTGATGCTATCCGTTTGGTGGCTAGGGTTTCCACCATATCTGTGGTGGCCAGACAAGCTCTTTGGCTCAAGATCTGGTCTGCCAACACTGCTTCTAAGAAAGCATTACTCTCCCTACCCTTTCAGGGTACCTCCTTGATTGGGCCAGATCTTAAGGATCTGATCAGTGAGGCCACAGGGGGTAAGAGTACACTTCTACCCTTGGTTCCCAGAAGAAATTGCCACTTAAACGTAATCAGTATTTCTGTTCCTTTCAGAATGAGACATGTCCGGCGAACCAGACGGTACCCTCTGCTCCATGTACCTCCTCCAAGCCCAAACAACAATGGAAGCCCAAGGTCTCCTCCATGCCCAAGGCTTCCAAGCCTTCTTCGGCATGACTCGTCGAACCCGGGTCCGCGCACTGCTGTGGGTGGTCGTCTGCGACACTATGACAGCATTTGGGAGGGTTCAGTGGCAGACCCATGGGTTTTACAGGTGGTTACGGAAAGGTACAGGATCCCTTTCATCTCTCTTCCTCCCTTTCGTTTTTGTCCTCCTCACACGCCACTGGGTGCAGAGAAACACCATCTGTTCAAACAGCGTTGTTCAGGCTCTTCTAGACAAGGATGTTCTAGAGCAAGTGCCAGTTCAGGGCAGGGGTATGGGTTTTTACTCAAACCTCTTTGTGGTCTCCAAGAAGGATGACGGTTGTTGTCCCATTTTGGACTTGAAGGATCTCAATTCCTTTGTGACCTAGACTCATTATCACCAGGAGTCTCTATGGACGGTGATTGCTGCCATGTCTCCGGGGGAATTCCTTGCTTCATTGGATCTTCAGGATGTGTACTTAAACATTGCCATTCATCCAGAGAGCCGGCAGTACCTACGGTTTGCCTGCGACAGGGACAATTTCAGTTCTCAGCTCTTCCATTTGGTTTGACGACAGCTCCTCAGGTTTTCAACCGTGTCCTGGCAGCCTTGGTGTCCGTCCTCCACCGAAACGGCATCAGAGTTACTCCATACATGGATGACTTGCTTCTGAAAGCCCCTTCTGTGGAACTTTTTCATCAGTAGGTTCAGCAATGCATTCATGCTCTCACCCATCATGGGTGGATTATCAGCTTGGACAAGTCAGATCTTATTCCATCTCAACGTCTGGTCTTTCTGGGCCTTCTCTTCGACACTCAGAAGAGCATGGTGTTTCTCACAGACGAAGTGGCTTACCAGATCGCCCACAGGGTTTCTGCTGTTCTGGCTCAGGATCCAATTCCAGTCCAGAAGCTATCATCTCTAGTGGGGAAATTCATCTCCACCATAGAAGCGGTCCCGTTTGCTATGGCGCACACCAGGGAGCTCCAGAGGTTCGTGATCCTGGTGTGCAAGGGTCAACCGGACCTTCTGAAGACGTTGGTTTCTCTTCCTCTTCTTGTGGAACAGAGTTTGTCATGGTGGTTCGACCTTTCCAACCTGCTGAAGGGCAAGTCCTTCCTGGTACCTTTCTGGACCAAGGTGACGACGGATGCCAGCCTCTCCGGCTGGGGAGTGGTCCTGGGTCGCTTGAGCGCTCAGGGTCGGTGGTCTCCGGAGGAATCCCTCCTTCCCATCAATATATCGGAACTTCGGGCGATATTTCATGGCCTTCGACATTGGACATCCCAGTTGGAAGACTGTCCGGTCCGAGTGGAGTCTGACAACGCCACAGCCATGGCTTACATCAACAAGCAAGGAGGAACAAGATGTCTCACCGCTTGGTTAGACGTCAAGGCTATTTTGTCCTGGGCAGAAGAACACGTTCCTGCTATATCCACAGTGCACATTCCTGGCGTAGACAACGTCATGGCGGACTTCCTCAGTCGACACACAGTGGACAGTGGAGAGTGGGAGCTACACCCCGAGGTGTTCAGCCTCATTGTTCAGAAATGAGGTCC
The DNA here is from genome assembly GCA_037306005.1 of Rhinophrynus dorsalis. NCBI lineage: Eukaryota > Metazoa > Chordata > Amphibia > Anura > Rhinophrynidae > Rhinophrynus > Rhinophrynus dorsalis. The sequence continues at coordinate 213,888,434 of CM074720.1, forward strand.
TCCTTACATCGACCTGACGGCGACAAGACACAGTAGGAAGGTACCGAGGTTCTGCTGTCGGTGGAGAGACCCTCTGGCTCTGGCAGTAGATGCGATGTCCATTCCTTGGTTATTCCCTCTGGCCTACATTTGTCCTCCCCTCCCAATGTTGCACAGGGTATTACGGAAATTACGACTGGAGTGTTGTCCAGTCATTCTGATTGCTCCGTACTGGCCTCATCAGTCTTGGTTTCTGGAGCTTCTGGATCTGTCAGTGGAAGAGCCATTCTGGCTCCCTTACCATCCGGACCTTCTTCTACAGGGTTACCTGTGGAAGGAGGATGTTCATCGTCTAGCTTTGACGGCTTGGAAATTGAATCCTCAATATTGAAGAAGAAAGGGTTCTCTTCTGGTGTGGTGGCTACTATGCTCAGCGCCCGCAAACCTGTTTCTTCCAAGATCTACCATTGTGTCTGGTCGACCTTTCTGTCTTGGTGTGCTGACAAGGACCTGTCTCAGGAATTTGATCTGGCTACGGTCCTAGCCTTCTTGCAGGATGGTGTGGATAAGGGCCTCAGTTTGAGTTCCCTTAAGGTTCAGACTTCTGCGCTTTCTGTTTTCTTTCAGAGGCGCATTGCCATCCTTCCTGATGTCAGGGTTTTCTTCCAGGGTGTTGCTCATGCTCGTCCTGCCTTTAAGGTTCCTGCTCCTCAGTGGGATCATAACTTGGTTCTGGGTGTCCTTCAGCGCCCCCCCATTTGAGTCTTTGGCTACTATTCCTCTACTCCTCTTGACATGGAAAATGGCTTTTCTCCTGGCGATTGTGTCTGTCCACCGTGTCGCGGAGTTACATGCTCTGTCCTGTAAACCACCTTTTTTTGGTGTTTAATAAGGACAAGGCGGTGCTTCACACTTCTCAGGAGTTTCTCCGGAAGGAGATTGTGGTGCCCTCTTTCTGCCTGGACCCCACCTCTGACAAGGAGAGGGATCTCCACTTGTTAGACATAGTGTGTTGTCTGAAGTTTTACGTACATTGCACTGAGTCTGCAGGAAATCAGGCGCGCTGTTCATCATTCCTGAGGGTCCTAGGGCAGGAAGACCTGCATCCAAAGTGACTATTGCTTCTTGGATCAAGTCCACTATTCATAAGGCTTATGAGCTAAGGAAGAAGCCTGTCCCTTTCCGGGTCACTGCTCATTCTACAAGATCTATTGGGGCCTCTTTGGCTTACAAGAATCAGGCCTCCGCTGATCAGTTGTGCAAGGTGGCCACTTGGTCGTCTGTGCATACAGCAGCCAAGGAGGGAAGGTAGGCTTCACCCCCTTCATACAATTCTAGAATTGTTCCTGCCTACTTAAAGGGGCGGCTCGCCTACCCAGAGTTACCAGTAACCTGTTTGGACTAAGAGAAAAGGATTTAACAGGTAAGACTCAAATCCTCTTTTTTTTTTTTTTTTTTTTTTTTTTTCTTTTTTTTTTCACCTCTGAGACACCAAAATCATGTCGGTGCCCAACAGCTGGGGCGAGGGCTTCATATATAGCTTTGACTTTATGATTTGAATATCCTTGCATGCTCTGCTGTATATTGATGGGATTTTAATGACCCGCTGTACTACGTTTAAGTCTCCTCCATGCCTCTTTGAACCACTTGTCTGTTACAATGGAAAATTCAATTGAAAAAAAAAAAACAACACACTGTTTGCACCCCCCTTTTTCTTTTGGCATGGATGGATCCTCTGATTCAGTTGTGGAGCATTACATATTGTTAGACATATCTTCCACATATTGGTGGTATGAAAGTTCTAGTGTCTGTTTTGTTTCTTCTCCCCTCCCCCCTTTGCTTCTTGGTTGGCCTATATATGTCTAGCATTGCAATATATATTTCTGTGTGCATATACCTCTAGTTGGTTATCAGGAACAGGAACCCTAAATTTTGGATTTGCCTTATCAGAAATCCACAGTATCTGGTGGAGAAATGATCAAGCAAAGGACTAGAGCACTAACAGGAATTAAAAGATATTTTTACTCAAATCATTCAGTGGGTATCGCCAGCATGTCGGTTCTCTTCTGGAGGCTTTATCAAGACCTGCTGCACTCCACCTCATACTCTCTCTGAAGTCAGAAGCGCCTCAGAGACAACCGAAGTCAAGTGACATAAGGATATTGTCAAACAAAAGCAGCTTACCCATAGAACAATAACAAAGAAAGAACCGTGACCTCTAGTGGTGAGGAAAGAAGTGCTGAAATCCCAGACAAAAGGCAGTGACAAATTAAATAGTTAACAAAGGAAAGGAGGATATGGACAACAGAACTAGAAGCAGACGAGGTTATAGGAAATAAAGCTGATGTGCAAATATATACAAAATGATCAGCAAGAAAATTAGGAGATCTCTATCACCTATCTAGAAAGCACATAAGTGAGACGTTCATTTAAGCCCCTGGGGAGATGCAATCTAATGTCCTGACCTAAAGGGACTTCTTCTGTAAAAGCAAATGAGACCATCTGCCCCCTCTTTGTGACTTGTGGATACAGTCTTTTACTATAAACGGAAGCAAAGCCAACAAATGTTTTGCTATCAGTTTGTCCTTTTTTTATCTCTGATTGTCATTCTAATTGCTGATCTATGGTCCCTGAAGTGGTCTGTATGAGAAAGATCAGTCTTACCTACATATATGAGCCCACAAGTGCAAGTAATAAAGTAAATTACATGATGTTGTATTTAAAAATATATTGCCACGTTGGTGAAGATTAGTACCTTGTTAGGTATGTCACAAACAAAATTAGCTGATATACAAAACAACTGTAGTGAGCAAAGTGCATATATTCTAAGTATGTGTGAAGGTTCAATTGTCCACTTTATTTAGCACAATATCATGGGTCTCAGTAAAAATAAAAAAAAACACTAAACAGAATAGAATCCTAGCTCCACTGACTGTAATGTATGTTTATAGTTATACAGACTGCACTGTCACTGCACCTGTTTGTAATAGAGGCCACCTTACACTGTTTTGTTGTGGGCCTGGCATTTTGCTCTGATATTGGGAGTAGTTGGTCTAGCCGAGGCCGTGAAGTTATGCACTTGTGTCTCCAGTTAGTATATCCAGAGCATAAGTGTGTAAGGGGTATTTTTGAACTCTGCCCATTATCTCCCCCCACCCAGTTTGCAGTGTGGTTATTCAATAAGCAAGAACGCTTTGTTGTGAAGTCGGGAACCCAGCAGACCCACAGGCTAAATCCCAACAATTCTGTTTTGCTCGGCCCAGGATCCAATATGGGACGTAATTAAGCTTGCTGTGATATAGGGCCTGCTGCCCAGCCTGCCATTGTGTAGTTTTGGTAATAGGTGTCAGGATCTCTGGCTTACAACACTGTACTGCAGAGTGCGCTGTTCTGTCTGGGTAGCCACAGCATGCTTCTGTCACGGTTTAGACGAACACTCAGATCGGTAAGGTTAAAATAACTTTATTAGAACAAAGAGCATACAAGAGTATAGGTTCTAGACCTATAAACAGAACAATAGGCAGACAAGAGAACAGTAATAAAATAAGTACTATACAGTAGAGTACTGACAATACGTTTCACAGTATTTGGCAACCTAGGAGGTGTCACCAGAGTCCCAAGCAGGCGGTAGGATGGCAACACAAGAGGTATACAAATCGGACAGACTGCCCAGACGCCTGGGTATTGGAACCCGTATGGTTAGATGGAGAGAGCTGGTACTTGCTGACAATCAGACCTCTGACAGAACTGGTAAGGCAACACGTGCACAGTCCTGGAATGGCAACAGGACTCCAGTGGCAGGGAGCCCACAGTAAAGGACTAGCACTTGCTGACAATCCGACCTCTGGCAGAACCGGTAAGGCAATGTGTGCACAGTCCTGGAATGGCAACAGGACTACAGTGACAGGGAGCCCACAGTAGGGGACTGGCACAACCCAGACGTCTGGGTACTGATCCTACAGGAACGAGGCAACGCTGACCAAGGACCTAGCTGACTGACTGGAGGCAACTGTGAATATGCAGCCCAACCCATAAAGGGTTAACGGAGACCTAGGCAGCTGCTACAGGAAAGCCCTAGAGTGCTAGGGGTGGATCAAGAGGAGGTAAGTACCGGAACACAACCAGTGTCTCTCAACCTGTGAGCTGGAAGTGCAACGCTGGCTCCTGAGTCCAAGACTCTGCAGTCAGAAATGGTAGAGCTCCTGTACCTGGAATCCCCAGGTACATACAGGGTTAATGGAAAACGCCCAACTAAACTGCAACTCCCAAAAGGAGTGAGCCCAGCGATATTGGTGAGACAGACACAGAGAGGGATCAGAGTAACTCAGTCGGCATGGACAATACTTTGATTGTACACAACACCGGATGGCAGTAGAGCAGCTTGAGCACAAGGCTCAGCCTAAGGTCGATAGAAGCAGCGCCACGCTGCGCACACTGACAATTGCTGCACAGTAACGGAAATCAAGTAACCACACGGGGTCACCTGAATGGTTAGACTAACATGGTACCAAGTGAATGGTATCCACTGAGGACAACGGCCACAGTGAGGAGGCAGCACGCTACCGTCAATAGCAGAACGGTACTCAGTCAGGAGGCCGTCAGTGACGGAGCAGGTAACAACCAGGGCAGTCAGCAATGGATTGGTTCTCAGCCCAGATACAGTCAGCAATGGAGCGGTTCTCCGCCAGGATTCTGTCAGCAACGAAGCGGTTCTCCGCCAGGATTCTGTCAGCAACGGAGCGATTCTCCGCCAGGATACAGTCAGCAACGGAGCGATTCTTCAGTCAGGATACAAACAGCAATGGTGCATGTCCTCAGCCAGAATACAGACAGCAACGGAACCAGTTCTCAGCCAGAATAAGGTCAGCAACGGTGTGGGTACTCAGCCAGGAGACAGTCTGCAACGGAGCGGGTTCTCAGCAACAGAGCAGATGCTCAGCCAGGATACAGTCAGCAACGGAGCAGGTTCTCAACCAGGATACAGTCAGCAACTAAGCGGTTCTCCGCCAGGATACTGTCAGCAATGGAGCAATTCTCCGCCAGGATACAGTGAGCAACGGAGCGATTCTTCAGTCAGGATACGGACAGCAATGGTGCATGTCCTCAGCCAGAATACAGACAGCAACGGAACCAGTTCTCAGCCAGAATAAGGTCAGCAACGGTGCGGGTACTCAGCCAGGATACAGTCTGCAATGGAGCGGGTTCTCGGCCAGGATACGGTCAGCAACAGAGCAGATGCTCAGCCAGGATACAGTCAGCAACGGAGTGGGTTCTCAACCAGGATACAGTCAGCAACAGATCGGGTTCTCAGCCAGGATACAGTCAGCAACGGAGCGAGTTCTCAGCCAGTATACGTTCAGCAACGGAGCGGGTTCTCAGCCAGGATACCGTCAGCAACGGAGCGGGTTCTCAACCAGGATACAGTCAGCAACGGATCAGGTTCTCAGCCAGGATACAGTCTGCGACGGAGCGGGTTCTCGGCCAGGATACGGTCAGCAACGGAGCGGATGCTCAGCCAGGATACAGTCAGCAACGGAGCGGATGCTCAGCCAGGATACAGTCAGCAACGGAGCGGATGCTCAGCCAGGATACAGTCAGCAACGGAGCGGATGCTCAGCCAGGATACAGTCAGCAACGGAGCGGATGCTCAGCCAGGATACAGTCAGCAACGGAGCGGATGCTCAGCCAGGATACAGTCAGCAACGGAGCGGATGCTCAGCCAGGATACAGTCAGCAACGGAGCGGATGCTCAGCCAGGATACAGTCGGCAACGGAGCGGGTTCTCAACCAGGATACAGTCGGCAACGGAGCGGGTTCTCAACCAGGATACAGTCCGCAACGGAGCGAGTTCTCAGCCAGTATACGGTCAGCAACGGAGCGGGTTCTCAGCCAGGATACCATCAGCAGCGGAGCGTAAAACCAGAACACAAGAACAGAAGCGTAGTCAGGCAGGTCAGGTCATACACGAAACAGCAAAGATACAGAGCAGACTCAGTAATTTGTACACCACGAAAGGGCGCCTAAGGGAGAACGTCCCAGAGTATATATAGGCAAGCCCTAGTGGTAGCAATAAAGACCAGCCAATCAGGGAACTGCCGTGTTAATAATGTCGCTGTTCACAGAGGGAAAGCACGGGCACCGTGATAGCTTCCCACTATATACCCAAGAATTACTATGTCTAACCCCTGCAGTTTGCCACCAAAGCTGAATTTAGAAGGCTTGTCACAACAAGTCATGAGACACATTAATCATGTAAGCGACAAGGAGCTGGATTCCATTATAGGTGATACATGAAAAATCTAAATGCAGTATTTATTGGACATGTCCAATAAATACTGCATTTAGATCTGTTGTTGCACTGTTTTTTCTATGCTTTTTATGTGCAGGCGCACAGACGTCACTATAGCAAGATGTCCGCAATCTGTCCTGCCTGTCAGCTGGGAAAGAAAGCGTAAACCTATTTAACAATGTAATAATTCTGGTGACTAGCGCTACTGAGCAGCTAGTTATTTAAGCTAAAGTGTATGTCAGGTGGTAGTTCTGCTTTAACAAACTGAAAAAATGTGTACCTTGTGCATGTCAAATCAATCACTCGTATAAATGTTTGTCTCTCACTTTAGCACCAGTCATCGGTCAGATAAAAGTGAAATTAGTATTGGAGAAGAAATAGAAGAAGAGGATTTATCTGTTGATGACCTAATTGGTAGTGACAAGGTAAATATATAAATGTGCAGTCTATACGTTGCTTATCTATATATGTAAAAGGCCAGGTGTATGTTTGTCCGATGCCATCATGCACAGTAGAGACTGCCCAATGCAGTCATGCCAGTAGACACTGCCTGAACACAACTGTGCAGCAGAAACTGCCCGATGCAGTCAGGCACAGTACACACTTCCTGAACGTTTGGCCCGTGTACACTTACGATAGTATCTAAATATTTCAAAGCCTCTAAAATCCTAATAAATACTTTATATGTTATGAATTGAACAACTTGTGCTAAAAATCTTGTTGACACTGGACTCTTGACTACCTTGCCTAACTATTAATTGTAATTCCTAAGAAAATTCCAAATGGTCACCCATGATAAAAGCTGATTCAATTAGAAATGGAGTTGTTTTACAATTTTTTATGATTAACATATTAGAAGCGTTTGAGCACCAAGTTAACTTGTAATTATAAATATTAATTTCTGAATTTAACCAATTTAAGAAGTCTGTCCAACTCAAAATTTTAATTAACCCTTTAAGGACCAGACATTGCACACCCCTCTTGTCCTTGAAGGGTTAAAAGGATAGTATTGTCTCTTTAAAAAAATTCCCTGAGTCTTCTGTATAGTAAAAGGAACATATTGCGCTATTTGTAAGTGCTTACATTTTTGCAGTTCAAAAGTTATAAAGCACTAAAAATCCCACGACTGCCCCTTCTCGCCACGTTGCTCAAAAGATGCAGGCTGGTCAGGACGGCTGCAGCGGGGGACAAACTTCCGTAAGCAAAGGGAAATCCTGCCCTCCTTCATCAAGGGAGGCTGGATTTCCCTTATACCTACACACTGAAGTTTGTCCCTCGCTGCAGCCAGAGTTCAGATTCCGTGGGAGTGACTTCATAACTTATGAACTACAAACAAGCACTTAGACATAGCACAGTATGTTCCTTTTAATATACTGAAGACCTGGGGAATTAATTTTAAAGAGTCCGTACTATCCCTTTAACCCTTCAAGGGCAAGAGGGGTGTGCAATGTCTGGGCCTTAAAGGTTTATTTGAAATTTTATGTTTGACGGACTTCTTAACCCCTTAACGACCGGCCGGTCGGCGCGGTCACTCAAGGACCATGGAGCTTCCACGGTGGGGAGCCTGGAATTCCATGACGGTCATAGTACATCTTGGGTCGTTAACTCAGATCGACCGTCAAGGGTTGTTAAGGGGTTAAATTGGTTAAATTCAGAATTTAATATTTACAATTACAAGTTAACTTTTCATATGCTAACTATTGCAGTGCTCATGCAGTACCAGTGACATTTATATATGTTTGTTAAGCTACTCAATGATGTTTAATTTACTAATGCAGTATTTTCAGTGACGTGTCATATGCTAGTGAAGCTTTGGGCAGTACCAGGAAATATTTACTTTCACTTTTCTCAGAAATAAGTGTGAATATCTCCTAAACTACACATCTGCTGGAAGTTTGGCTAATATGACATATAGACCGTTTTTAATGCAGGTTTCAAATATGCAATCTCAAATTAAGAAAGTTCCACTTTAAAAACCTCATTTATATCAGTAGGAATTTTGGGAATATTTATTTCCTGTAATTCAGTTGGTTTGCTCCAGCATTGCATCTCTTTTCTTTGTGTATCGGCAATTGTATACATTTTTATTAACCATTTTTGGTATAATAGTTGAGAAATATTTGCACACTGTGCCAATTGGTTATATTTGAGACTAGATTTCTCACTATCTTTGCCATGAAAAAAGCTCCCAGTTTGTGGGCTCTGTATAGATTCATTCATAGAAGTGGTAATATTATCTTTGCTCATAAACTAATTTGTATAAACTCACTCTGTCATCAACAAGTAAAGGTTAATTTCTTAAAACTATTTATATTCCATACACAACTAGCACAACATTATAGGCAGTTTTACATTCTCTGAGCTACACTGGTGACATATCCAGCTTATATTTGATTAAAAAAATCTAATATGTAATTTTCTTTTTATAGCTTGAAGACCTAACAGTGGATCACACCATATCCCAAGCCAGTGATATTGCAGATTACTTGGAAGATGTTTCATAGACATTATAATCTGTTGTTTAAAATATGCTAGTAACCACAGGTTTCAGATGATGACCTCCTCCTACTGTTTCATTATGATAATCTCAATGACGTGCATTACCATCATATTGTAAGGCAATTGGACTGTTCTTTATTGCTGACGTAATCCACACCACTGGTTTATTACTTGTTTCAATGCCACAGAAAGGATATGGACATCTGACAGGAAGTGTTTACTTGTGCTTTGGTACTTTTATTTTTTTATTTTACTGATACTATTACAAAGGAGTTGGTTAATTTCTTACAGGCAACATACTAATAATATGTAATTTAAAATAAATCATTTTTGTTTAAAAAGGAATATTTTTATTTTTAATTTCAAAGTTCAGTTCCATTTTTCTGTGTTGGCAGCAGGTTCCCTTTAAGGGAATATACAAAAGAAAGGAAAAGGTAGAAAGAAACCCTGATGTGCAAGCACACCTACAAATGCTAATCACTGCGCTATGTAGGTCATACAAAAGACGGTTATTCTAAAGTATCAAATTATTGGAAATACCCCATTATCCTAAGAATAAAAAATATAAAAAATAAAACCTAACTTTTATTCACTACCAATAAAATTCCAAGGATTCAGATGTTAATCTTCTATTGTTCCGATCACCCACATAGTAATGGACAGGGAATGGGCTAATGCCCATATATAGATTCATATTTATACCTCTCTTTATACATATAGAGGATAGTATATGGAGTGGTATTTGAATTTGAGAACAAATATGTTTCCTTTATGGTGATTTCCAGGTAGATTTACATAGCAGGACATGTGGAGAGAATATTTGGATCTAACTTAGTACTTTGAAGATATTGTAATTTTGGATCTAATTTAATATTTTGTAGATATTGAGAATTTTCGGTTTAAAAGTATGGTGCTATCTTAATATTAAATGACATTGGATTCGGCAATAATTAGATTTTGCTTCTGAAATATGGAGTGATTAATTCATGTTTGAGGATTCGTTTGAAAATGTGTCAATCAATGAAGTGATGTGGATTGGTTCACCTGTGTGAGGTGAATCCCAGTTTTATGATTCAAAAAGAGGCTTTGATTGAGCGGCAGCGTGACTGATTATGCTGTGAAGAAGTTGTAGTACGAAACGTGCGTCGCGCTCTGTTTCTTTTTTCTTTTTTATTGTTTTCCGATTCACTGTGGCAGGGATTAGAGTTTCCGATATTTTGTGAAGGAGTGTCTTTAGGAGTTAGTGAGTTATTGATGGCAAGCCGGACATGCCCCGGTGTAATGTACTGATTTTTACTGCTAGTTAAATCTTTAGGGCAAGCCGGACATGTTCCGGTGTGAACCTTGAGGGATCCAATATAGGTTAGGATCGATATACACTCTAGCGTCCGTGTTATCTAGACACTTAGGTATTGAAACATTGATTCATGGCAAGCCGGATATGCCCCGGTGTGAACTGTGAGTGATCTAAGCCACGTTAAGATCGATATATGCTTAAGCGTCTGTGTTGGTTAAGTGAAGACGCTTAGGTATTGCCGGACCAGTTCCGGCATTTGGATAGATTAGAACTTAGACAGTGGATTATTAGATTAGTATTTACACTTGAACCTATGAGGTAGGGATACTTGGGACTTATTTTGACTTTATATCAGGTAGGTTAATGGCAAGCCGGATATGCCCCGGTATCTTTTTAGATTAATCTATTTATTTTGAGATAGTGCTAATACAGACCAGTCGTGGTACTTCACATATTTATCTCTATGGTTGTTCATTTCAGTTTGTTCTTAACAAGATATGCTGGATCTCATTGGAACTGTATTTGTGATTGTTCGGAACACAGAAACATCAATAACACTATATTATTGAAATAAATAAAACATCATAAACAAGTTTGGCAAGCCGGAGAATGCCCCGGCAGTACATAAACACACATGTAATACATATCTCACGAGATTGATTAATGATCTGGTGAGTAAATGTATTATGTAGATATATTTAATGTTTTGAACCATCACTTTGGGGAAAATACAGTGATTTGAACAATTTATTTAGTAAGGCATTAGCCCATTCCCTGTCCATTACTATGTGGGTGATCGGAACAATAGAAGATTAACATCTGAATCCTTGGAATTTTATTGGTAGTGAATAAAAGTTAGGTTTTATTTTTTATATTTTTTATTCTTAGGATAATGGGGTATTTCCAATAATTTGATACTTTAGAATAACCGTCTTTTTTATGACCTACATAGCGCAGTGATTAGCATTTGTAGGTGTGCTTGCACATCAGGGTTTCTTTCTACCTTTTCCTTTCTTTTGTATATTCAGTTATTTCCCTGAAGCACCCTACGTAGCAGACTGTGTTTATGAAGAGGTCTGGGGGTTTTCTCTGGAAGAGTGCGTGGGTATATTTATCTTTGTCCCTTTAAGGGAAACATTCCCTTGGAAGAAAAATCCTATTACATTTTAAAAATACATTTCCAGAACCGACGAGAAACAGCATCAGCAATTCTTGCATTGATGATGCATTAAACTATGTTAACGCAAGAATTGCTGACGCTGCATTGTGTTTGTTGTTGGCTCTGGATGGCCCAGGCTGAGTACACTTACACCCAGGGGTGGCAGTAAGGAGGGGATATAGACATCTCCTCCCTATTGCCATTGCTGGAGATACAGGAGTGGGCAGGGTTTGCCCTCCCTGAACTTCCTACTCAACCAGAAAAAAATATGGCCGACACAGACACACACACACTGTGACACACAGAAAAAAACACACACAGTCACTCACTCTGACTCCCAGTGGCCTCAGCAGGACCTGTAGTACAGCCACTGAAGGGAAGCTTCAGCACCAGGGGAACATAATGGCACTCAAAGGGTTAAGGTAGGCCCTAATTGCTCAGTTATTTCATGGGTGTTGTCTTTTGCCATGCAAGACAGAGGACAGGCAGCCATCAGGTACACACTTAACCCTCTGACTGCCACAGGGTTGTGTATCAACTTTTACCCCTCAGGACACACCAGAAGCATTGGGGGAAGTGTCCTCAAACCCCTCTCACTGTAAACTTCCATTTCCCTCCCATTTCTCCTCCTTCCCCAGCCTATTCCTAACACTTTTTTCACATGTATGTTAAGCCCGCCCCCTTTTTAACCCAGATTACCTCATTGATCTCTCCCCACCAGTGCCCCTCCAGGGACTGCTATTTAACTGACATGACACGCCAGTGTATACTGCATGCCTCTTTGTACCTTAACGCTTTGAGTGCCAGAGGGGTGCACAAAACAAAGGGTTTACATGGTAGTATAACACTCCTTTTATTTTCTGCTTTCTGTTTGCATAACCCAAACACACACACACAGGCACAGTACTGCAATTCTGCCCCAAAGTAAAGAAGAATTTAAAAAAAATAACATTTCATACCGCCCAAGTGTCCCTCTTTAAGAGGGACAGTCTGCTTTTGAGATCCAAATCCCTCTGTCCCTCTTTTCTGGAGATCACAATAAGTAGTATGTATCACATTACTCCACAGCAATAAGAAACATAAATGTGTAGTTAACCTTCAATATATGTGTTTCTAATTTTCTAAATATTTTATTCTTGCTGCAAATAATTTATTCACTTACACAAAGAGGTGTCAATTGCTTTAAACCCTTATACACTCTTAACTTGCAGGGAAGTACTGTACAAGGGAGGGAGGGATGTCGGACATATATGCTACTCAAACGGTTAACCCTTGGAGTGTCACAGGGGTACACAACGCTTTGCAATGCGTTCACAAACCTTCTGCCACTCAAAGGGTTAAAGGGATAGTAGTATCTCTATTTTTTTTTAACATGTAGCACTATATTTCATTACTTATTGTTTTAAGTACAACACTATAAGTACGAAAGGGCCCCCCCCCCCTCCCCTTTCGTTGTATCACTCAGCCTCTCAGTCTGGTCTGGATGGAGTGTGGCAAGGGACAATTGTCTCTAAGCAAAAGGAAAAATTCTTCTCTTCTTCATTAAAGGGTTCATTATAGTTACTAAATGAAGATAGTCTCTCGCTGCATCTGTCCGGTCCCATGACCAGATTCCACATCTAATGGGAGGCGGCCAGAAGGGGGATCCTTTGGCTTGAATACAGTTTTAACTACAACACTCTAAGTAATTAAATATAGTGGTACATGTTACAAAAAATATATAGAAGACTCAGAGATAAACTTTAATAGAAGTATAACTATTCCTTTAAAACATTATTCTTGCCTTTTTTATGGTGTGACCATGTTGGGGGTTTTTGTAGCCTTTTCATTTTTTCTTTTTACATGTACAGTGGATCCCCGTTCTTTCCTCTCCATGGCCGATACTCCTGCCAGCCCCTAGGCTCAAGCCTGCTTCCTCAGAATCAACAGCGGCTTCTTACTCCCGCACTGGATCCGGACATTGCATGGCACAGTGTAGGGAGAAATGTCTCCGCTGTATCAGGGCCAGTAATGTAGGCTGATGAATCTACATTATTTATGACATTGGGACAACTTCTTTATAAATTAACAGAACTCTATTTAACCATTTCAGTGCCAGAGAGGTAACTAATGCATTGCACCACAACGCATTGGATGCCTATCCAGACCTCAAAGGGTTAACTTTGACATGACACACCACTGTATACTGCATGGCACTCTATGGCTTAACATGCTTGTATAAGTGTGTGTGTGTGTCTCTCTCTCTCACATAATCTTTTATTTTCTGCCTTCCACTTCTACACGCCAAACCCACAGAGGCATAATACTGCAGTTCTGCGCCAAACTAAAGGCAATAACAAATACCATTGATTTCACGGTTTCAAGACCACAGTGTGGATGGCAACACGTGAAGAGATGTTCTCTGCTCCTTAGAGGGCTACATTTGGCTGTCTGCGGATGTCTGTTGCGCGCATGTCTGTCTGCTCATGTCTGTTGCTGGTGTACATCTCTGTTACATGTGTGTGTGTGTGTGTGTGTGTGTGTATGAATGCCTTTTTGCATGTTTCTGCCGCTCACTGTGTGTATGTGTCTTCCTGTGTGCTGCATATGTCTGTGTTTATCAGTGTGTCTACATTTCAGACACGTACACCCAATGGTCATAACATGATGGCAACGCCATCCCACATTGCTAGTTTATGCAAAATACTGTATGGACCGTGCACCAGTGATATCACTCTTACACTGTGTGATAAATTGTTTTTTGCTTAAAAAGTGCCACTGCCTCCACATAGATGGAGATATAGATATATAATATGCAATGTGTGTGTAAATTTATTTGTATGTGAGATATGACAAAAGCGCAGCTTTAATTCTACTTCAAGGTATCCACCATGCATCATGGCACAATGGACCGCTACTCGTGTGTTCGCATGCATTTCCTTTAGAGGTCTTATTAAAATGGTTGGAATACCCTAACTTAAAGGTAAACCACCAGAAAATAATCTTAAATGTATCCTTTCTTGCATTAGGTTCTGTTTTGAACACTGTTTAACGTTTTCTGTTTTATCCTGTTATTTTACTTCACTGCACTCAATATGTAAATAAAACTATAAACTACCAAAAAGCCAGGATGGCCTATTCAACCGGTAAATAGGATAACATTACAATATTGTTTTACCACTCCAATGTGACTACTGCACATTAAGTTTGCTGTTAAAATTAAATGTGGTTGTAAAGGTTACCAGTGTACAGTGGATATAAAAAGTCTACACTCCCCTGTTAAAATGCCAGGTTTTTGTGATGTTAAAGAATGAGACAAAGATAAATCATGTCAGAACTTTTTCCACCTTTAATGTGACCTATAACGTGAACAATTCAATTGCAAAACAAACTGAAATCATTGAGGGGCAAAAATAAAAAACTTACAATAACCTGTTTGCATAGGTGTGCACACCCTCTTATAACTGGGGATGTGGCTGTGTTCAGAATTCACCAACCACATTCAATCTCATGTTAAATATGTTAAATTACACACCTGCCATCATTTAAAGTGACTCCAGTTAATCACAAAGTTCAGCCGTTCTAGTAGGATTTTCCTGACATTTGCTTAGTTGCATCTCAGAGCAAAAGCCATGGTCCACAGAGAGCTTCCAAAGCATCAGAGGGATCTCATTGTTGACCGATATCAGTCAGGAGAAGGGTACAGAACAATTGCCAAAGCATTAGATATACCATGGAACACAGTGAAGACCGTCATCATCAAGTGGAGAAAATATGGCACAACAGAGACATTACTAAGAACTGGACGTCCCTCCAAAATTGAGGAGAAGATGAGAAGAAAACTGGTCAAGGAGACTTCCAAGAGGCCTACTGCAACATTAAAGGAACTGCAGGAATTTCTGGCAAGTACTGTGGAATACATGTGACAACATTCTCCCGTATTCTTCATATGAATGGGCTATGGGGTAGGGTGGCAAGATGAAGCCTTTTTCTTACAAAGAAAAACATCCAAGCCCGGCTGAAGTTTGCAATAACAAACATCAAGTCCCCCAAAAGCACGTGGGTGTTATGGTCTGATGAAACCAAGGTTGAACTTTTTGGCCATAATTCAAAAAGGTATATTTGGTGCAAAAACAACACTGCACATGACCCAAAGAACACCATACCCACAGTGAAGCATGGTGGTGGCAGCATCATGCTTTGGGGCTGTTTTTCCTCAGCTGGAACCAGAGACTTAGTCAGGGTGGAGGGAATTATGAACAGTTCCAAATACCAGGCAATTATGGCACAAAACCTTCAGGCGTCTGTTAGAAAGCTGAAGATAAAGTTCACCTTTTAGCATGACAACGACCCAAATCCACAAAAGCATGGCTTCACCAGAAGAAGATTAACGTTTTGAAATGGCCCAGACCTGAATCCAATTAAACATCTGTGGGGTGATCTGAAGAGGGCTGTGCACAGGAGATATCCTCGCAATCTGACAGATTTGGAGCGCTTTTGCAAAGAAGTGGGCAAATATTGCCACGTCAAGATGTACCATGCTAATAAACTCCTACCCAAAAAGACGGATTGCTGTAATAAAATCAAAAGGTGGTTCAACAAAGTATTAGTTTAAGGGTGTGCACACCTATGCAACCAGGTTATTGTGAGTTTTTTATTTTTCCCCCTGAACGATTTCAGTTTGTTTTGCAATTGAATTGTTCACGTTATAGGTCACATTAAAGGTGGAAAAAGTTCTGACATGATATATCTTTGTCTCATTCTTTAACATCACAAGAACCTGGCATTCTAACAGGGGTATGTAGACTTTTTATATCCATTGTAAGATGCCAATGAAAAAATTATCCCTATTCTGTGGAATGTGTTGTTGAAACAGAGTAGCCCATGTGAACTAATACTAATAACTGATGGTTCCAAGTTTACAAGTAAAGAATAAGAGCACTAGCACATAAATATTTTCTCTTTTGTGGAACACAAGAACCATAGGGCAGAGCACTTACATAAATAGTTCTCCACTTTACCACGCCTACCATTTCCAGTTTCAAACATGTCCTGGTAGGAGATAGTTGGAATGAAGATTCCTAGTTTGCTTTTTTTTATTTTTCTAACTTGTATGGAGCCCATGATGAGCAGGCTCCAATTTATTCCCGGTTCTTCCAGGGTGGATATTGAGCAGAGGACAGACTTTTACAAGACATGGGATCTGCTTGAGGATGGCTTTCAGAGCTTAATTTAGCCACTCTCCCTACTTTATTTCTGTTTCTCATATAGACTGAATAGTGAAGAGGATTACAATTTCATACTCTACAGTTCCTGTGATTATATCCTTTCTATTTATCAGTCTGCATTCCACAAACGAGGTCTGTGTTTTATTGCAATATTTGTCACTCTAGCCAATTAAACTACTTTCTACATCACCCCACAGTTGCTGCAGTCTTCCCAGGGGTGGATGGATGTATTTTTTTAACTTTCTTATATATTTTTACACGTTATTTGGCCGCAGGGCATTTAACAAGTGGTTTTGCATGGCTGCTATCTTTGATGTGGAAGAAAAAGGAGATGGGGCTCCTAATGTAATAAATTCAAATCAGGAACTGCCACCAATATACCACAGTACTCACAAAGTTGAAGTCCACTATCAGTGGTCAGTTGAATGGGTGAGAGAACTGCCCTCACTCAGTCAATCCCCAAATTGAAAGTGGATGCTATTACCCAACTCCTTCAGAATCCTTGACAAAAGAGAACAAAACAGCCAGAAGGAGCTCATTAGCACCAGTCATATACAATCTGGAAATAAGAATGTAACTCGTACTCACACTTGGAATCTGTAACTGTTTAATAGCGGACAGCTGGCTTAAGGCAAGCAGGGAATTAAAATCCACCCTGCCACTCAGAGTAGTAAGAAAGAATAAATCTTGATCCATTGAAGTAATAAAAAAAAAAAAGTCTCTCCGATTTATTAAGAACAAAAATGTAACCAATTGTACATAAAGCCTAAACGTTCAACGTATTTCAGGAAGGAACTTGGATCATGGCTGCCTGTGTCTTTCCAGTCACTCGCAGAGAATCTTACAGTATTTGGGGTTAATGTCCTTCCTCTACCCCAGAGTCACTTAGACTCCCCAAACACAGAGAGCAAATGTCTTGCCTTCAAGACTCCCTAAACTGTACTCCAATTTTAATTTTTTTGCCTAACTAACTAGCTCACAAATATGGTGCTTTGTCTTCCTCTCATAAACACAGAATGGCATGCTTCAGGGACCTGACACCCCTTTTATAATATGCCGCTGGGAAATGAGGGGTAACTTACCATGTGGTGGGGGAATTCACTCTTCCCTTTGATTTCAATGCAATGAGCTAGGTGAAAAGAGCAGAAAGTATGTACTTTTCAAGGAAAATGTCCCACTCTGCGGGAAGTGCCATTTTACCCCTGTTTCACTTTTAAGACATTGCCACTTTATCACCTTTTTTTATCACACCTTAGTGCATCTCCCCCACTGAGTTGAAATGATATATACTTTTGCTAAGTGAGCACTTGTGCTTGTGTACAGGCATGTTTAGTACTTTCTCGTACACAATTTCTATGTAAATAGACCCTTAAAAACTTTCCTACAACTGGCTTAAGTAAATCCATCTGCCCACTGTTCATACATAGAGCCTTGGTGCAGAGAAGCAGCCATCCTTCATCTCTCATGCACTCCAACATTACCTGTGCCATGACTCCTGCAGTATAAAGTGGGCATTTTGTCATGCAGACAGATGTTAGGCAGCTGTAAAGTACAAAACAAGTCATCTGCACACTTAAGTACTGAACTATATTCAAACATTTCCTTTATTGAGTCTATATTAAGAAGGTATCTGTAAAATATGAACTTTAAACAAACATAACTACAATGACCGCTGTACGTGCACAGGGATTACAATAAATGTATACAAATGTATCTCTGTGAAATAGTGCACATCCTGTCTTGTTATAAGTCACTGTCTGGCTATGGTAAAATTCTAACAGAGGCGAAACTCTGTTTTTAACTATACAGGTTTAATTTTCCAAGAGCAATTAGTCTAGACTGTGTCATGACCTTTCAGTAGATAATTTCTATAGTACTTTTCAAAAGTGTCAAAAATATTTTATTACACAAGCATGCATGAGAGAAAAATATTGGAATAGAAGTATATTGTAGCTGATTGGTGCCTGAAAACAAACCTTAGTGATTTCAGAGTTAAGAAAACTATTTTTTTGTAAAACTATTTTAATAATTTGTCTGTTCTACAGTATCTTCCTTTCCACAGAACAACATGAAATTTGAGTAATTTCTCATCTTTATACTTTGTAATTCTGTAGCCACAGAAAGTCTCAGAATTGTCTTCATTGATATTCATGTATTGTGTGTAGTAAAATCGATACATTTACAGAATTTTACCAGATTACACTTTTAATGCCAAACGCTTCTGAACTACGGCAGGATTGCTCCGTTTCCTGTGCATCCCTGTAGAATGAAAATTTAACAAACATCCCTCATTAAAATGACACTCTGGTCACATTGTTTACCTGATATAAACACTGATATAGAAAAAATTAAAAACTATTCTAAAAGTGTTAGTTACTAGATATTTTTTAATAAGCTTCTATTCTATTTTAAATTGTCTGAAGAGTATGTTCTGCGGGAATGTGTATACTGCCTGAATTACAGGAACATATACTGCACCTTAATATAGTAGATCATTTAGTGTGCCACTCCTTTCCGAATTTTACCTAAATGAGTGGGTTTCAATAGAGTTACATTAATTAAAACACCCGGGGATAGTTGCACTAAGGTGTGATAAAGCAGAGAGGAATTCTCCAGTCATATCACTTCTTCAACTCCTGTGTTATTGTGTGGAGCCAATGCTCTAAGATTTCTCCAAATTTGGAGATCTTAGTGCATAGGCTCTATAGAATAACATAGGAATTGGAGAAGTGATATCACTGGATAAGTTATTTCCACTTTATCACCTCTTATTACATAGCCCCCCTGATGCAACTATGTTAATCGTTTGTTTATTGTAGCATAACATGTACCTTTTCCACATTTTTCCTTAGTTGGTTGATCTGAGGCTTTATTTCTATAAGATGTTTTACCAAGATAAATATATTATAAAGTACCAACATTTAGCCCAGTTCTAACAAGCAATGGACAGTAACTGGTTTACATTTTTTATGAGAAATCCAGTAATTCTACCCATGCATCTTTATTGAACCTTATGCATCTGTTTCTCTTCCAATGTCCTGGTGGCAGTGATGTCATCAGCCCTGGCATGTGGGGGATTAAAGAACATTTCACAGAATCTACAGTTGGGTTTAGGTATATGAAGTATATGAGTAGTTCACTACTAGTAATGAAAGCAGAATCTTTAGGTAGCAATATCTGCTATTTATCCCTGGCTTTTGAAGACTGCTGCCATGTTGTGTCACTTTATAGTATTTGCAGAGATGTTAAATAAATTGCATTATTTTACAGTTCTGAAGAAGGACTAATTAGGACCTGAATGGTTCTTGGGAAGACCCAGGAAAAACAATGCACTGCAGAACAATCCCATCCTTAAAATGATTCATACATAGAAAAGGTATGAGAGTGAACCCTCACTTATTACATCATTTAAAAATTAACTTAAAATAGTAAGGAGGAGAGAGACAGACTAAGTATGCATGGACCTCTCAGTATTACATGTTTCCTACACAAACTGCCACTTCAGCTAAGGGAAGGCCATGGATTTAGTCATATAAATACCTGGGTGACCCCAAAAAGACAGCTGAATCAAATGGAGGCAATTCGTTGCAAACCTCTCTAGCATTCAAGGGGTTAAAAGGCACATTTAACTCTATGAAAATGTCTCTGTTCCTTATGATATAGTTGATTTGTCCCAGAATGTAGTCCAGTTCATGTTATTACTACGGCTTCAGTATCTCTTTGTAAGATAACAGTGGGGTCAGCAGTGGATATGATAAACCTGTTAGTATTTCTTTTAAAATTTCAAGTGACACAATATTATGAAACATTTTTATGATCCTTTTTGCACTCAAGGATTAAAGCAAATTTAATTTTAAAAATTACCAGCATATATTGACCTCATTTAGCATTAAAAAAAGTAATTATCTACCTTATTGGGTACGTTTGCATGAACAGAGGTAAACCACAAGCACCTGACTGCAGCATTCATTTCCAAATGCTATGAGAAGTCTAAAAGCTTATTTTTTCTGTGGCTAGAAAATTGGTGCACAACATGAAATAGTAGCACAGATATTTGCATGCAACCTGCTTCCCCACCACCCCACCCCAACAGTTTATCTCATAAGAATCAGTATTATTTAATGGTTAGAAAATATTAGTATAGCTTCTTTGGTTGTGGAATCAATCCTCTGCATGCCTGAAAGGCATGGACTAATCTTCATAGTATTTGGGCCATGGAGAGTGTTATTTCAATACTATCAGAGCTGTAGTTCAAGATTTAAAGGGATAGTAATTGTTGTTTATAAAAAAGTTTAATATTGTAGGTATTAAAATATTAATGCAATGACTTGCTTCCCATCTCTCAAACATGTATAGTTTGAGAAATACATGCTTATAAAGTTCCGCACCCCCTCCCACCCCTTTCATAGAAGTCTGAGTTCTAGCTGACAGAAGGAGATCCTGGGACCGGCCAGCGGCTCTTCGGCAGAGCCAAAAGAGCGTTATCTAGAAAGAAATACTTCATTGGAATGGTCTACAAATTGTGTCTGGTAGTAGATTAATGAAATATAGTTTACATCAAAGTGGTTTGAAGGAACAAGATTGGACACAGTCTCTTGTAAATAAGAGTTTTATGTTTCTACAATAATATATATATATATATATATATATAGCTAATTGCTTCACTTTCTTTTTGTCATTTTTAATTCATTTTTTTAACTAAAAACTGATACAAGAAACATAGTTTGTGACATGGCATATGTGCAAAATATCAGCTGGGGAGAGATGAATCTAGAACACAAAGAAGAAATTAAAATAGTAACTGTTCACTCTTTTGTGTATAGTTTTCAAGGAGAAAAGACTCAAGTAATCTCAAGTAACATAAAGTGTATAGACTGCTACAGAATATGCACTTTAAAGGGATAGTAAAGGCTGATTGTAACAAAGTTTGATATTGTAGTTATTAAAAAAAAATAAATGAATTGATGTAACTCTGGTCTCTCAAACATGTATAGCTTGAGAGAGATACTTTTCTAAAGTTCCCTCCTCCCGCCCCTTTCACAGATGTCAGTGCTGTAGCTGACAGCATGTGATTCTGATCCCGGGACCGTCCGGCGGCTCTTCAGCAGAATAGCCAAAATAACGCTATCTAAAAAGAAATACTTCACTGGAGAGGTCTACAACGTGTGCTTGCAAACCAAAATCTGCACCAACTTCTTATGCATTTCGGAAACCCCATCTTTCAGTATCAGCAGTGACATTAGTGTATTGGGTTTGATGGATCATGTAGTTGACAGGTATTGATATCTCCCTCTTTGGCACACATTCATCCAGGGGCACTATGGCCTCCAAATCATTTCTTTCAAGAAGTCTAGTAGATATCCTCAAAGAGGCAGATTGGTCCATGGAATCTACCTTTTAAATTCTTTTATTTCAAATCAGTTACTCATGTTGCTTATAATGTTATTAATCAGCTTTAAACTAGCATAACATGAGCCTCCTGTCTTTCAATAAAATTCAAGTATTTTCCTACCTGTTTGAAAGAAAGTCAGGATTTTATTAAAGACAATATAATATACCCACACTATCAATTATCTATTTCTGTTTCCTTTTAGGTTGAATCTCTTCTACAACAAGACGAGAGATCTGAATAAGTTAAAGGGATAGTAATCCCCCCAACAACTTGACGCCAAAATACAGCAATCATACAAACATGCTGAATGCACTTAGTCCCATCTCTCAAACCTTTATGGTTTGAGAGATGTAAGGCGAGACAGTGCTCCGCTCTGTCTGTTGTTGGGGGGGGGTGTTAATTCATTATCTTCAAGTTACAGATCAACAAATAAAGAGGATAAGATGTTGGTTACAGCATCAGTTATACAGAATATGGAATGGGGATTGGCTGAGAGGATATGGAGGGCGGGGTTTGGATCAGTTTGAATATAACAAGCTTTTCTCTATTTAAACATTATTTGCTGCTATGGAGTAGTAAAGAGAGATTTTTTTTAATAAAATCCTGACTTGCCTTCACAAGGTTAGGAAAATCCTTGAATCTGTTACTACTGTATGTGTTTGAAAGAAGTCCTGCTACCATTCTGAAAGAAATATATTGATCAAATATTTACAATGGGACTGTTGGAACACAAGAGCTCAGATGTTTCAGCAATGAATGTCCCATAATGATGATACCACCAATACTGGTAAATCATTGATCAAACACAGGAAACCCTTATGTTTGTACCTTTATCCATCAATCTAAATCAGTAGCACAAAATTGACCAATCACAGGAGGCCCTACACTGAAACACACTATAAACAGTATAAGTGTCTCCTATTTTTTTGGTTTGATATCTCATTGTGAGAGATAGTTATCTTTCAAAATGATAGTGAGTTCTATCAATCAAACACCTGAGTCCCCTGGTTTATGTTTACATAATTTAAACTGAATACAGTAAAAAAAAATCTATAATACGTTATTTGATTTCTAATATTAACCTTGTGAGTAGCTGAAAGCTATCCAATGCATTACTGTCAGGACCCGCTCCCCTTAGCTTTTTCTTCTGCTTTTCTTTTTCTCCTTTTTCACATATTTAAACCCGCCCTTGCCCTGGGATCAATGCAAGCTGCGTTAATGTTTTGTTCCTGCATGTAGTTGTCTCCTGCACCAAGGTACCTGAGATTGACCTGGCCTTTCTTGACTATTCTGACTATTCTGACCTCTCCATCCCTGACCCCGATTTCCTTGATAATCCCTGGTTTTACTCATAGAATTAAAGACCACTGGAGCAAACTATTTTCTTTAGCGCCTTGAAAACAACTGAACAAGTTTATTTAATGTTTGCAGGGATTGTAGGCAGTGACTATGCAACCTAGAATGCAGAAATTTTAATCATTTCAAAATTTACATTTTAAAAAGAACATAACTTTGGCAGTGCTAAAATACTGCCATAATAATGCTGTGTTGCACTCATGGCATAAAATCGGATATCAATAACACACATTCCAAGAAAAAAAGGAATACTCTGCTGGTGCTGACAACACACTAAAATAAGGGAGAGCTATGTAAGAGGTCACACCTCTTGTATGTGGTTCTTCAAATGTGGTATGCCTATTTTTATAAACAATACATATTACTAGATGCTTCTGCAGTATAACCAAAACATACACTTAGAATGAAACTACAGAGTGAATAAGAAAAAAAATCTGACACTTCCGCTCCACAAATCAACCATAAGGGAACTATTCCTGCAGGAATAGCTGACTCTTTAACAGAATTATTTATGTTGTATGTGTCTTTGTTTTTTTTTTCTTTTTGGTTTTCGAAAAGAGTTTATTGAGAAAAAAATCAAGCACAAATGCCATTAACATGGCTCAAAATACAAATGACATTGACATGGCACATAAAACAGCCAAGGTGATAATTACAAAGTCATATACAGAAATTGTCACAAACCTAAGGCATGATAGCGTAAAGGCACTGCAAGGCATTATACCATATCAGATGACTAGCAAAGCTTATGTGTTCCCAAAGAATAAGGGAAACAGTTGGGAGGAGAAAAGGAGGAGCATATGGAGGTGTATCTCCAATGAAAAAACAAAAAGTGTAGACAAAAGAGAGAAAAGATTAAAGAGAAGGGAGAGAAAGGTGGGATCTCAAGAGGAGACGAGAAGGGTGATGGGGAAGGAGAGGGTCGACCCGCCCAGGAACAGACGGTCCCAGACCCCAGTTGCTTAAGTAATCCGAAGAGCAAAAGTAAACCAAGTTGCAAATTCTGACTCAAAGGATGGCCCACGACCATTAGAAAAGTATGTGCAGCATACCCCTTACGCGGATTTTCCAATCCAGAATAGATGGTGGTTCTGAGGATCTCTATCTGACAGACACAAAAGACCAAGCCGCAGTGACCAACATGATCCAATGACGCAAAGCTGTCTGTGAATGAGGAATGAGACCTGTAGGTAGGATGGAAATTAGAAGAACTTCCGGCATGGAGGAAAGCCGTAGACCCATCAGAGCAGAAAGTACGGCACCCACCCTGGTCCAGAATGGCGTGAAGGCTGGGCATGACCACCAGATGTGGAACATAGTTCCACCTACAGTGCCACAATGCCAGCAGTGGTTAGGGACGGTAGAGTCGAACTTTGAGAGTTTAGTGGGAGTCTGATACCAGCGCATCATCGACTTGTAGTTTGTCTCCATCATAAGGATGTTAGGGAGGAACCTATGGTGCATCCTGACCACAGCCAACCATTGGCCATCTATGAAGCATGAGCCTGGGTCCGCCTTCCTGGGAGCAGTCATATTTTACTTCAATATATTTTATTTCTTTCCATTGGAACTTTGTTCTAGTCTATATTTGGAGAGTGGCATTTCACTATCTGAATATACTTTGAGTGAAAGAAGCACTACTGGGGCTTTTTTATTTCATTTATACCATTGAAGCAGTTTGTCTGTTTAAAAAGGTATGCACTAAAGGCAGATTAAAACTGATATTTTGTGAAACAAATTGAGCCACATATTATTATAGTTCCCTTTCAGGAAGCAACTAAGACCCCTGAACTGCTTATCTATCTATATATATATATATATAATATACATACATACATACACACACCTTCTTATATATATATATATATATAATCTATACATATATATATAATCTATATATAATTTGTGTGTGTGTGTGGTAAAATGGTTGCAATCTCAGTGTAATAGAGACTTACCCACTGCAATCCACATATATATATATATATATACTAGTTGAACAGCACGTTACACGGGCCACAGTGCCTCTGGCAGCCGGTCGCGGGGCAGTCACGCGCAGTACAGACTGCCCGCGGCGCGGCTGATACAGAGCTGGGCGCTCCGAAGGAGCGTCCAGCTCTGTATCAGCCGCGCCGCGGGCAGTCTCTACTGCGCGTGACTGACGCACGCGCAGCAGTGTCTACTGCGCATGTCGGGCGTTACACACAATTTAGCGAATTATTATATAGGATATA
Organism: Rhinophrynus dorsalis; assembly: GCA_037306005.1. Lineage (NCBI taxonomy): Eukaryota > Metazoa > Chordata > Amphibia > Anura > Rhinophrynidae > Rhinophrynus > Rhinophrynus dorsalis. The sequence continues at coordinate 213,913,843 of CM074720.1, forward strand.
AACTGGGGGAGATGCCCTAAGGTTCGATAAGGGCTTAGGATAGCGATGTTGTATTGGATCTGTGTCGAAGGCATATCACCAATTTGCACTAACATGTCTTCACTGTCATATCTGGCCTCATCGACATGAATCTCCCATGCCTTCAACAGGTTTACTAATTTGCACTGATCATACTGACAATGTCTCGTTTCCATATGGAAATTCAGCATAATAAGCTATTGTTTTCATGTGCGAGTGTTTATATGTTAATGTGGCTGTTCACCACATGCATAAAGTTCCGATAACTGCCTCTGCTGTCAGAGTTCACAGTCTCAACATCATCTACCTGAGGTTGGTGATGTTGGGATCTCCCTGTAGCTCCCTATGGAGCCAGAGGACAGTTTGCTGTCTCCGCTAAAGAGCAGATACAGCAGCTACCCTACTGTAACTCAAACACTGCCATAGGGATGTGCATTACTCACTCCTGTGGTACTGAAAGGGTACCAAAACAAAACATGACTGAATAAAGAACCAGCATGCCTCTGCTTCTAAGCATTCTCTTTCCAAAGACAGAAGTCAAGAACTTATCCCTTCGGTCCTCCATATATCTCATCCAGTGCTCCTTTCATCTGTGGTGCAACACACCATGCTCTAGACCCACCTGCTGCTAGATGCAGGACCCCAGTACCCAACTTTAGGAATCTGGGCACCATTCTGCTGGCAATGTGACAGGTGGTGAATTGGGTCTGGGCATCAACCTGTTCATTGACGGGATGGGAGCTTTCCAGAACAATCCCATGAGCCAGTCTTGGGCCAGACCACCTTCACTTTGTAGGCTTCAGGCTATGCTGGGGTGGCACTGGCCACCCCCTGGGCCAGATCAGCTCCAGCTTCAATGCTGCCTTGAACTCCACCCGGGATTTTCTCATCCACAACAGGGTATTCAGTGGAGGCCTGCCTAGCAAAGATTGTATGCCTCTGCTGCGGGGTGTGTGTGGGGGGGTGTCACTGGACCTCACAGACACACTGATGCCATGGGCCACTTTATCATCACAGGTCTCCATGATAAAACCACAGGTTATGTTTCCCCCAATATGGTCAGTGGTCAGGTGAGGCTGGCTTTTTCTGGAGATGTACAGACAAGCATAATATGGCCAGGTCACCAGCCCCAGATCTGAGCATGTAATATTGGAACATGCTGAAGAACCGGAGAAGTCCAAACATATATGTTTCTGGGAAGAGAGTACTGGAGGATGGAAACCTTTCAAAGCTAAATACAAAGTTGTAAACCATATCAGAGTCCATACTGGTGAAAAACCCTTTTTTATGTATGACTTTTTTATGTTTTTAGCTCTATTAAACAGATAATACTTAGAAGTAATGGTGTGCTATTTCTTTATTCAGCCCTGTCTTTTGTTTTGGAACCCTTTCAGTGCCATAGGGGTGTGCAATGCACATTCCTATGGCACCGAAAGGATTAGGGAGTGATGCTGTTTGTGGTACTGAAGTCTAAGCTGATGATCCCCAGCTTTATTTATCTGCATCTAAAGTCACAGATTGCCTCTCGGCTATCTCAGACTGGATGGCTCATAGGCACCTCAAGCTCAATATGTCTAAAATGGAGCTAATACTCATCCAACCCAGGTCTGGCCCAGTAGTGCCCTTCCAGATGACTGTAAATGGCACTACCATAAATTCAGTATCAGAAGCACTGTGCCTAGGGGTGATAATTGACACATCTCTCTCATTCTCTCCTCATATTAAAGCTATTGCTAAATCTTGCCGATTTCTCTTGCGTAACATTGCTAAAATCCGTCCCTTCCTTTGTTCCTCCAAGGTCAAAATTCTTACATAAGCACTCATCATTTCCCGCATGGACTACTGTAACCTTCCTCACTCTGGCTTTCCTGCTTCCCAGCTCCATCTTCTTCAATCCATACAGAATACTGCAGCACAAATTATCCTATTGTCACCTAGGTCTGTCCCTGTCCCCCTCCTCCTCAAATCTCTCCAATGGCTGCTGATCAAACTCTGGATTGCTTACAAAATTCTTCTTCTCATTCAACTGCGATCTGTTCCCTATACTTATAGATGCTTATGTACAGTAGCAAACTGGAGTGTTTCTGGGATAAACTGAACCATACGGAAGAAATAAATATAACCATAATTCTGTGAATTCAAGTGCTGAATTTGCCAAAAGGTAGTGCATGGTCCTACCATACAGAGTTTGTATGAGAGGAATAAGGCCATTAGCGAGTAATCAATGAAAAACTGAAAGGCTTTGCATAGAGCCTCTTTGTTACCTGGGCAATTGAAACTAATGTGCGATGTATGTGAGATGCTGAAACTGTTTGAGGAGGCAACCATGTGGGTTAGTCCTTCAGGGGCAGGAATTAGCACAATTCTACCACTGAAATATTGATTGCAGAAAAAACTGAGGAGCTTGTCAGAGAAATCTTACCACAATGACAGCACAGACATGCACCGACTGGTCAAGGACATGTCAGAGTACTTTGAGCATGATCATTGCCCATTAAAAGCAATGAGGAATATATTCTTACCACTTTGCTGGACCCCCACTTCAAACAGAAATTGTACAGAATTTCTGCCAAAGAGTCATCATCACTTTGTTACAACAAGGAATAATGATGATCAACAGCATCTCTCTGAGGAATCGGATTCTGTCAAGGAATATAGAGATATGCTTATTGGCGGAGTGGAGGGTTGCATTGTGGAGGATGAGAGGTAGAAAGATAGGGCCAGAAATGTTAAATAGCATACTTAAAAAGAAGGCAGCAAAGGGTTTATAATAGCAGCAGCATGAACAGCTACATCATCAGCCAGAACATCCCATTCCCATTCTGAACACAGGGCGATTCATGGGTCTTATGGGCAGCAAATATACAACACTGGGGGTGGGGGTGACACTGCTGGCAGCATATTTCTTTGGGACTTGCACCCTTAGTATGGGTTGGTAACTGATACACAGGAACATTGTGTTGTTCATAGGAGTGGTCCCACTACATGTGAGATGGTTTCAGCATACTTGCAGAAACAATGACCCCCATGGACTACTGCAAACAAAATAATTTGTGACGCCAGCACTGAAACATATTGCAGTGGAAACCCTTAGTTGCGATTCAGCAAGTGTTGAGTCTGCTGGTTTTCATTGCAGCTGGTTATATTGTAAATGACTGTAGGGTGCGGCTATCAAGGCAGCAACATTCTTAAAAATGCAGAAAAGAAAAAACAAGGTCTCGTAATGTAGTATATTCAATTGGACGTGGTAGATGTTGGATTAGCAAAGGAAAATTACTCACATTTGCAGTTGGCTACTGAATGATATAATAGAAAAATGGTCTTGTGGAGGATATTGAAACTGCCCACACACAGATATCTGGATATCAAACACTCAACCGCTCCACATAGTTCATCCACAGGAATCTCTAGGAACAGCACAAGAAAAGAACACACAGGAGAGGAGCCTAAAGATAATAGTAAAGGTGGTATTGATACAAGTTTGTGAAATACTCAAAATTGTTTATAATACTGGCTCATAAATGAAGAAGTCCGTATAAAGGCCAGTATGGGATGAAAATGATGGTCTTCCTCGCAAAGAGACCACAAAATGGGTGCACAATGCTGCATGGCAATATCCACAATATGGGAATCAAGATGCTTGGCAGACCAAAAAGAAAGCTAAAAAATTTTAAACTGACCACTTCGTCAGAGGAACAAAAATGTAAGTATGAGATGGACCACAGTAACAACTGGTGCAGACAAAGTAAAGGACTTGGCTGTTTTTTATCTACTGAGTTGTTTGAGATGGAGATTAAAGTTTTGAATAGAGTGGGAAAAGTTACTTTGCATCTGTAGTTAAGAACTATTCACTAAAGACATTTATATAATTGGTGAAAAAGGAAGCAAGTGAATTATGGACCAATAAGGAATACAAGAAATATAACATTCCCTGCCCCAATATTAATGCTTTACAGAATATAAAAAAGAATAAAAATATTGTGATTAAAAAAGCTGATAAGGGAGGGGAAATTGTAGCCCAGAACAAATCAGCATATGTCCAAAAGGGTAATATCCAGTTGAATAATGAAACACATTATGGCCTAGATTCAATAAATTGAAGAGGGCTGAAAATGTTGATGTCCTGTTGGAGCAGAGTTGAAGGCACATTGATAGCATTCACTAAAGTGTCTACGACATCACATCACCAGCATTCCGACAAAAATATGCTCACATCGACATTCATCCGACAGGATTACGAATTTTCCTTCATCACATCGACAATGGCCTATTTCCATATGGAAATGAAGCATAATGAGACAGTTTCATATGCAAGGTGGTGTGTTGATGTAACACATTGACTCATTCACTAAACTTCGATACCAGCCTCTGCTGTCGGAGTTCACAGTCTCAACTTCATCTACCTGAGGTTGGTGAAGTTGGGATCTCCCTGTGCTTTCCTATTAAGTAACAACCCTCAATCAATTTGTAGCATGAAGGGTTGTCCAAATGCTGGCAATATGGAAGCACTTGGACTTGAACTCACAAATCACTAGAATAAGACAACCTTAAGAATTGGAAAAAAAAATTGAACAAATAAAAACAGAAGAAAACAAAAATGATAAAAAAAATAAATGTGAGAAACGAATAATATAAAAAAATTGCAAAATGTAAGGGTATATAGAAATATCACAAAAAACAAACAAACAAACTGCAAAATGAAAACCGATATGTAGCAGCATGAATTACTATTTGGGATGTCAGCACATTGCAGCGCTTTTCTATTAATTTTATTTTGGGTTCTTTTGGGTTTCAACCATTTTATTTTGCCCTATAATAGTATTCTTTGCTCTATTTTATCATACTCAAATGCTTTTGCAATTGCAAAGCAAATACACTATTATAGGGCAAAACAAATGGTTGAAACCCAATAGAACCCAAAATAAAATCAAGAGTAAAGCACTGCAATGTGCTGGTATCCCAAATAGTAGGATAGGGGATCCATGCAGACGACAAGGAAGGCATCTGCAGTTCAACTAACTTAGAGATGCCAACCTTGAAAATGTTTTTATTGTCATACAGCCACTTTTTTATTGACACTTTTCAGTGTGCTACAATATTTAAATGACCCACAATTGTTTATAGACACCGCCCAATTTTAACATTTTAAGTGCCAGAGAGATATCCAACTCATTTCTGGCAGTTGTCAACCCTGATTTCCTTGCATCTGATAATAAATTGGTGGATAGATCATTAGTACATATAATGAGGACCATCTTCAATACATTGCATACTACAGTATGATATGGTCACTGATATCAGCACTAATAGGAATAGAACACTAGGCTATATAGTTGAGCCGTAGAGATGTAGTGAACTGACTTTGATTCAATATTCTTTTCTGATTTATTTCAGGGTGTGCCTTTTTCTGACCTAGATCCTTATCTGCCAGTCCCAACCTATTGTGATATATTCTCTTAGTTTATAAAAAAATGTGTTGGATAGCAATCTACAATGCATCTTGCCAAATTACATATTATAAAAATCTTGCCTACGGTTTCTCAAACCAATGCTTTAAGTGCCAATGACACTTAATCTGTGGTTTCTTTGATGTGGTATTCTATACCCAACTGTGAAATTAATTTACCAGCATTTGTACATGTCTGAGGTAAAGCTCACACAACACTCTCGTGCCATTGAAGTTATTCATCTTTGACAGCTCTGACATTTAGTGTTCATAGCAGTATCACAACATCTTGAAGTGAATGTATACATTCAGCGCTTGCAATCTGAGTCAAAAACCACTGCTATGTGGATGGGGGTGTACGTGTCCAGCAATTTTGCAGAATTGCCTTATGTGCACTTATCAGCATACCATTATAAACGTGCTTGTGTTTGTTTGGAAGCAAATGAAGATGGTATGGATTTCAAAGTAGTATCTCCTGTGGAATTGTTTCAGAAATGAAATGTAGAGCTTCTAAGATGCACAGGAACACCCTCCTACAGAACTGTTGTATTTGTGGGCAAACCAACAGCAGTGAAATAGGTCACCAGTCTTCAATGAACATCTTGGGCACTTGCCATCATGATGCCTATCCATTTAGCATTTTTGTGTTCTATATAGGTATTGTAAGTGAGTTTGTACAGCGTCTCTTGTAGGTATACAGTGACTAGCCTTCAAGTGTCTGAAAAAAGTATGTTATGGAATGTTGAATATACTCAACAGTAAATTCAGGGAAATGCTGTACCCAGGTACGAGTAATTGTAAAATGTTGAAGGGTGTGGTCGTGCATCTCCCTTACGCTGATATGGTATAGTTTAGATGTTGATCATTTACTTTTATTAGTGGAATTTATATATTTCACTAGACATTGTCAATGTGTTTTTTGGGGGATTTAAAGCATAATGTCTTGTTTGTAAGTACAAGGAACATTGTTTGTTAAGAATATTGAATTTATGTTTGAGAGATTGGAAGTCTGAGTTTGTTTTGGTGAAGAGTTCCATAATCTCTCCAATCGTATCAGAGCGTTTCCTGCCCCGTTCATAAAATGTACATTAAAGTGATACTAATGTCCAAGAATAATGTTATTTTGTATTGTAGATAAATAAAAATATTTGCTGCAAATCCCATCTCTCAAACCTCTATGATTTGAGAGATATTCTCATTTAAATTTCTCCCCTCCCTCTCCTTCTCCTGATGTCAGCACACTAGTTGACAGCAGGAGATGCTGGTCCTTGGACTAGCCAGCGGCTCTTCAGCAGAGCCGAAATAGCAAAATTTAAAAATAATTACTTAATTGGAACGATCTACAAAGTGTGCCTGGTTTGCAAGCACACTTTGTAGACCATTCCAATGAAGCAGTTGTTTTTAAATAACGCAATTGTCGGCTCTGCTGACATCAGGAAAAGAAGAGGGAGGGGGAACTTTAATATCTCTCAAACCATATATGTTTGAATCTTGTACCCAATCAGTTGCTACCCTATATAATTAAATATTAGGGAAATTTATCCTTACATGCATTGGGAGGTGGTGTAGTTTTTCTGAACTGAGTCTTGTTGTTTTTTAATTTTTTTTTTCCTTTTGGAACATCCCATTCAACAAAGCTAAATCAGAATGAGTGATCAGAAAGGACAACTGTTCAACACTTCTTTTTTTTAGCCTCATTAACTATGTTTTCGTATGTATCTACAATTTATATAACAAGCAGGGAAACTGATCATATTGATAACACTGCACCTTCTAATAAAAATACAAGACTCTGATTCTTGGATGATTTGTGAAATCAAAGTTATTTTATATAATCAAGTAGGATCCTTAAGAAGAAAAGTGCCCAAAAATTGTATTGGTTGGTTCACCCCACGACAGGGGAAGTTGTGTATTATTTGTGGATTTGGCTTATGCACTATATTTAAAGGGATAGTAATGTTTCACAATAAAAGCAGCTACAATTAATCTTCATAGTATTTGGGCCATGGAGAGTGTTATTTCAATAATGTCCAAGTTGTAGTTCAAGAGTAATTGAATAATAAACAATCCCACTTCCGCCCCCTTTACTATGATTTGGTGTAGTTAGTTTTTAATCCAGAAACATGCCAGAGCCGTGTAGTACCTTAACCCTTTGAGTGCCAGAGGGGGTACGGAATGCATTGCAAAGCAATGCATTCTGTACCCCTCTGGCACTCAAAGGGTTAATAATATCTGGTGTGGCTTGTGTAGGGATATCGATGAAGAGTAGAATCTCCTCAGCAACGGCAGAAGTTTTCAGATTGTATCTCCAGTAGGTATGATAGGAAATTCTTTCAAAGTGTTAGGCTGACACAGAAATGGGTCTAACACAATATTAAATCATAAGAGCCCTGATGAGTACCTTTGGCTAAAATGAAAGGAGTTGCATTGAGGTTTTTAATTTTGATATATGTTTAGGGGTTATTGTAGATTCTGTAGGCAACGTTAGAAAAGTGTAAGTGAAGAATATGAGGTCAGGAAACATTATAAAAAGCTTTCTCCACACCTATTATATTTTGATTTAACACATCCTTATTAAACGTGGATAAAGCCATTCCTGAATTCCTACTACTGTGAACAGAGAACATGTGTTCAACAAAGCCTGTCTGTCCTGCTGTAATGTGGGTCAATATAATTTAAAGTCCATTTGCCATTATTTTTTAAGGGTTTTAAAGTTGTGTTAAGTGAAATGGGTCTGTATGAACTAACTAGTGGCATGTGTCTTTTGAGGGGTCTGGAACCTATACAATTTCACTTTTGTTTTGAATATTTGGAGGATGAATACATTTATCTTATTTTAATTATTATGACTGTGTTTTTTTGTAATTCCTAAGATTTATTGGTATACCTGGCTAAGTGTCATTTAAGAATCTGCCTGCTTTTTTAATAATTTTGGGATAATTTAGTTTACTATCTATTGAGGATCCAGAGCCAGTGCTATGACCTTTTATGGGAACAAGCAACAACCTTTCCACCCAATTCTTTTTTTCATTTTAAATGCTCAAAATCTGTACGATGAGTCTCTTGCAATATACTATTCCTGGAGTTGAGTTTCCCTGAAGCGGTAGTAGAGGTATGTATAATGACAGTGAACCTTCACATCATGTCCAGTCCAGTGTATGTGGAAGTACAACAATGAGAACTGACTAGGCCCTTTTCAGTGAGAGGACTTTCTCCCAGTATTCGCACTCTGGTAAGATATCGAGGGTAGTGAAAGCCATATACTGAATAATTAGAACATCAAACCAGTGAATATAACAAAGAAAAATACATGAATCAATAGTATATCATAAGACAGTCAAATGACATAAACCAATGTCATGTCCACTGAGACTCTGATATGAGCCACATTATGAGAAGAAATACATTGAGCTGCCTACTAAAGCTAATAGTCTGTTGAAGTAGTATCTTGAATCAAATGAAATAGTATGGGTGGTACATAATATTAACATCATGACCTAAACTAAAAGAGAAAATAAGACCTTCCTTCTAGTAACAATACTGAATCAAGGAATAACAAATATAGGAGAGAGTCCCATCAGTCTATTTAGTATATGGAGTCCAGTAGACCTCCACAGTGGATGGTCAAAGAAGCAAGCTGGTGTGATGTGAGAAAAAAGATTACTGTAGCTTAGTCAAAAAAAAAGCAGAGATTTTCTCTCTCACAAGCATACACTTGCAATTCTAGCAATTGGTGGACGTTGGCCCAAATAACCCATAGTTTAGTCAAGTAAATTGGGGCACATTTCATGCTCCTTTTGTGAAGTTTCTTGCTGTGCGTGTGTGTGTGTGTGTGGGAGGGTGCTTTCTTCTTCTGGGAGAGATTAACTGAAAAGTTTTGGAAGATTAGCAAGGAGTTATATTTGTATTGAAGACATTCTGCCTTATATTAGGCTGAAAAGATATTCACCTTGTCAGAGTAGTTTACTAACTGGAAAACCACTGGTCGGGGTGTGTTTTTTATTTATATCTCTCTCTGGTCCTAATTTGTTGGCTCTTGCAATGGAGATTCCTTGAGTCGATGTTTCTAAGAATAATTAAGTGGGCAACTCACTTTGATGGAAGTTCCAAATATTTTTATTTTTAATAGATTCTGGTAGGACCACTATCCTAAAATTGTTGAGGCGTAACTAGAAACCACAGGGCCCTGGTGCAAAAATTCTCATAGGGCCCCCTGACCCCACCTTGCAACGCCACCCCAGAAATGCCCCTTACACATTTCCACCTCCACAATGCCCCCATTGTCAACTTCCACATTGCACGCCCCTTTGTCCACTTCAACACTGTACACCCCATTGCCCACCTCCACAATGCACTCATTGTCCTCCTCCACAATGCCCCCATTGTCCATTTAAAGTTACCCCCACTGTCCACATTGCCCCCACTCTCCATTTCCACATTGCCCTCACTGTCCACTTCCACATTGCCCCCCACTGTCCACTTCCACATTGCTCACACTATCCAATTCCACATTGCTCCCCCACTCTCCATTTCCACAATGCCCTCAGTGTCCACATTGCCCTCACTGTCCATTTTCACATTGCCCCCACCATCCACATTGGCCCAATTGTCCACTTCCACATTGTCCCCACTGTCCACTTCCACAATGCTCCCATTGTCCATTTCTATATTGCCCCCAATGTCCATTTCCACAATGCTCACATTGTCCATTTCCACATTGTCCCCACTGTCCATTTCCACTTCCACACTGACCCGTTGTCCATTTCTACATTGCCCCCGTTTTACCTCCATTCATTTCCAACTCCATTCCAACTGGGCCGGGATGACAGAACAGTGCTGTACTACTCACACTTTCTTCTTGCGGTACTATGTCCTGCGCATGTGCAGTCAAAGAAATCGCTTCATTGAGTTTCATGGCTGCACGTGCCTGCACATCAGAGGCAGAGGGGTGGACGGATGCATACCGTGGTGGCAGCAGGGGTTGACCGGGCAGCCGGGCCCCCTAGAGTGACGGGCCTGGTCGCAGTGGCAACCCCTGTGACCACGGTAGTTTTGCCACTGGCTCCTACTCCTATGCTCCAAATAATCCAGTTTATTCACATATTACTGGTTGAGGGTTTCCAAATTTCCCCTCTCATAGTTATAGGTACTCTTCAAGGCATTCAGCCTGATATTTTAACACAGAAAGCACATTGTCGATGGAAGTAGAAATTGTAGTGAATGTAGCATGAAAGAGTGGTCTTATTAGGTCAGCAACTGCCTGGACCATATCGGTAGCCTTCTCCATTTTTCCTTTCTGAGCTCTTGTTTTCTGTGATTTCCCTTGTTTGTGTATATAATTGTACATGATATGTAATGGTGAAGGCCTGTTCAAACCGTCAAGTTGTGTAGCCTTAGAGACTATATCATCCAGCTATGTTTTTAAAGGTGCACAGATAAGACCAGTGGCGCTTGGCATATCAAGCCAGAAAGAGAGAGTGAGAGAGCGTAACCAATGATAGAACAGAAATAACGCAGTAGTAAAAGGAATAGTCGCTACTTGTATGTACAGAGAACAGTTATGTTAACACTGTAAGTGTAGGAAAGATATGAGCAGGAAAATCTGACAGGGAAAGAAACTTATAGCATGTTTCTTTCTGGTCAAGGTCTCACAGACTCAGCTAGATGTGGTGCACAGGATCTTTCTAGCAGTAACAGACCCAATGTAGCTTGTATGGGTGGATCACCAACACATAGAAATAGTGATGAGGTCAGGTGTTAGTTAGTAGAGCATTCCCCTAGTGGGGGGTATACAGTGTGCTTCACTCTCTGCAGGATAGTGAAGGCAGGCTTCAACCCCTGAGTACATCCTTAGTCTGTGGATGTTTTCTTAACTGATAGGGCCAATAGGGCATACATTCTGTAAGGACAAACAGGCAGCCCTAGACAGGGCTCTAGAGCAGCCAGCCTAAAGTGAATAAGGGAGATATAGAGCGTACATAAGAGAGTTATGTGTAAACAGAAGTTAAAAGTGCCTTAGATAGACAAAGAGTGGAAGTTCCACCTATTGCTTTTATATTATATTAGGTGATGCAGGCAGGAGAACACTTAAATGTCAAATACTACCAAAAACACAACTGTTCTATTATAAACCTGTCCTGTATTATGTACAAAAATATTTTCTGTTTTAAAGTGTACCCTGTCTGTGGCAATTTTCCTCAAAATTCCATACTGGTATCCATATGAAAAAGATTGGTACCCTTAGAAATCTGTGGGAAGATGCACTAAGTTGTGATAAAAGGAAGATAACTTCTCCATTGAGAGAAACTCTCCAATTCCTATGTCCTATTCTATGGAGCCTATGCACTATGATCTCTCAAGTTGGAGAGGTATAGTGCATATACCCCATAAAATAAAATATGTTTTAGAGAATGAATCCCATCAACTCTTTCAGTGCCACAGGGGTGTGCTATGGCACCTGGAACTGAAAGGGTTAAGTATATTTTGTTGTAGGCAATACAATTGGATATGGACATCAATGTTATTTGTGGATGAAGGTAAATAAGCTTTGACCAGTCACCAGGAGGGCACTCTGCATGTGTGGATTGGACAACCAGTCTTGGCATGATATAGTCCCAGTATGTTGCGCTTTATGGGTGGTTCTGGGCAAGAAAGGCAGTGAATAAATTTGCACCAGTGTACTCAAATTTACATACTTGTATGAACCAATGTACCAAAATTAAGAAAAGGAACAAATAAAACAATAAGCTAGTAATGAAAACAAAATGACTTCTCCAATGATATTCTATAGAACCTATGCACTAAGATGTCCAAAGTTGGAGAAATCTTAGTGCATAGGCTTCATAGAATAACATAGGAACTGGAGAAATGATATCACTACAGAAGTCATCTACACTTTATCACCTCTTTATCAGGCCTTAGTGAATCTTGCCCAATGTTTGCTAATACATAATATATACACTTGATTGCATAAAAATAATAGAACCTGGTGCGATGCACAGCAAATGAATAATAGGCCTTGGGTACGATAAGTCAATACCCTTCCCACAGACGAAAATAGATTGATAAAAAATATAAAAATATGATGATGCTGAATCTAAACTAATGTCCACTCTACATCGTTTTACATAACTACTTGTCGTGAAAGAAATGCTGATGGTAAATGTTAATTATGATGGAGACACTGGATACTTACATTTTATTATTGAAAACTTGTGTCAAACTGAACTCTGATTAATGAATACATTTGATTTAAATGAAATTGTGTAACTCGATTCAGCAACAATTAAATGATAAATTCCTGTGAATATGATAAAATGATAAATGGTCTCCTTATATGGTAATCAGCATGAACAATGAGTTAATCAATTAATAGTGTCAATTCTTGAATGTCAGAATCTACTCTTGTGTAAATTATGATGTTTCAGTATTTAGCCCTCTGAGAGGATCAATTACCATTTATTATATATTCATTTAGAATAACAGAGGATATGGTGCTGCTGCAACTGATTATGTCCTGTAAAGCTTGTATGGAGTTCAGTTACTGTGCTGTGTGGTATTTGTGCTGTAACTGATATAATATTTTCATGTTCTTGCAGAGGAGTACAGTCAGGCACGTGCGCATAGACACCAAGTGGGGCTTGAGCACCTGCCCTTTTTGTCCAAAGTGCCCTCGTGCCCTTTTAACAAAAAAAATAAAATAATAATAATTATGAGGAGTGCCCTTTTTTTCATTTGAGCCCCTGCCCCCCAAAATGTCTGTGCACATCCCTGAGTACAGTGATGTGGGGGGGTCTGTTTATTGTGATGGAAAACATATTCACACAATGCTTAAATTCTGCTCAACTCCATCACTGATCCAGCCAGGCCTCCTTGCCACCTTCTTCTCTACCCAGTACTCTCTCCTAATTCCCGCTCAAAATTCTCCCATTGAATCTGCCAAAATGTCAATTGTATCCACAAATCTTAAAGTGTGAATGCATTATAGACCTTAAAGTCCCATTTAAATCATAGGAATTCTTATTTGTCCAATATAGAGCAGTTGGTTTGATCCCAAAAACTCTTCTTTTTTAACATAGGGGGCTTTTCTTAACCCTTTGAGCGCAAAGCAATGTGTTGCGTACCCCTCTGGCACTCACAGGGTTAATGTAGTAGAAACATGCATGTGAATTTATTGTAGATACACTGTAGATATACCGTATTGTAGATATACTGCTCCCAGACTGACAGGCAGGAAACAGCACAGACATCTTTCCATAGTGACATCTGCGCGCCTGTGTTGTCAGTCCCTTTTGGTGCCGAATGGCTCCTAGCAACTCCTCCTAGAGAAGGCTGGGACTGACAGCACAGGCATGCAGACTTCACTATGGAAAGATGTATGTGCTGTTTCCTGGATGTCAGTCCGGAAGCAGTATAGAATTCTCAATAACCAGGTAATAATTCTGGTGACTAGCACTACTGAGCAGCTAGTTGCCAGCTGAGTAATTATTTGGGCCAAAATTTGACAGGGCTGGTAGTTCTGCTTTAACAGACATTACTGTAAAAAAAAAAAAACATTTCCTCTGTTGAAGTTGAAACCTCCTTTCCTCTAATCTTAAGGGGTGGCTTGGTTATTTGATCAGGACTTGGAATGAATAGCTCACTAGAGATATCCTTGTATTGGCCTCTCATATACTTGTACATTGTGATAAGATCCCATCTTAGTCATCTTTTCTCTAGAGCAATAGTTCTCAACCCAAGCCATCATGGACCACTAACAGGCCAGGATTTAAAGATTTCTTTATAAGAACTCAGGTGAGTTAGAGGGTAAGTGAGTTTGATTAACTTGCATGTGACCTTCAAAAGGAAAGCCTCAAGTGCTGGCCTGTTAGTGGGCCCTGACGGCATGGCTTGGGAGCCACTGCTCTATATTAAATAAACCAAGTTTGTCTTGATGTTCAAGTCTTCCATTCTTAATTCTGTTGCTGTTCACTGTACTCTCTCCAGTTCTAGAATATCATTTTTCAGAACTGGTGACCAAAACTGCACTGCATTCAATGCTTTCAAAACCCCATTTATATCAATTGGGGTTCTTTGTGTTTTCCCTCTAGTGCAGATGGTTTGATCCAGAATTGCTTGATGTTCTCTTCGTACATCAACTTCAGTATCTGCTTATCTTCTGGACTATACAGACACAGAGAAAAAACAGAGGATCTAAAGAAACAAAATGTTTAATTCATTATTTTAATGAATTACATATTAATTAATATTCAATTAATGTTTCAATTCCTATTCAAATCAGTGATTGTCTTCTCTTAGCTCCCTTTGTGTCTAGAGCCCTGTCACTTATTAAACCTTTTTCTCTCATTGCTCCTTATCTATGGAATGCTCTACCATCCAACCTGCGCCACTGTACCTCTCTGATAACCTTCAAATCTCAGTTAAAAATGCACCTCATGGATAAAATCTCAACATGCTAGAAGGCACTGATGTTGTACAATGAACGCTCTTATAAATGATTTACTTTACTGATGTCCTCTATCATCATCAGAACTAGCACTGTATTCAGCACTTGACCCTTATGTACTCTGTATGTCTCCCATTACCACTTTAGATTGTAAGCTTTCAGGCAGGGAGCTCGCACCCAATGTTTCACTCCACAAAACACCTGTAACCCTGTATTGCTTAAGCCCTTAAATTGTAAAGCACTGCGTACACTTGTAGCGCTATATAAATAAACATATTCATTCATATTTTTAATTTTATATTATTTTCCCGGTATTTTACTTTTGCAATGCAGAGTAGACAATTTTGTCAGCATTTCTAAAATGAGTCAGAAGGTATTACAATCTAAATGACACCAGTTTTTATTTTAGTCATCATAATAAGCTACAATGCACAAGTCTCAACCAACGGCAGATGTTTTCCACTGATCGAGTAATACTGTCAGTCAGCATTTGAATGAATGTGTTACCGACTCAGAGAGGCTGATGTACAGTACTAAGAAGAACTGTGGGAAGATGCACTAAGATGTGATAATGAGAATATACATTTTGAAATTGGAGAGAGGTTAGTCCTGTGATTCTCAGCTCCAGTCCTCAGGGCTCGCTAACAGATCAGGTTTTAAGGATTTCTCTAATTAAGCACAGGCAGATTAATTGAGCCATTACTCACCTGTGCTCAAGCCTGCTTATTCCGAAAACCTACAGTATTGGTGAACAACCCCAGTTCTCAGGGTGCACCAACAGGTCAGGCTTTCATGATCATCTTATTTAAGCACAGGTGTATTAACCACAATTACTGAGTTACTGATCATCTGTGATCAAGCAGCGATACCATGAAAACATTCACTGTTGGTGTTCCTCCGAGGACTGAAGTTTAGAATCACTGACATAGGAACTAGGGAATGTATAACGCTGGAAATTGTATCTCCTTCTTGTCAGCTCTTTGTAACACCGTAGTTCATAAAGGCATAGTAATGTTTCAAAATAAAAACAGCTCCAATTAATCTTCATAGTATTTGGGCCATGGAGAGTGTTATTTCAATACTGTCAGAGCTGTAGTTCAAGAGTAATTGAATGATAGAACTGACCCCTCCCACCCCTTTTACTTAGTGTAAGCCACCTCCCCTCAGATGTGGAATCTGGTCCTGGGACCAGACAGATCACAGCAAGGGTCAATCTGTGAGAACATTGAAAACCCTGCCCCCCCCTTGACAGGTTATCAGGTTTTTCCCTTATGCTAATTGAAGATTGTCCCTCTTAGCAAGCCATCTGGACACCACCTTTCTGTTCTGAGGTGAGCAGTGTAAAAGAGGCAGGAGGGTGATACTTTGTCATTCAATTATTCTTGCAATACACCTCTGACAGTAGTGAAATAACACTCTCCCAAATACTATGAAGATTAATTGGAGGTGCTTTTATTTAGAAACATTACTATCCCTTTATATCCCTGAAGTAATTTTGAAGTAAACCAACTGCAACACAGGAGTCAAATAAATATTCCAGTTGATTTAAATGGGGCTTTTAATCCATAGAATGCTACAGAGGTAACCAGACCACTGCTCCACAATACGCTGGAGACCTGTCTTGCATTCAAGAAGTTAAAAGAACCATATAAATATGGGATTTTTGGAAGCTTTATTTGTCCACTATGGTGCACCTGTTTGCCCCAGAATTAATATAGTTCTTCTTAGTATATGCAGAGTACTATGCTTCCTCATATATTCTGGGAGAAGAAATGGAGCTGAAGGACTGAACTCTCTCAGTTTAGTCTCTTGTCCTACATGAGGAAGCCCAATGGACTCTCTGTGAAAGCCAACACAGAAGGCCTATGATGGCCAAGCATGCAACCCATGAATTTTGGGGGTGACAGACACATGTTTACAGGTTGCGTTCCAACCGAGGGGATCAGTTGTCTGCCCTAAATGGCTGACAGGAGCTGATTTAGGACTGCACAGTGCAGCCCTAAGCTTTTCTTTATGTTTGGTCCCATAGGACAAGCAGCCTTAATAAAATTTGTTAAATTGCCCTTTGACGGATACCTTTACACATAGATTACTGTTCCTTGGGCCTTATATATAAAGTGGAGCTATTCTGGAGCAAACTAACTACAGGGGACAGATACACATTTCCATTGATTCAAATCTTTTAAAGGGACACTAATGTCCAGTAAACATTTTTGCTTGTTTTGTAGATTGAAAAAAATATATATTATGTGGCACAAATACCATCTTTCAAACCTTTATGGTCTGAGAGATAATCGCAGTGAAAGTTACCCCTCTGCTGACAGCAGGAGATCCCGGTCCTGGGACCAGCTGGTGGCTCTTCAGCAGATATTTAAAAATAATTACTTGATGGGAATGGTCTACAAAGTGTGCCTGGTTTGCAAGCACATTTTGTAGACCATTCCAATGAAATAATTATTTTCCAATATTGCTACTTCGGCTCTGCTAAAGAGCCCCTTTGTGTCAGCCAACACGAATCTCCTTCTGTCAGCTTTACAGCTCACATCAGGAGAAGGGAAACTTTGGATGCCAATATCTCTCAAACCGTTAAGGTTTGAGAGATGGGATTTGTGCAAAATATTTTTTTTTTATCTACAAAACAAGAAAAAATGTTTAGTGGACATTACTGTTCCTTTAACCTTTTCAATGCTAGAGGGTTCTTCAATGCATTTCAAAACTGTGCATTAGAGGCTTTTCTAGCATTCATGAGGTTAAAAGCCCCACTTAAATCAATGTGAATTTTGGGGATTTGTCCCCTGTGGTGCAGCTGGTTTGCCCCTGGAATTACTCTGGGGGGATGCACTAAGTTTGGATCATTTTCCAGGTTGGCAATATTGTGGTGTATTTGCACTGATTCCATCAGGGCCGTCCCTAGACTAACTGGCACACTGTGTGAAATCTAAAAAAGGCATCCCCCTTACTCTTCTCTCACCCCCACACAAAAATGGAAAAAATGCAAACAGACATTCAATATATACTACTGACACATTAAATAAAATAGATTGCAATCTAGTGACCCATATGACACAGAGATTGTAATCTAGTGCTTCTCAGTAAAAATCAGAGAATGTAATCTAGTATACCACACTCAAGTGAGAAATGAGGGAATAGAGGGAGAAAAAGAAGACATAGTGGGGAGAAAAGAAGCCATGAAAGGGGGAAAGGAGGGGGAGAAAAGAGGCATGTAGGAGGAGGAAAGAGGCATGGAGGGAAAGAGAAAGGAGGAATGAAAAGAGGTTTCTTCCCATCCTCAATGGTAGTCACAGATTCCCCACATACGCTGTGTGATCCAACCAAACTTGTTCCCGTGTGCACCAGTAGCCATACCGTCCCCAGATACAGTTTGAACCCACACCCTTGTGCCTCAGCCCACTGGTAGTCATACTGGTAGTCACTGATCCTCATATACACTGTGTGACCCCACCAGCCTTGTTTTTCCTATCACTGGTAGCCACAGATTCCCCAGATACAGTTGCAGCCAGGAATATATGATAAGAAGAGAGCATGTGAAGGAACCACTCCACTCTGCAGCATCAAAAAAATGGCAGTGCTGGAGTGCTGTTCTCCACCACTACCTATAGAAAAAAGTTAGATATGGTGCACTGCCCTCAGGCCAGATGGGAAGCCAGATTAACCTCTGGGCCAGTGACCTGCCAGTCCCAATGTTATGACTGACCTGGGGGTAATTGCCCCCTGTTCCAGCACACCCCTGCATGGCTTCCTAAGGCCTACCCAGGATTTCATCTCATCATGTACATTAAGAGATCACATCAAATCCCTGTGAACATGGTGTATTCTTGGCATATTTTCACCATATCCCTGTGAACATGATACAAATAAGCCGACAGTGCCCTGCTTTTGCCAAGTTTAAAATGTCCCAATGTCTAGTTCCTGATTCATTTGCATATTAAATTGCAGCTTAATGATCCATTTTATAAGTGTATGTGGCTATGTGCCACATACACTATGTTCCAACAGCTAGTTATGGTGGTGGAGAAAACGGACCAAAATTTTCCAGCCTGAGGATGGTAAAGTTGGGATCTTCTCATAGCTTTCTGTGCAGCCACAGAGAACAGTTTACTGTCTCTACTAAAGCACAGAGAGATCAGCTGCTCTCCCTTCACCCTCTGAGTGCCACAGTGATGTGCATCACATTACTCTGCGACACATTGCACACCCCTGTGGCCCCTAAAAGATTATAGACTACAAAATCCCTCTCCTTGCTTTACAGCTGATTCAAATACACACAGAACCAGCAGATCACTTCTTACATGCATTTACTGCACATCTCCATGACACTTAATGGGTATAGGGAGGCTGGTGCTATTCTTGGTGCTGAAATCTGAGAGCGACCTCTCTACTTCACCACTTGCCCTCCCCAACACATGGTCAGCATTATGTCAACCTCATGCTGATGATCAAAGTCTCTCCCCCTCCTCTTGCATAGGCGATTCTTAATGTGTATGGAAAAGTGTGTGTTGATCTCCATGGCGAAGATCACCAGATACAATTCACCATTATATAGAACTCTAGTGCAGCTCAACCTTGTTCTGCTTGGCACATCAGCCTCATAGTAAATACATTTTCCCTAATCAGAAAACACGGTACATATATGTATTATTGTACACAGTATCCCCTTTTGACACAAAATGAGAACTATTAACCACATAAAAATACACTACATCAAGAAACCAGAGTTCCTGTTTATCAGGTGTGTTCTTCCTTTCTTCAGCTAAATAAACAGCTTAACATGAAACATTGTGAAAGTGCTTGCACATTCTCTCATCAGACAATGATTTCCTGTTATGTTATATATCTGGGATCCTCGTCTGATACTTATGTTAAGTATGGTGCAGTCTATCCTATTTTTTCTACCCAGAAATATTAATAAGACTCTTTTATAACAGTGGTGATATGGCATAGGCTGGACTTAATGGACATGTCTATTTTTCAGCCTCATCAACTATGTTTCTATGTTTTGTTCTTTGGGGAAAATGTTTGAATCCTGTAGCACAGCTCATTTTCTCTGGCCTCCAAATTATATACCTGCATTTGTGTTATGTATTAGAGCAGGGGCACTCAAACCTGTCCTCAGCCAACCCCAACTCCCCATTAGTGCAGGCTTTCAGGATCTCCTCAATGGTTCAGTCATTCTGAAGGATCTGTCTAAGTTAATTACATTCACTTGTGTTTAACTGAGAAGATCCTGAAAACCTTCACTGTTGGGGAAGCTTGAGGACAGGCCTGAATGCCCCTGTATTAGCGCAGCGGATCCCAAAGCTATCCACATGGACCGCTAACAGGCCAAATCTTTAGGTTTTTTGTTGCTGGCACATAGGTGAGTTAATGTGCTAACCCTTTAAGAACCAGACAGGTTTACAACGTATTGTAAAGCGATGTACTTAAAGGCTTAAAGGGATAGTAATACTTCGTTTTATCTTAATTTTATTTTGTAGGCATTAAAAAAACATGAAGAACAATATAAGTCTTATTTCATAAAGCTTTATGGTTTGAGAGATATTCACAAGTAAAGTTTCCCCTCCCACCCTTTTACCTAGTGTAAGCCATCTCTTCTCAGATGTGGAATCTGGCTGTAAGATCAGACAGATAACAGAAGGGGACAATCTTCTTTCTAGAAAACAATGAAGTCCCTGCCCCCCTTGACAAGTTTTTCAGGTTTTTTCCCTTATGTTAATTGAAGATTGTCCTCTCTGCAGTCTACCTGGGCACCTCCCTTCTGATCTGGCTGAACAGTATTACATCAGTAAAATGGCCGAGAGGAGGAGACTTTGTCATTGAATTGCTCTTGAACTACAACTCTGACAGAATTGAAATAACACTCTCCAAAGTCCAAATACTATGATGATTAATTAGAGCTGCTTTTATTATGAAACATTACTATCCCTTTAATCTTTGTACAAGAAGATACATCCTAATGATATGGTCTGTAATAGGTCCCTGAGGATAGGGTCAGGAATCAGTGAACCAGAGCATATAATCTAAATTAATGCATATCAGACACATACACTTCACCACTTTTAAGATGGGAGAGTAAGCCCCAAATGATTCCCCTGTAGTGTGCGCAGTAAAGTGGAGTAAAGCTATGCCAATTTCATCTGCACCTAGTTTAGAACGAGACGTTAACCATGACACAGAAGAACAATCACACACTGTACTCCCAGGGCTTGATTTACATCCCAGGGGCCCTAGGCAAGGCATTAGAGGTGCCCTTTGCTCTGCCCATGACCACACCCTCACTATTGATATTACACCGTCCTCAGCCCCATCCACTGTTTTCCTGGTACAGAAAATACCCTTGGCCAATAACAAGCATGTGAACAATGCTTTATCCCCTTGGCTGGTTGAGAGATATAATAGAGTGTAATGGGATATGGGAACATTGAGATTGCACTAACCACACCCATAATTCAGAATGGGGTGTGGCCAGCACAGCTGAGGCAGCACTCAAAGTTTGGGGCTCTACGCAGTTGCCTACTCTGCCTATTGGGAAATCTAGGCCCTGCTCTGATCAACTCTCCTGTGCATCAGCAGGGAAAACCTAAAGACATGGCCTGTTAGGGATCCGTGAGGAGAGGACTGGGAATCAATGATTTAATGGATTCTGTAATATGTGACTAGAAGATTATTGTGTACATTACACTGGGCCTTATGTGTAAAGGAATGGTAGATATGCTGGAGCAAACTAATTACAGAGGACAAATAAAAATTGTCATTGATTTAAATGGGGCTTCAACCCCTTGAATGCCAGATAGGTCTCCGGTATATCACAAAACAATGTATTTCAGACCTCTCTGGCATCAAAGCTATAAAAACCCCATATTTAAATAAATATGAATTTGGGTAATGCTTATTTGTCCCCTACAATGCATGTTAGCTTGCCCTAATATACCTCCACTTTTGCCTTCATGCCTGAGGTGCCCCTTGCTGCACACAGGCCAACCCCCACTCCTCATAAGACCACACTCTAGCTCAGTGGTTCTCAACTCCGGTCCTCGGGACCCACTAACAGGCCAGGATTTAGGGATTTTTCTGCTAGAGCACAGGTGTGGTGATCAGAGGCTCATTCACATTGATTGACTCACCTGTTCTCTAACAAGGAAATCATCAAATCCTGGCCTGTTAGTGGGTCCCGAGGACAGGAGTTGAGAACCACTGCTCTAGCTCAACTCACTGATGCCAGGAATATAGATGATTTTTACCCCATAACAAATAAACACAACCCCTTGGCTGCAAGAACGCAATGCACTGGAGACCTCTCTACCATCTTAGGGGTTAATCCAAGGTCAGAAAAGTGGTTTATAAATTGGTAAATAAGTATGCCTCCATTATCCAGGACCAATAAAAACTTACAGGCCACACCCACAACTCAGAATTTGGGTGTCAGCAGCACAACTAGTCCTCCCATCAGAACTTGGAACTCTAGGCTGTTGCCTACTTTGAATAATGGGAAATACAAAAGCGGAGAGGGCTTAAAATAAGGGAAAAACGTAGTCTAATTACTAAGTTATTCAGTAAAATAATGCAATGTTTTCAAGTTCTGGTATGAATAATACTAAAATCATAATTGTAAGTCTCAAAAATGATCACGTCACTAACTCCTATGTTATATGGAGATGACAAAATTTAAGGCTAGTGTGGAGGCTGGTTTCAGGTTTGTAGGTAGAAAAGCCTCTACCTTGAGTCAGTTTCTGTCAATTAGTCATTTTACCTGGAAGAAAGATATGAACAATAGTGACACATATGCTTTTGTTTCTATAGCATTTACCAGTCATACCACTGGTTTCACTTACAATAAATGTAGTTTAACCCTTTGATTGACAGAATATTGCGACCCTCTGACATTCAAAGGGTTAATGAATTGTTCTAATAAGTGTGTAATGTATTAAATTACATGCCAAGCTTGTAAAACACAACAGGTTGGTAGGATTATCCAACAATTAAAGCAGAGTTTTCATTCAAATTAAAGTGCTCCCCAAATGCACATAACAATACATCCTGAGTAAGTCTAGTGGTATTGAGAAATCCAACTTGTTCCGAGACACACAGGCAGGCAGCTTGCTGTAGTGGCATCTGCGCTCTGTGCTCTCAGTCCCTTCCCTTAAGGTACAATGCAACTCCCAATCAACAGTCCTAGAGGAGACCGGAATGGACAGTGGAGGCGCACAGATGTCTCTTTGGAAAGATGTCTGCACTGATACCTGCCTGTGCATCTCGGAACAAGTTGGATTTCTCAATAACAACTGACTTATTCAGGATAACTCTAGTATTGATAAGCGTCAGGGGAGGGCTGGCCTGGGGGGCAGAGGGGCAATTGCCCCCTGGGCTGGTCACATGTTTGGGCCATCAGGCCACTGCCTCACTCAGTCTCCTAATTGCTGCTGTAAATGGAGCTACACTAGTGATACCACAGAGCGTACAATTGAAATGGAACTACACTAGTGATACCACAGAGCGTACAATTGAAATGGAGCTACACTAGTGATACCACAGAGCTTACAATTGAAATGGAGCTACACAAATGATACTACAAAGCTACATTCCAAATAGAGTTACACTAACAGCATAACCCACTTCCCTTGTAAGATCTATGGTATCAATCATGTCTCTGTACTTAAATTGTAAGCTTTATGGTATCACTAGAGTAGCCGCATTTCAGCTGTAGGCTATGTGGTCTCGTTTGCCTTACTTAACAGCATTAATGCCAATATTAAAAGTAACTAAAGGGGCTGGGCTGGGACGCTGGGCTGGAGCGACTGAAGTAATGGGCCAGTAGATTTGCCCCCCAGGCCACAAGTTCCCAGCCCTCCCCTGATAAGCGTATCGCTGATTTGGGGGGCATTTTAATTTGAGTGAAAGTTCCGCTTTAAAAGAGAGAACACTGAGAATATTTTCCAAGACTTGATTATATATTTGATTCTATGGGAAATAATTATTTTTTGTAAGTCCAATTATATCCAACCTACAACTGTCTTCCTCTTTTTGTTTTTGTTTCTCTGATAGAATCTTTAATAGCAACAAATTTGATCTAAAATTATTAAGAAATTTAAAATGCCATATGGATTTTTAATGAGAGTATAATTTAACTCCCAAATGCTGCTAGATACAGATATTAATATTTTTGTGGATTCTATATTGATTAGCCAATTGGCTTTATTAAATACAACTTTGATGTAGTGGAAATAGCAGCCGAAATTATGTGTTTTTTACACAAGCTACTATTTAATTCTGAGATTGTAGTTAACCCTTCATAAGTTGATAAATTAGAAGCTTTGATCTACATTGTTTGTCCAAAATCCTACAACATAAAGTCCTAGAATACGTCGCTCACTGTGTGTGTAACCGCACGTGCGCAGTAGGTAAGGTGAACACATATCCCTTTAAATCAGGGACACTTATAAAATACACATATTGCAGGAAAGCACAGGAATCAAAGCAACCCTGCAATGTGTATATTTTATAAGTGTCCCTGATTAAAAGGGATATGTGGTCACCTTAGCAGTAGGGACTCGCAGAACGAGCTGATCCGGAGTGGAGAGCTATGGAAGGCTGACAGCCTGTCTGTGCTCCCGGCTTCGGGGCAACAGTGGAGGTGGCTGGGTGACAAGCTGTCACCCAGCGCCTCCACTGCTGCCCCAGAGCCGGGAGCACAGACAGGCTGTGAGCCATTCGGAGCTCCCCACTCTGGATCAGCCCGTGTATACTGGCTTTGTAACTAGTTTAATACAATTTCACTAGTTGATTTTAGGAGGGGGCAAGCTTTAACCCTTTGAGTGCCAGAGGGGTACGCAGCACATTGCAGAGCAATGCGTTGAATACCCCTCTGGCACTCAAAGGGTTAATGTGCCCCGGCAACACATATATAGAGTAAAGACTCATATTTCTAGTTCATGTTTTTGTATTTTTTTTTAAATAAAGGTTATGTTTTAAAAGGAATACTGTTTTCCCTTATTAACCCTTTTGAGTGCCAGAGGGGTACGCAACACATTGCTCCGCAATGCACTGTATACCCCCTGGCACTCAAATGGTTAACCTAATCTTGTAATGAGACTATTTCTGATCCTATTATGGAACTAGTGCTAAAGCAGCAGGAATATCTGTTTTCTTCTTTTTCTGCTATTCATTCAATGGGAGTTATTCACGAAGAGGTGATAAAGTGGAGATGACTTCTCCAGTTTATCACTTCTCCAGTTCCTGTGTTACTGTATGGAGTCTATTCCCTTAGATTGCCAAAGTTGAAGAAATCTTGTTGCATAGGCTCCTTAAAATAACATAGGAACTGGAGAAGTGATAAAGTGGAGAAGTCATCATCACTTTATCACCTCTTTATCACCGCCTAGTGAATCTCCCCCAATGTGTTGGAGACCTCTATAAGCATTCTCTAGAGACCTCTGTAGCATTTAAGTCAGTGGAAATATGGGGAATTTTACCCCCTTCCCCGATTCATAATTGTACCTTTTAGCTTATTAAATTGCACCACATGTGTGTACTACTATATGGCTATTCCAATGCAGTAATAGATTTTGATTTCCCAGCTGATACCACTTTTATGTTGATGGCAGGAAAGGCCAAGAACTTATCAGAGTAGGGCGGGAGCCAATGTGTTACACGTTTCAGTGACTGTATCATTCATTTATAATCTTCTTGCTGAAATCATAGTTTTAAAAGCAATAGAGCACTAATATTGCCTGAGCTAGAATTTCACTAAGGAAATGTGCTGCTATTCTGGGGCAACCCAGCTTCACCATAGGAAAATAATAGAAGTTAAATTATTTAAATTGCCATTTTAATGTGATATGTACTAGACACATGGATACTTCTCTAGCATTCAATGAGTTAAAAGCCTCATTTAAATGGACAGTAATGTCCCATAAAAAATGGTTATAGTTTTGTAGAGGTAAAAATAATTAAACTATATGCCCCACATCCTATCTCTCAAACCGTGATGGTTTGAGAAATATTCACATTTAAAGTTCCTCCTTCCCTTACATTCTATTTGGCCGACTCGAGAAAGGTCTTCAGCAGAGCCGAAATCACTTTATTTAAAAAGAATTACTTCATTGGAACGGTCTACAAAGTGTGCTTGCAAACCAGGCTCACTTTGTAGACCTTTCCAATGAAGTAATTATTCTCCTATACCGCAACTGCGGCTCTGATGCAGAGCCGCCGGCTGATCCTCAGACTGGGATCTCCTGCTGTCAGAACAGCGCTGACGTCAAGAGAAGGGGAAGGAGGGGGGAACTTTGAAAGTGAATATCTCTCAAACCATATCAGTTTGAGAGATAGGATTTGTGGCATATAGTTTAATTTTTAAACCTATACAAAACTATGACAATTTTTTATGGGACATCACTGACCCTTTAAATAAACGGCAGTTTTGGAGAATTTTTATTTATTCCTTATGGGCCAGTTTGTTTGCACCATTTTTCCTTAGAACTTAATCCTCAGTGATAATAAAATGCTTTCATTTAAAGGGTTAGTAATGCTACATTGGGTGTCAAGCTACGATGTGTCCTTCTATTGTATAGCATTGCTCCCCATCAGTGGTAATGCTGAAATCTCTATATTTGCTGAGAAATCATATTATAAATTGTCCCCCACCCGTCCCATTTCAGTCCGGTAATGACGGTAAGTTGCCTCCTGTCAGATCTGAAATCCGGTCAAGCAGATCACAACGAGAAACAATCTTCCTTCATCTAGTATAAGGAAAAACCCTGCTCTCCTTGACAAAGGAGGGCAGGTTTTTCCTTATACTTAAGGAAGATTGTCCCTCGTTGTGATCCGATTTCAGATCTGAAGGGAGGCAGCTTATTGGACTGATAAGGGGTGGGAGGGGGACAATTTATAATATGATTTCACATCAAGTATAGAGATATCAGCATTACCACTTGCAGGGAGCAATAGTATACAGTATATGGAAACATCTCAGCTTGGCACTCAATGAAGCATTACTAACCAATGATCATTCTTTTAATCTTCTAATTGGTACCGTCTTCTCCCTGTTCCGGGTCACACAATACAGTAAGCTCAATGTGTGAAGCCTGGTGTGAACACTCGCATTACATACAGACAAAAATGTATTACTCTCTGGAAATACAGTATATATAAGGGCTTAGTATATTCTGAACCAGTGTGTGATTTTAACATTCTATGAAATTGATTAAATGTAAATTCAAGGTCTAATGTATTTTCCTTTATCATATCAGTTATTTCGCAATGGCTATGTTTAATCTTTGGTCAGGTTTGGTCACTTCTCTTTTCTTATCACTTTTTACAAATATAAATTCACTTTGTTACTTTAAAAATATAGACTATTTTATTTATAATATGGTTTGCTCATTAATTATCATATTCATGTTTTTATTACATTTAAAAGTATAGTTTATTCAGGCACTAATTACAAACATACTCATTGAATTAACTTCAGGTATGCTTCACTGCACATCATCAGACTCCTTCCAACAATTTGGTTTCTTAGAAATAAGATGCCATTTTGATGTACTTTAATGTAGCTGCTATTTGCTCTTTGTTAATGAAATCAGTACTGAAATCTATGTTTCAATTTATAAATGTTGATTTTCCAGCCATTTTTTTTTGTCTGCAGCCTCAGAGCATTATCCTCCTACAACATAAAGTCCTAGAATGCGTTGCTCACTGTGTGCGTAACCGCACATGCGCAGTGGGGACTCACAGAACGGGCTGATCTGGAGCGGAGAGCTCTGGAAGGCTGACAGCCTGTCTGTGCTCCGGGGCAGCAGCGGAGGCGGCTGGGTGACAAACTGTCACCCAGCGCCTCCGCTGCTACCCCGGAGCCGGGAGCACAGACAGGCTGTGAGCCATTCGGTGCTCCACGCTCTGGATCAGCCCCAGTTCATTTTGTATTTGAATTTTTTTGTTGTTTCTTTGTATAATAGATCCACATACATTTTGTAATTTTCGCTCTTGGGGAACGTTTTATGTTAGAAGCTTTCACACTACTTCGAATCATAAGTTTTAGGTGCATTAGTGTGTGTTTTTTCACTAAATTATAGAAAACGTTTTACATAGCACATATAGGTACTGCAAATTAGAGGTCACTGGGCAAGAGGAATTCATGCTATTTACTATGTGGTGCAGAAGAGCAAAACAAAGTCTAATAAAAGACATGGGAGCTGCAGAGTGCATAACTCTCCTTCCTTCCCATTGACCTACATACCACTAACCTCACAATAAAATGGGTTAGAAAGGCTGTGCCTTACTTTATTAATGCAATAATAAATAATAGCTCCATTAGGTCTTCAATTAGAGATAATGTATAACAGCTTAGTCATACTACTGATTGTAGTGTATTTCAACCATTTCAGAAGGAGCCTCAAAATGTCTGTAAGAGATCATTTTATCTACAGCTTTCACCACATGGAGACTAATAATCCATTTAATTAGATTACATTTTTCAAACAAATAATGCTCTTTCCAACATATCTTGGATGTTTTATAATGCAATGTTAGACAGATGTACACCACCTGCTTTAAATAATCAGTAAATACCTGTTATGAAAAAAGTACATATTTAGTGTAGGGCTTTTCCTTCTGAGTATAACAAAGGTAATTCAATTGTTGACAGTTGCTCTATTCAAAAGTGATGAAGCTGCTATTATCTCATTCTACAGAAAATTGCATCCAGTGGCTCATCTCTCCAATAGGGTAACTGTCTGGATACCAAGTGAACTGTAAAGACACCAGATGGCATTGTTGCTATATATATATATATATATATATATATATATATATATATATCTTTTTAAATATAAGTATATATTAAAAAAACAATAGATTGACCAGTAATAACTTTGCAACAAAGCATCTCCCACCAGTGGAACTATCTTTATACACGTTTTTTTTTCATACCAAAGGTTGATTATTCCTCTAAAAGCCTTCCCCGCAAATTTCCAAAAACAATACCAGTGCTGCTGCATCTGACACTCCCTCCTATGATATCTGATTTCAATTTTAAAAAATAATTTGGTTAGGTTATTTACCAATTTACATACCCTTTTACTGACCATTACTTAACCCTCTGGATTCTAGCGAGATCACTAACACATTGGGGGAGATTCACTGAGCGGTGATAAAGAGGTGATTAAGTGGAGATGACTTCCCTATATTATCACCTCTCCAATTCCTATGTTATTCTATGGAGCCTATACACTAATATTTCTTCCACTTTGGAGACGTTAATGAATAGGCTCTAAAAAGTAACATAGGAGAAGCGATATCACTGGAGAACTCATCTCCACTTTATTACCTCTTTATCACTGCTTAGCGAATCTCCCCCACTGTATTAGATGCTAAGGATGAAAAAAAAAATCCATTTTTTTTGGAGAAATTTTCACGCAATTTGCCACTTTTTCAGCTGAAACCCCACAAAATTTCCTGCAAGAATTTTGCCAGTTTTCACATATGCCCGAGACATCTAGCTTAGGTTCTCACTCAGTGTGTGTAGTTCTATGGCTACCAGTTCAGTGGGACAAGGCTGCGACTCCGTGGTCAGTGTGTGTGGTTCTATGGCAGTAGTGGGCAACAGGAGACCCTGCAGTGCTGCAAGACTACAGACAGTAGAACTGCACTTCTTGCAGAAATTCCTGCTGGAGGTGAAAAGTACAGTTTTTTCTCATTTTTCTCTTTGAAGAGAAAGTTTTCACCTATTCCTGTTGAAAGAATCTTTAGCATCTAAGGGGTTAAGAGCTTTTTATGTTTGTATGTTGTAAGCAAAGGGTTTTTTTCTGTAACAGGCAACAGTGTATTGTGCTAGGTCATGTAACGAATATAAGTGGAGCTATAGGTGCCTATGTTTCCATGCCTAGAATCACCTAAAATGTAAATCTGGGCCTGATAGCCAGTATTAGGTTGATGTTCTTCAACTATCCTGTATCATTACCAGCACCACTAAACACCACCACTCCTAGCCCATCCCCGGGGAATTGTTTATACTACAAGAGACCCATATCTCACATGTGCCACAATAATCTCATACACCAATTAATTCCAGTGTAAACCTAATGAATTCAGTTTATGTGCAGCACAGTGAAAGAAGGCAAATTTGGGGTATTTACTTTTTATTTTAGCTTTGAAACTACCTTTCTGTCCTGTCATTGTAGAGCAATTCTATTTTTAAACCAAATTTCTTACATACTCAGGTATAATACACATTTGTCTTGTCTGCTTCACTCCCTCCACCCACCTCAATATGCTCCCATCTTTTCCTCCTTCTCCTCCCTCTACTCACTTCCTCCAGGGGAATCTGGGATATCTGTGCAGCGGCATGCTTGCATTTGACATCCACTTCCTGCATCACCCATGAGGACCTGTGTTACTTCAAGATAATGCTAGTGGCCTTTGAGAACCTGAAGGTCCTTGCAGTGCACTACCATAGATCTAATGCATAGACCTCTGTGCACTGAAACTACAGTAGTGCCCTGCAAGGACATTCTTCTCAAAGGACACTACAATTATCTTGGTCCCAGATGCCGCTGGAGGGGGCGAGTACAGGCAGTGGAAGCATATTGAGGTGGAGGGAGGGAGGAAGGGGCAAACATGAGGATATATATATATTTTCTCTTGTGTATAATCCCCCCTACTTCAAACAAGGTGAAAAGGGGAACAGTTGTGAGTGTTATACCTAAGATTTTACAGTATATCCATACTCCTATTGGCAACAGAGGTAGAATCCATTTCAGTTAATACTGTAAATTCAAGAAATTCTTCTCTAATAACATTTTCAGTACTGCTTGTATCTACAAAGTACATTGCAGGTGACATACACTCTTTCGAACATGTGTCAGCACTTTCCTCAGCAATGACTGAAAGTACAATTGACTTTTTGACCAACGAAACAATATCTTCTCTTCTGATTTCTTCACACATATTAAATGGATAGTAATAATTAATATGTAAAAAAACTGTGTTGTAAGGTTTATCCCCCTGAATTAAAACAAGAGAACTCCCACTGATGAAAGGTGTTTTTTTCAAAAGTTATCTCAGCTCAAACTGGAATTCTTTAGGTACAGTATAACAGTGGCCTAAAATTTTAAAGTGGCGCCATTGCTACACTATCCTATGGAGATTTATGGTCAACTGACCAGATCTGTCTATAGGATGGTGTAGCAACAGCTCAACTGTACGATTTCAGGCCACTATGATACTGCACCTAACAAATTCAAGTTTGAACTGTATTAACTTTTGAATAAAACACCTTTCAGCAGTGGGAGTACCTTTGTTTTACTCAGGGGATAAACACTACAATATATCTTTTTTTACATATTAAGTATTACTATCCCTTTAATCAATTCATTTTCTGTACAAACTGATGTATACCAAGGATTAAATGGTGCATTTTCTAAAAGATCCTTTAGTGTTGCATCACTGGCTTCAATGTGAAACTCATAAAGACTTTGCACAATTTTGGTGGCATTTTCTTCCCATGTAAAGCAAGGTTATGTGTACTACAAAATAAAATGGCTGTTAGAATAGTATTAAAAATAATCTTTTCTTCCACTTGATGCTTCACGGCACTGCCTATTTAACATACAATGATCATTTCTCGTTTCTGTCTGATCTCCAAAAAAGATAGTTTTATCTACTTGCACATTTCTGGGTTATTTTGTTAAAACATGGTTTTGTGCACTTTCATGCACAATTTTAGCTGAATTATAGTTCATTATCAGTAATGGATGTAACAATTTGTTAGTCAGTTGTTGCTACTGCATCAGATCTGGAAGTGGTATTTGGAACTAGAACTGGTGGTGCATCATTTTTATGTACTTTTCTTGATTTCTTGACTGATCCACCTAACTCATAAAATTTTTACTGTGAAAAAAATTTGTGGATGTCCATTAAAAAGAAAAAGGGTAGTCTTAAAGGAGCAGTAATCTTTTATTATAAAAAAATATATAGATTGTATGGCTTTTCCTGTTGAGTAAAACAAGGATACATTCATTGCTGAAAAATGCCTATTTCCACTTATTATAGTTTAAATTGTTGTTTTTTCACATTAACAGCACCCTCTAGTGGTCAGATTCCAGTTACTTATTCTGTTGCATTCTCTGGGAGAGGTGAGTCACTGACAAACAGTTTTCCATAGATAGAAACTGATGACTCGGGCTGTCAGAACTTTCAAGAAATAAACTCATTGTAATTCACGTCCTGACAACTATTATAACATTTTAATAAATCAACTGACAGAGGTGGGAGTGAGCTTGTTTTACTCAACAGGAGAAGCTCTATAACATAGCTTTTAATAAAAAAAGTTTGCTGCTCCTTTATTTGACTCATTATACACTTCACACAATTGCTCAACACTGTCTGTACACTGGTTCACAATTGTGTTAGAGTTATGGATTAATGTGGGGTTTACATTAACCCTAATACTAACCCCTTACCTTAATATTAACTCCTAATCCTAATACTAACCCCTAACCCTAATGCTAACTCCTTACTTATTCCTGAACCCAAACTCTAGTCTTAGTCATACTTTTCAGGACCAAAGGTATATGTAATTAAGGTTTTGCAATCAAAGCACTCTCCTCTGTTGCCCTTTTCCCCTCTCACATTGGCTAGTTGGTGCTACTTTTGGAAACCCAACCCAGCCAGAACCTGTCCATTTGCAGATAAGTCTGAATGTGATATTAGCCCTCCTATGAGAGGCACTGGCTGCAGCATTTGATTGACATCTGGTCAAGGTCAGCCCAAGCTCTATCCAGAGTTATGACTGCCCTTGGGGGGCAGGCCTTATAGCCCCTATGTTAATCTGGCATTGGAAATGTGTGTGGGGGGGTACTCCCTCTTGACCCCTCCCCCATGGATTCCCATTATATACAATGTATAGATAAAGAAATTAAGCATTTATAACCCCACTATACGCTTACACTTATAGGGACAACTTTAAAAACTGGCCACTTTTTTTTTCATTAATCATCTAAAATATAATATTTTTTTTAAAAGTTAAATTGTTGACACTTTCCTTTCATTGCATAACATGGTATATCACCTTCTTCATCTTCATCTTTAAATGCAGCCCATCTGCATAATCAACTGATAATGAGCTATAGTCTTCCTTTCCTTGACCAGATAAAAATATGCTCTTAGTCCAGCTATTTACCACAACTCTGATCAGAATACCTAGTTAACAGTTGTCAACTGTCATTATTCATTCCTGCACATTTGGAACTAAAGTAAATACATTTTTTCCATTATGGGAGACTGAAATGTCATTGTATGGGAGCTTATTGTTCCTTTAAATATGCTGCACATCACTATGAAGGGAACCATGAACACTCTCCCAGGGACAGCTGGGATGGAGGTGGGAGGAGAATTTGAGGACATGGGATGTCCAGCAGACTTGTGCCGAACTGATCTTGTGCAGCAGAAAGCGGAACTGCTTACGTCACATGGAAGTTTTATAGCTAATATCTAATAAGGTATGCACTTAAAAAAATGCCAATCTATAGGCCATTTTAGTAGATGATCAAATAAGATACAGTGTCTTGGGGGTGAAAGTTCCCCTGTAAATCAATGGGAATTTTTGGAATTTAAAGTTCTTCCCTATAGTGCAGATGGTTTGCCCCAGAGCTCCTCCACTTTTCTTTTAACATATGGCCCCAAATGCCTGAGCCCTATGATGACGTCAGGTTCAGGCACCAGTCTGTCAGATGAACATGGCACTGAACAAGATCGGTCACCAGAGGAGACAGTGCTAGGTACATATAAGCAGGACCTCCAGCAAGAGGGACAAGTGAGGCCGAATAATGAATTTATTGCTGCAGAGGAGTACATGCAGAGAGGTGCATGTTTATTATTTCAGTCAGTAGAGGTGAAAGGCACCACTGCCTGAACTGACGTGGGGTTAGGTATAAGACATAACAGATTTTATCCTTTGGGTTCCAGAGAAGTGTGTAATACATTGCTTTGCACTGAATAGCTGCTAGAGACATTTCTACAAGGGGGGGAGATTCACTAAGCGGTGATCCAGAGGTGATAGAGTGGAGATGATTTCTCCAGTGATATCACTTCTCCAATTCCTATGTTATCCTATGGAGCCTATGCAGTAAGATCTAAGCTGAAGAAATCTTAGTGTATAGGCTCCATAGAATAACATAGAAATTGGGGAAGTGATACACTGGAAAAATCTTCTCCACTTTATCATCTCTTTATCACCTCTTTATCACTGCTTAGTGAATCTGCCCCAAGGAGTTAAAAGCCCAGTTTCACTCAATTTTCAGATTTTCTGTCCCTTATGTTGCTGGTTTGCTCCAGAATTGCTTCAGGCTTAGTCTATATCCTGGGCTGACACACAGTCAAGTTGTATTTCCTCCAAAATGATTTTAGCCCCTTGAAATCCAGAAGAGTGTGTATGAAGCATTGACCTCCCTTTTGGTACCCAATGGGTTAATTATGTTTCTTTATTGTGTGCATGTTTCAAGGATTGCCTCTTGTATGCTACAGTTTAGCACACAATGCCACAGATCGCTACACTTGCATGCAGTCGAAGTCACCAATAAATTGCTAAGGAAATGATTATTCATTAAGTTGGAAGGTAGTTTCCTGTCTCTTTTCAAACTGTCACCAGGGATGTGCAAGGAGACGTTATTTCTCTTCAGGTACTGAAAATTCTCTTTTTTTGTTTACTTTTTACATTTATTTCATATATTAATTATTTTCATTGTGGTACTACAATGTTATTGTTGAATTTGTGCAAAAAAAGTTTTGTAGTATATGCAGTTACAGTAGAGTTGGCAATATGAATATACAGAGCCAGATACAATTAAAACTATATGATAACTAAATACTTCTAATATGGTACTGAACCCTGAAAAGCATTTTAGCCATTTATATTACAGAGTAATTTACTTTCTAATTGACATAATACTTTGCATGTGAAATGTACTTGACCCTTTGAATGCCAGAGAGGTATCCAACGCATTGCAACACTGGCACTCAAAGGGTTAAGCTGACAGTAAACTTATTTTTTATTTTATATCTTCTGCAGGTGTACGTTATGTAATGTCAATTTCCTGTACTTTTTCCTCACCTGTTTTGAACACTTTTATGTTCCTGACAAAGAGTTAGTTGAATTTCTGTTTCCAGAAAGCTTAATGTAAAGGACTGCAAAAACCAGGGATGGTGAAATAACGTAACACTATACCTGCAACAAAAAAACCTGCCTGTACTGCAGAATATAGAGCAGTCAGTATTACAGGAATAGTGCAACATTGTATCACTGTCCCTGACTGAGAGCTCTCTGCAAACAGATCAAGGGAGATCAATGTCAGCAATATAAAAGTATAAAAATTGGTGAGAATAAAAAAAAAAAAAAGTACAGGCAATTTGACTTTACATATTAAGCGTTTGCTGAATATTTAAAGTCAAAACAGAGGATGGCTGTCACTTTAAAGAGAAGATAAACAATGTTTGAAGTAAATTCCAGTCTCCTGGATGTCATACTGTGTGGAAATTTCAAGATACAGTTATGAAGGGCCTTATATTCAAAAGAAAAGTGAAATAATACTGGGTCAACATCTGCTTCTTTAATGAAAATATGTTGTTTTTTCCACATTTCTAGTGATTTAAATGGGGCTTTTAACCCCTTGAAAGCTAGAATGGTTAAATTTTAAATCATGATGCAGTTTGTTTCTCCTTGGCATTTCTCCCCTATTCTTCTGGATATAAAGCCCTAATAATGGATACATTTATAGTAGTAAATTTATAGTGTTTTTTCAGAATGATGAGCCTGATAACTGATGTCTTGAAATAGTAAAAGATATTTGTTTTTTTACTTTAGAATACCGAATACAGTCGAGTGACATATACGCAACATTTTTCTACAAAGAGGGAGACAATATTGGGTGCTAGGGTCCACGCAAGTGTCTATGTATGTGTGTATATATATATATATATATATATATATATATATATATATATATATATATATATATATATATATATATATATATATTGGAGGATTGGAAGCACTTGCTCTTACAAGGTATAGGCCCAGTGCACAGTCCCAAAAATGTAGATACAAAACTAAAAAGATGGGCAGCACCAGTAGGTCTTGATTTCAAGATAGTTTATTGGGGTACAAGGGTACCAGACCAAGACCCACTGGTATTGCCCTCCTATATATATATATACTAGCAATGTGGGACGGCGTTGCCCGTCAGGATATATAGGGAATTAATGCGCACACACACAGATGCAAGACAAACACACACAGAGACACACACGCAAATGCACACGCATTCACTGAGATGCATAAAGATCGACACAGTCATACATACATGCAATGCACAACATGCAGACACATAGAGTGTAATACAGACATGCAACACACACGCTGAGGAACACACAGGCACGAACAGAGACACACATGCACACACAGAAGTGAGTCATAAGGGGGTGACTTATGTGTCATTGTAATGAGTTTGTGTTTGTACTTATGCCTCCACTGTGGCATTCATTCATATAGTTGAAATGCATGTGGTAATTGTGCATACTATGGTGGAAGGTGGATCGTGCTGGCTCCCGGGGTGTGAGTGAGTGGCATTCATTCATGTAGTTGAAATGCATGTGGGAATTGCAAATACTATGGTGGAAGGTGGATCGTGCTGGCTCCCGGGGTGTGAGTGAGTGCGAGAGTGAGTGATTGCGTGAGTGTGGGTGTGAGTGAGAGGGTGTGAGTGAGTGTGTGTTTTTTGTCTGATGTGTTTGTATCTGTGGTGTAGGAGCGAGTGGCAGCCATTTGTTTTTTTCAGTTACTTGGATAGTGGTGGGCGGGCTGGATAGTGGGGGCAGGCCAACTCCCTGCATGATTTAAATCACTCCCCCATTGAATCACCCAATGGGAGCATAACGCCTCCTTTCTTAACCCTTTGAGTGCCAGACGGGTACGCAACGCATTGCTTTGCAATGCGTTATGTACCTCAGGGGCATCGCTAGGGGTGGGCTAAGGGGGCTGAAGCCCCGAGTGTGTCAGTGGGCAGCCCCGAATATCAGACAATCAGCAGACTCACTCCTCCTGCTGTTTATCCTGAGGCTGGCTGGCTGCTGCCCAGCAACTTGTGGGCATATATAGCTTGGAACAGCAGGCTGCTGCCTTACTCTGTTCTCAGCTTCAGCACACAGCCATCCGCTCCATACTGGCTCTTCTAGCACTTCCTGGTGCTTTGTGATGAGGTCATCAACATGCACCTGAAGTACCAGAGGAGGCAGCGTGGAGCCCATGGCTCTACACTGAAACAGAAAGCAGAATGGGGCAGAGCAGAAGAGAAGGTATGAGGGACAGTATAGATGGGGGAAATATATGGCTACCAGTGGCAGGTAAACAAGGCTGGTGGGTGTCACATTGTATATGTGGAGAATATGAGGGCTGGCTACTAGTGGGCAGAGGAACAAGACTGTGGTATCATAAAGTTTATGTGTGTTGTTCTGTGGCTACCAGCGGCCAATGGAAAAATGCTGGCAATTAGACAGTGTATGATTGGCTACAGGTAACCAGTGGAACAATGATGGGGTATCACACAGTGTATGTATGGTTCTATGGATACCAGTAACTAGAGAAACAATGCTGGAGTATCAGATAATATATGTGTGGTTCTATGGCTGCCAGTTGCCAGTAGAAGAAGACTGAGATATCAGTTCATGTGTGGGCCTGGTTCTACCGGTGGCAAACCACTGTAGTATCAGACAGTGGATGTGTGGCTAATAGGGGTTAGAAGTGTAAGGTTATCAGGCAGTGTATGAGGGGTTCTATGGCTACCAGTGGGCAATGGAACAATTTTGGGTATCAGCATACTTCCCAAGCATCCCTCTTTAGAAGGGACAGTCCCTCTTTGAGCCCCAAATCCCTCTGTCCCTCTTTCACACCCTGATGTCCCTCTTTTTAGGACATCAGACTGTGTGGTGGGTATATAAGTGTATCACATTGCTCCACAGCAATAAAACTCACATTAATGTTTGTTTAAACATCGTTATATTTGTTTATACATTATCTGTGTAAATAAAATACTTTGATGTTGCTCTTGATAATTTATTCAGTTACATCAATGGCTCATATGTATTAAAGCAACCTGGTTTTATTCTGGAGTAAACCAACTGCACAATAGGGGACAAATAAAAGTTCTTAAAATCCACTGTACTTGAATAGAGTTTTTAACCTCTTGAATGCTAGAGAGGTCTCCAATGCATTGCTTTGCAATGTATTGATGGCCGCTCTCAAGGAGTTAAAACCCCTATTTAATGTGACAGGAATTTTGATTTATTCCCTGTGGTACAGTTGGTTTGCACCACAATAACTCCAGTTAGTTAGAACAAAAAACAATGGCAAGAGTTGAACATAAAATGGCATACTTCTTAACTCTTTGCATTGCATTATATATAGATTAGTAAAATAAACATATATGTTTTGTAAGGATAACTCACTCCACACTATAGAGTTATCATCACTACCGTGGGTGGCAGGCACTCTGTTGAATTTTGCTGTGGGCTCTAGCCCCAGATCGTTTTGAAACCTAAAAATGCCCCTGGTGTACCCCTCTGGCACTCAAAGAGTTAAGTTGAGGTAACATAGCAATATAACACACGGTGGCTCTTCAGTTGAGGCAGCATAGCAATATCATACATCCCAAGTGTCCCTCTTTAGGAGGGACAGTCCCTCTTTGAGGGCCAAATCCCTCTGTCCCTCTTTCCCACCCTGTTGTCCCTCTTTTTAGGAGGTCAGACTGTGTGCAGGGCCGGCTCCACCTATAGGCGAGGTAGGCACCAGCCTAGGGCGCACACGTACTGGGGGCACGGGCATGCAGCGGAGAAGAGCTGCGCCCGCACACACCACGCCGGGAACCACAACACAGTCAGGTCTGTGTTGCTACAGCGCTCCCTTATTGGGTCGGATCTTTAGTAATGCAGAGCGCACTGGGAGTCATGATCTCCCGCCTCGCTCTGCATTACTGAAGAGAAGACTGCGCAGGAGCTACAGGTATGTGATGGGGGGCAAGTTGGAGCTGAGGGGGCATAGTGGAGCTGAGGGGGTAAGTTGGAGCGGATGTGGGGCAAAGTGGAGATGATGGGGGCAAGTTGGAGCGGATGAGGGTCAAAGTGGAGCTGAGGGGGGGCAAAGTGGAGCTGGTGGGGCAAGTTGGAGCGGATGGTGGCAAGTTGGAGCTGCTGGGGGGCATAGTGGAGCTGATAGGGGAAAGTTGGAGCTGAGAGGGCATAGTGGAGCTGGTGGGGGCAAGTTGGAGCGGATGGGGGGCAAGGTGGAGCTGATGGGGGTAAGTTGGAGAGGATGGGGGTCAAAGTGGAGCTGATGGGGGCAAGTTGGAGCTGAGGGGGCAAGTTGGAGCTGAGGGGGCAAAGTGAAGCTGAAGAGGGGGCAAAGTGAAGCTGGTGGGGGCACGTTAGAGCAGATGGGGGCAAAGTGAAGCTGATGGGGGCAAGTTGGAGCGGATGGGGGGCAAGGTGGAGCTGATGGTGGCAAGTTGGAGCTGTTGGGGGCATAGTGGAGCTGAGAGGGCATAGTGGAGCTGGTGGGGGCAAGTTGGAGCTGGTGGGGGCAAGTTGGAGCGGATGGGGGGCAAGGTGGAGCTGATGGGGGTAAGTTGGAGAGGATGGGGGTCAAAGTGGAGCTGAGGGGGCAAGTTGGAGCTGAAGGGGCAAAATGGAGCTGGTGGGGGCACGTTAGAGCAGATGGGGGGCAAAGTGGAGCTGATGGGGGCAGGTTGGAGCCGATGGGGGGCAAGGTGGAGCTGATGGTGGCAAGTTGGAGGTGATGGAGGGCATAGTGGAGCTGATGGGGGGCAAGTTGGAGCTGAGGCGGCAAGTTGGAGTTGATGGGGGACAAAGTGGAGCTGATAGGGGCAAAGTGGAGCTGGTGGTCCAAAGTGAAGCTGATAAGGGGCAAGTTGGAGCTGGTGGGGGGCATCTCCAGACCAGGGGCAGACTGGCCCAGGGGGCAGAGAGAGGATAATCATGAAAAGAGGTTGAGTATAAGTAGGAGGGGGTATAAAGGGGTGGGACACAAGGGGCGGAGCGAAATGGGCAGCAAAATTAGGTTTTGCCTAGGGTGGCAAAAATCCTTGCACCAGCCCTGACTGTGTGGTGTGTATTACTTTGCTCTACAGCAATAAAGCAATAAACTTCAGTATATGTGTTTATACATTAGTCTGTGCAAATAAAATACTTTGGTCTTGAACTAAATCGTTTCTTCAGTTACATAAATAACCAGTAATAGGTCATGAAATAACCAAAAAATTCTTACTAATGCCCAGCCCACCAGCCACGCCCCCAACAATATCACCTAAAACTAACGTGTCCCTCTTTGGCCATGTGAAATGTTGGGAGGTATGCACATACACACAGTGAGCGGCAGAAACATGCAAAAGACATGTACACACAGACACACAGGAGATGCACACATGGACACACATATGTAACAGAGATGTACACAAACACACACGCAACATATATGAGCAGAAACACATGCGCTCAAGAGTTGTGCACCCCTCTGGCACTCAAATGGTTAAGGTATAGAGAGGCATGTGAGAGTTAAATAGCAGTGGGAAGTGTATTCATACCTGTGAACATTGACTTGTGTAGTCACTAGAGGGGACTGATGTGGTGCTGATGTGGAGAGACAAATGGGGCAATCTGGGTTAAAAGTGGGCGGGGCTTAATTGTGAGTAGGGGGCGGGGCTTAACATAAATGTGGAAAAGTGTGAGTAATAGGCTGGGGAAGGAGGAGAAGTGGGAGGGAAATGCAAGTTTACAGTGTGAGGGGTTTGAACACACTCCCTGAGGGGTAAAACTTGATACAGAACCCTGTAGCAGTCAGTGGGTTAAGTGTGTACCTGATGGCTGTCTGTCCTGTGTCTTGCATGGCAAATGATGACAGTGAAGAAATAATTCAGTAAAGAGGACCTACTTTAACCCTTTGAGTGCCATTTTGTTCCTCAGTGGCTGTAGTACAGGCCCTGCTGAGGCCACTGGGAGTCAGGGTGAGTGACTGTGTGTCAGCCATATTTCTTTCTGGCTTTGTGTGTGTGTGTATGGGTGTTTGGTGCAGTGTGAGTGGGGCATGTGTGTGTAACATCTGGGAACGTTAACTTGTGGAGTCCCTCATGTGGTGCTGATGTGGAGAGAGCAATGGGGCAATTTGGGTTAAAGGGGGCGGGGCTTAATCACGAGTGGGGGCGGGGCTTAACAAAAATATGGAAAAGTGTTAGTAATAGGCTGGGGAAGGAGGAGAAGTGGAGGGGAAATGCAAGTTTACAGTGTGAGGGGTTTGAACACACTCCCTGAGGGGTAAAAGTTGATACAGAACCCTGTGGCAGTCAGTGGGTTAAGTGTGTACCTGATTGCTGTCTGTCCTGTGTCTTGCATGGGAAATGATGACAGTGAAGAAATAATTGAGCAATGAGGGCCTACCTTAACCCTTTGAGTGCCATTTTGTTCCCCTGCTGCTGCACTACAGGTCCTGCTGAGGCCACTGGGAGTCAGGGTGAGTGAGTGTGTGTGTGTGTCAGCCATATTTATTTCTGGCTTTGTGTGTGTATGTGGTGCTGTGTGTGTGAGTGGGGGCATGTGTGTTTGGTGCTGTGAGTGGGGCATGTGTGTGTGTGGTCTGTGTGTGTTTGTGTGGTGCTGTGTGAGTGGGGCATGTGTGTGTTTGTCTGTGGTGTAGGAGCAAGTGGCGGCCATATTGTTTTTTTCTGACTTTGATAGTGGTGGGCGGGCTGCATAGTGGGGGCGGGCCAACTCCCTGCATGATTGAATCACCCAATAGGAGTAGTAACTCCTGCTTTATGCCTCCCCTGGGTGTGTTTTGGCAGGCACAAAGTCTTCTTTTATATATATATAGATATATATGTGTGTGACTCTGTCAATGCTGGGATGTATGATACACTGTCTGACACCCTAGCCTTGTTACACAGTTACACCAGTAGCCACATACAGTGTCTGACAGCACAGTCTTGTTCCACTGGTTTATCATCTCTCAAAATCACTCTTGACCACAGCCACGTGTCCCCCAACCCACAAGCAGATGTGAAAGAGGTCAGCCTAACCTGCCCCTCCTTCATCAATATGACTTGAATGACCCATCTCTCACTCCCCTCATCTCTATCCTAGCTAGAACTTTTTCTAATCCTAGTTTCTCACCCTACCCTTCCACCCATGTCTCTGTCACTGTCAGCGTACCTCTGCGGCGGCTGCCCGAGTCGACCGCATCATGCATCCAGCGGCTCCAGCCACATCCTGCTTCTGGTGGCTCGGCCGCTTGCTCCCCCTTTGCGGCTCGGTCACGCCCTGTGTTCTGTGGGTCTCTGCGTGGCTCTGGCCGTTTCAGTATTTGGCATCCTGGCCATGTGACGTCATCTATGGGCGCACATCCAAGGGCATGAACGTGTGCTCCCTTTAAAGGGACAGTCACCTGAAGTTACTCCTCCTCTTCCTGTGGCTAGCACTTTGTATACTGCCTGGACACAGGGCTCAGTTGCCCTTTCGTTGGTGTCCATTGCAGTTCTGTACTTCCGTGTATTATCTGGCTTGTCTGACTATCCGTTCTGGTGCTGACCTGTGGCTCTGTCTGACTATCCGCTCCTTGTATGACCCTTGGCTTAGTTGTATAACCACTCTGGTGCAGACCTGCGGCTCTGTCTGATTACCCATTCCGTGTTTGACTCCTGGCTTGTCTGACT
This sequence comes from Rhinophrynus dorsalis, assembly GCA_037306005.1. Classification (NCBI taxonomy): domain Eukaryota; kingdom Metazoa; phylum Chordata; class Amphibia; order Anura; family Rhinophrynidae; genus Rhinophrynus; species Rhinophrynus dorsalis. The sequence continues at coordinate 213,956,534 of CM074720.1, forward strand.
ACCCGTTCTTGTGTTGACCTAGGACTCTGTCCACTGCGTATCTAGCATACCAACGCTTCAGTGGAAACCCTATCTGGAGCAAACCTGTGGCTCTGGCTGACTAACTGCTCTGTGTATGACTGCTGGCTTGTCTGACCATCCATTCTGGTGCCAACCTGTGGCTCTATCTAACTATCCTCTAGTTTGTCTTCCCGTGGAGTCAGATATCCAATCTGGGGCTGGCCTGTGACTCTGGCAGACTTACTTCTAGTTGCCTTCTGATTAAGTCTGACTTCTCCCAGGTGAGGACCTGTGGTATTGCAGACTACTCCTTGTCCCATCGCTGGGACTAATATAGAATCACATGGAAGCAGTCTTCTATTTCTGGTAGTTGTCTCTTGCTTCTCTTGCATTCAGCTATTGTGATATTTCTGCTTCATTGATTTTGCCTAATAAAGTTGGTGTTACCAGTTACTACTTGTCCTGAGTTTCTTTGCGCGAACCGTGAAAGTCACCTCTTCATGCCTCCACAAGTCTCTTCCCCCACCACTCAAACACGGACACAAATGCACAAGGTTTCTGTCTTTCACAGCCAGTTCTCTCCCCCACTCCTCTTCCAGTAATTCTCCCTTGCCCTCACAAACCAACAAAAAACAAAAATATTCTGAAAAATCTTCAGGTTTCCCCCATCCCCACAAACACATGTGAACCCCCTCCAACAAATCTCATCCACCACATACAGGTGTCCATCCCCCTCAACACCAGCCCTACACTTACTGTACAAAGAAATAATAAAAAAGGATAATGGGGTCCCACATAGTACACTAATTAAAATGGCTTCCTACCTGTGCAAATCAATAGCACCATCAGGCTATTCTAGCATTCATGTGTTTAAAAACCCTATTTAAATTAATGAAAACTTGCTGTATTTTCATTCCCCATTATAGTGCAGGTAGTTTGCTCCATAATTGTGTGAGGTTCAGGAACAAGGCCCAGTGTGTTTTGGGGAGGATGAAAGCTGATGTACTAACACAAAGTGGTGCAATTCTGGGGTAAACCAAGTGCAACAGGTAAAAAAATAAAAATGCTCATTGCTTTTAAATAGGCCTTTTAACCACGTGAATGCTGGGCAGGTGTCCAATTCATTGGTTTGCAATGCTTTTGAGACCTCTCTACCATTCAAGGGGTTAAATGCCCATTTAAATGAAGATGAATTTGGGGAATTTTTATTTATTCGCACTTGGTTTGAACCAGAATTGCACCATTTTTTTAGTACGTCAACCCCAGTGGCATAACAGCAAACTGGAGTTCTGGATATACCAACTGCATTATAGGGGACAAATAAAAATTCCTGTTAAATTCATTTGGGCTTTTAATCCCTTGAATGCTAGAGAGGTCTCTCATGTGTTAAATAATTCAAGTGCATGAGAATTTAGGAATGCTTTTGCCTCCTATACTATAGTTGGTTTCGTCCAGAATAACTCCAGTTTGTTTTTATCAATATGGGCCACAGGCCCATACTGATAAAAGCAAATTGGAGTTATTCTCGAGTAAACCAACTGCACCACCGGGGTCAAATAAAACTTCCTGTTAAATTAAATTGGAATTTTAACCCCTTGAATTCTAGAAAGGTCTCTAATGTATTGCAGTGCACTGGTGATGTCAACAAAGGTCCTTTAGCCCACTAGAATCTAGCCCCTACTGTAATGCTCTGCCCATTTTAAAATGTCACACTTAACCCCTTCAGTGCCAGAGGCTTGGGCCATTTCCTGTACCCTGTAGGCCAGACACATTTTCAGCATTTTTGCTTTCCTTCTGTTTAGGCTTGATTTCCTCTGGGAATTTCTAGTTACATATGGAAAACTATAGATTGTCTTTTTCAGAACGAATTAAGCTTTTTCGTGGTACCTTACATGAAGAGAATTTTGCATGGTGCAAAAAGCTATGATGTCATAATGATAAAAAAATAGTGAAAATTTACTTATTTTGCTAAAATCACATACTATGTATCAAAAACATTTACCTTGATTGCGAAAGTTTCAATTATTTGAAAAAGCCCTGAGTCCTCCAAGTAAAAAAATACCAAATCTGTATAGTTTTACCTACGTCCATGACTAGCGTAGATCCCTAATCACCAGGAGCGCAAAATGCCATTTTCAACTTTTTGAACTCATATGTTCGTTCTAGGGTTTTTGAGGTAAAGCTACCCTAAAACAGTGGAATAACTAAATAAAACTATATATTTCTGGAAAGTAGACAACCTGCGCATCTAATGAGGGGCAACTTGCCTTGTTACCCCAAGCCTGGTGTGCCCAAATATTTCCCAAAGTTGGCACTATGGGAAAAAATGGCATTTTCTTACATTTCTGCCCCTTCGAAATGTACTGAAATCTGTGAAAACTATGGAATTTCCAACTGTATTCATTAGCTAGTGCTCTTAGGAGAAAAATGACATCTCATTGGTATGAGTTCACCTACCTTAGGGGGCACTACAAACACAAAACTACACCTATTGCAACCTGTAATGTTTCTAACATTTTCTCAAACATTACTTGTCTGTACAAAAATGGCTGTAACAACTACAGAAGTGAAGAAAGACTACACAAACCATACCATTTTGGAAAGAAGACAACGTTCTGCATCTAATGAAGGGTGACTTGCCTTCTTATCCCAAGTCTGGTGTGCCCAAATGTTTACAGAAGTTGTCACTATAGGGAAAAAATGGCATTTTCTTACATTTCTGCACCTTTAAATTTACTGAAACCTGTGAAAACCATGGAATTTAGAGCTGTATTCATTAGCTCGTGCTCTTAGGAGACTAGTGACACCTCATTTTAATGAGTGGACCTACCTTAGTGGGTGCCAGAAGCACATAACTACACCTACCTGTTTGCTTCTTTGAAAATGGCTGCTTGTACTAAAATGTTCATAACTGTTACAGACATGAAGCAAACATATAAAAGGTATGCCATTTTGGAAAGTAGACATTCTCTGCATCAAATGAGGGGTCACTTGCCTTTCTATCCCTGGGCTGAAGTGCACAAATATTTCCAAAACCTGGCACTATAGGAATAAATGCATGTTTTTTTACATTTACACCACTTCAAAGATACTAAAATCTTTGAAAACCATAACATTTCCTGCTGTACTCAGTACCTGCTACCAACATGAGAAAAATGGTAGTCCATTTGTGTGGGTTACCATTCAATATGTGTGTGCTAAGAACACTTACCTAAACTTGACACTTTTGTTTTTGAAATCTGCCTGCACTAAAATGGTTATAACCATAATAGATATGGAGGAAAGGTAGAGAAACCATGCCATTTTGCAAAGAAGACCGCATCTAATGAGGGGTTACTTGCCTTCTTATCCAAAGGCTGGTGTGCACAAATGCTTCCAGAAGGTGGTGCTAAGGAATAAAAAAGGCATTTTCTTACATTTCTGAGCCTTCAAATGCACTGAAATCTGTGAAAATCATGGAATTTCCAACTGTATTCATTATCTAGTGCTATTTGAAGAAAAATGACACCCCAATGGTATAAGTTGCCCTACCTTAAGGGGTGCTAGAAGTGCAAAACTACACCTACTACAACCTCTGATTTTTCTAACATTTTCTCAAACCTGTCTTGCCTGTACGAAAATGGCTATAACACCTTCGTAAGTGAAGAAAAGGTAGATAAACCATACCATTTTGGAAAAAATCTAACCTGTTGCATCTAATGAGTGATAATTTGCATTCTTACCCCAATCCTGGTGTGCATAAATGTTTCCAGAAGGAGGCGATATAAGAAAAAAATTGCATTTTTTTACATTTCTGTCCCTTCAGATGTAGTGAAATCTGCGAAAACTATGGGATTTCCAAATGTATTTGTTAGCTAGTGCACTTAGGAGAAGAACTGCACCCCATTGTTATGAGTTAACATACCACATAGGGGGTGCTAGAAGTACAAAACTACACCTGCTACAACCTCTGATTTCTCTAACATTTTCTCAAACATTCTTGCATGTATGAAGAAAGGTAGAGAAACCATACAATTTTGGAAAGAAGATAACCTGCCGCATGAGGGGTCACTTGACTTTCTAATCCTAAGTTATTGTGCACAACTATTTCCAGAATGTGGTGCTATAGAAAAAAAAAACATTAACTTTTTACAAATCAGTCACTTCAAAGATACAAAAATGGTACAACACCATGGGATTTCCTAGGAGGACCTCCTACCAGCCTACGAAAAATGATACCCCACTGCTGTGGGTTGACATACCATATTGGGTGCCATGAGAGTGGCTACCAGTGGAACAAGAATGGGGAAGCAAACAGTGTATGTATGATTCTAAGGCTATCAGTGGTCAGTCAGTGTACGTGAGGACCTGTGACTGCCAGTGAAACCAGGTATGAGGGGTCAGGCAGTGTATGTGGGTATATCTACCAGTGGACAGTGAGCAAGTATGGCGGTGGTAGTGGGGGAGGTAAGATAGTACATGTGGGGGATCTGTGACTACCAGTGTGCACCCCCACATACACTGTTTGATTCCCAGCCTGAATCCAGTGTGTACTGGGACTTGGGTCTATCAGTAGGCAGTGGAACCAAGCTGGGAGGTCACATTGTGGGAATGGGACTGCCAGTGGGCTGTGGAACTAGGCTGGTGGGTAGGGCACGTGTGTGTGTGGGGGATTGGAGGCATTTTGTGTGCATGCCACAGGGGTGTCCAAGGCATTGCAATGCAATGCATTGGACCTCCTGCGGCACACAGAGGGTTAATGTTTTTAATTTTATTATTTACAAAATATATAAAAAATAAATAAATGTGTGTGCCACAGGGGGTCCATTGCATTGCAAAGCACTGTATTACACATCCCCTGTGGTGCACGCATGTTTTTCCTTTTTTTTACACCTTGTTGGGGGGCTTCAGGACCCTGATGCCACCCCAATGAGGCCTAAATAAAAGAAAAATGAAAAGAAAAAAAAATGTTTGTCTGTCACAGGGGAGTCCGGTGCATTGCATAGCAATGCAATGGACCCCCTGTGGCACACAGAGGGTTAATTTTTTTTATTATTATTATTTTTTATTCATAGCTTGTTGGAGCATCAGGCCCCCCCCCAACAAGCTCTGAATACAAAGCAGTACAAAGGAAAGTCCTGTGTGTGTCACAGGAGGGGGGTCTGCTTTGGACCCCCCCTTAGCACACGCAGGGTTAATTTAAAAAAAAAATGTATTTATTTTATTATAGACCTCATTGAGGGACATCAGGACCCTTCCTGATCCCCCCAATGAGGTCTTACTAAATAATGTATGCCCCCAAACAAAGTGAACCTGTGAGTGCCACAGGGCACTGGACATGCCCGTGGCACTCATAGGGTTCCATTTTTTTATTATAATTACATTCAGACCCCTTGGGGGGACATTAGGACTCCTCCTGAAGTCGCCCCATTTATTAATCTCCCTGCCGAAGATTACTAACGTCATCGGTGATCATGTCACCAATGACGTTAGGAGGCTTTCCCCGGTCCCACCCACTCCTACCTGTAAGTTCTGGTAGGTGAGAGGAGAAAGGAGAAGCTCTGCTTCTCCTTTGTGCATATTGATCTCCCAGAGCAATCGTCTGGGAGATCAATAACTGTGGGGCATGAAGATTAATCCTCATGCCCCCCCCAGGAGTGCCAGGAAGCATTTTAGCTAAAATGCGGCCACTGCAAGCCAGTAATACCGGCTTATGCAGTGACTGCATTTTAGCTGTACATTATGCGAGCTTGGCACAGCAGGTACAATGTACCCATGTGGCACTCTAGTGGTTAAAAGTGCGTGATATGAAAGGGCACATTCAGCAGGTTTCATTGTTTAAAATGGCAGCATGAGAATCTCACCTTGCATAAAAAGCGCAGGATTCTCATGTTGCTCTTTATACAGCTATGCAGGAAAGCCAGGTCAGGTTAAAAGTAAAGTTATAGGGAAGCTGGACTGTCTAATTTTGCCCACAGCCATCTCTCTCTCTCTGTGATTTCTGGAGCTTCACTCTGTCACAGTAATTATTTTTGTTAATCCTTTTTGTGTGGGAGAGGTGTTGCGTTGAACTCTGCCACCGTTACTGAATGTTTCAAGAGTTCAATGCAATACCTCTCCGACCATGAAAGGTTTATAAAAAGTAATTACTGTGACACAGTGAAGCTCCAGAAATCAAAGAGAGAGAGAGAGAGAGAGACGGCTGTAAGCAAAATTAGACATCCCACCTTCACTATTACTTTACTTTTAACCCGGCCTGGCTTTCATGCATAGCCAGGGGCGGCCTAAGGCATTGTGCTGCCTGGGTCCAAGGATGAAATGCTGCCCTCCCACACCCACCAAAACACACCACATCCATAATTATATTGACCTCTCTCCTGCCCCTAAAACCACATAGAACTGTAATGTTTTGCAACCCAATAATACTTCCATATTACACTTATCATGTCACTCTGGATCCCCCAGGACCCATGGAAGGGCCGGCCCAGCCAAGATATTAAGGAGTGCATGGGTAGGAGGTGGGCAGCATGTGGCTCTCCAACTGTTGTTGCAATACAACTCCAATCTTTTGCTCCACCTGGGATTCCAAACCACATACATTACTCCCACGAATATTAATGTCTATTTAACGCATCAAAACAAAGCTGGAAACATTTGTATCAGCTGATCACAATATTGAAACAACTGATGATGTTTAACACTGTCATTTCTGTATAACAGTGATGTGATCTCATAATGCATGAACCCAATGCATTATGCATAATGCATGAACAAGTTTACTTTTGCTCAATTGCACGTGCATGGATGTAAAAATAAGACAGTGTAAGACAGATCCAGACTTGTTACAGGTCTTCTTCGTCAAGTATACGATCAGCCTGCCAAAAGATACAGTAAGGTGCCAAAACATGGCCAAATGCGATGTCAATTAGCCCTTGATCACAAGAGAGGTATGCAACGCAATGCGTTGGATATCTCTCTGGTACTCAACGGGTTATCCTTTTCAGTGCCAGGGAGGTATCAAATACCTCACAGAAACTCAAATGGTTAAGGAGTTAAGCAAAACATGATCTGTTATCATGATACAAAATAGGATTTTAGTCTTACCTGTTAAATCCTTTTCACTTAGTCCATACAGGTTACTGGTACACTGGGAGGCGATCTGCCCCTTTAAGTAGGCAGGAACATTCTCTAAATGTATGCAGGAGGTGGAGCCTCCCCTCCCTCCTAGGCTGCTCCTCAGTCAGCACAAGCCAGAATGATTTGAGACACTAACACTGACCAGAGATAGAAGAGAAGAAGAAGACCCCTGTGAGCATGCCCCAAAGGACTCCCACAGAATGCCACAGGAGAGCCAAGCATGGTCTCTTGACAGGGTGGGAGACCAGTAACCTGTATGGACTAAGTGAAAAGGATTTAACAGGTAAGACTAAAATCCTATTTTCACTGTCGTCCAATACAGGTTACTGGTACACTGGGATGTCCAAACATTGAGTTTTCCCAGAGGCGGGAAGGAGGCAAGGACCAGGCGCAAGGCCCCCAGAGACACCAGAACCTCTATGAACCAACCGGTCATAGATCCCAACAATCAGAAGTGTCAACGGACACCAACTAGGGGTAAGAACAGACCCCAAAAAAAACACAGCACACTGAACCAGAGCCAACAGGGCTCAACAGTAAGGAAGCACTGAGAATCTCAGAAGAAGAAGATCCTAGACTGGCAAAACTGCCTCCAGGACCTTCCTCCCAAAACTGGCATCAGCCGAGGCCAGCACATCCATACGGTAGTGCTTCGAAAATGTGTGCACAGAGGACCAAGTGGCCGCCCGGCACAGCTGATCAGCAGACGCTTGATTTTTATAGGCCCAAGAGGCCCCAATTGATCTGGTAGAATGAGCCGTGACCCGAATTCCGCAATTTGTAAGCCTTACGAATAGTAGATTTTATCCAAGATGCAATGGTCACCTTGGATGCCGGTCTCCCTGCCCTAGGCCCTTCAGGAATGACAAACAGAGCGTCAGACTTCCTGATAGACTCAGTGTGATTAACATAAAATTTAAGACAACGCACAACATCCAACAAATGAAGATCCCTCTCCTTGTCAGAGGAAGGGTTAGGGCAGAAAGAGGGCACCACAATCTCTTGATTGATGTGAAATTCGGAAACAACCTTAGGCATAAACTCTTTGGAAGTGCGAAGCACAGCCTTGTCCTTATGGAACACCAGATAAGGAGGTTTACAAGACAAAGCTTGTAATTCTGCCACCCGGCGAACCGATACAGTAGCCAAAAGGAAAGCCATCTTCCAAGATAAAAGGCGCAAAGGAATAGTAGCCAAGGACTCAAAGGGAGGTCTTTGAAGAACCCCCAAAACCAGATTGAGATCCCACTGAGGAGCCGGACTCCTGAAAGCTGGACGAACATGAGCCACACCTTGGAAGAAAACTTTGACGTCAGGAATAACAGCAATGCGCTCCTGGAAAAAGACAGAGAGCGCTGAAGTCTGAACCTTGAGAGAACTCAGACTGAGTCCCTTATCAACACCGTCCTGTAAAAAGGCCAGGACAGTAGGAAGATGAAATTCATGCGATAGATCCCTATCAGCACACCATGCTACAAAGGTCGACCAGACTCGGTGATAGATCTTAGAAGACAGAGGTTTACGAGCACATAGCATCGTAGACACCACAGCAGAGGAAAAACCCTTTTTCTTCAAAATTGAGGATTCAACCTCCAAGCCATCAAATGAAGACGATGAACACCCTCCTTCCACAGATAGCCTTGTAGCAGAAGATCTGGACGAGAGGGAAGCGGAAAGGGCTCCACCACAGACATTGCCATCAGATCCGGATACCAGGACTGACGAGGCCAATTCGGAGCGATTAGAATAACTGGACAACGCTCCATCTTCAGCTTCTGGATGACTCTGATCAACAGTGGAAGAGGAGGAAAGATGTAAGCTAGGGAGAATTCCCAAGGGATTGACAAGGCGTCCACTGCCAGGGCCAGTGGATCCCTCCACCGAAAGCAGAACACTGAAACCTTCCTGTTGTGTCTGGTTGCCATCAGATCCACCACAGGAACCCCCCACATCTGAGTGAGAAGGTGGAACACCTCTGGATGAAGAGCCCACTCTCTGCTGTCGACTGTGTGACGAGTGAGAAAGTCTGCCATGACGTCTACGCCTGGAATGTGAACCGCTGAAATGACGGGAACATGAGCTTCCGCCCAAGACAAAATGGCCTTGACCTCTAACCAGGCAGCGAGACTTCTTGTTCCGCCTTGTTTGTTGATGTAAGCCACTGCGGTGGCGTTGTCGGACTCTACTCTGACTGGACAACCCTCCAGTTGAGATTCCCAATGTCGTAGGGCAAGAAAGATCGCACGGAGTTCCAGAATGTTGATGGAGAGGAGAGATTCCTCCAGTCCCCACTTCCTCTGGGCACTGAAGCGACCCAACACCGTCCCCCATCCCAGGAGGCTGGCATCCGTCGTGACCGTGGTCCAATAAGGGATCTGGAATGATCTCCCATTCAGGAGATGAGAAAGATCCAACCACCATTCCAAGCTCAACCCGACATGAGGAGGTAGAGAGACAGATAGCTTCAGATGGTCTGGATGATTCCTGTACGTCTGGATCACGAACCTTTGAAGTTCCCTGGTGTGTGCCATAGCAAACGGCACCGCCTCTATCGTGGAAATGAATTTCCCCACCAGAGAAGTCAATTTCGGTACTGGAATCCACTCGAGAGCCAGAATCTTTGATACCCGGAGAGCAATCTGATGAGCCACCTCCTCCGGCAGAAACACCATGCACCGCTGGGTGTCGAACAGGAGACCCAGGAAAATTATATGCTGAGATGGAACCAAGTCTGACTTGTCCAGATTCACAATCCATCCGTGGCGAGTGAGTGTCTGAATGCAAGCTTGAACCTGCTGGTGAAGGATCTCTGCTGATGTAGCTTTCAAGAGTAAGTCGTCCATGTATGGAGTCACTCTGATGCCATCCCGATGGAGTACTGCTACCAATGCTCCCAAGACTCGCTGAAAAACCTGAGGAGCTGTCGTCAGCTCAAAGGGAAGAGCCGAAAACTGAAAATGACCTCTGTGGCAGGCAAACCTGAGATACCGCCTGCTCTCCAGATGGATAGGGATGTGCAGATATGCACCCTGAAGATCCAGGGAAGCAAGGAATTCCCCCGGAGACATAGCAGCTATCACAGTGCGAAGAGATTCATGTCGATAGTGGGTACTCACAACAAAGGAGTTGAGATCTTTGAGGTCCAAAATAGGACGAGCTCCACCGTCCTTTTTGGCCACAACGAACAGGTTGGAATAAAATCCTGAACCTGTGTCCTCTTGAGAAACTGGTTCCAGGACGTCCTTGTCCAAAATATCCTGAATAGTGTCGTCGAATAGACGCCTTTTTGTGGAGTCCTGAGAAGGACACGTAAAATGGAAGCGAAAGGGAGGAAGGGAAAAGAAAGGGATCCTGTATCCCTCTGACACCACCTGAAGAACCCAAGGGTCCGCCACTGAATCCTCCCAAACCCAGTGAAAGAGATGAAGCCGCCCACCTACAGCCGGATGCGGACCCAGGTTCAGCGAGTCATGCCGAAGCAGTCTTGGAAGTCTTGGCCTTGGGGGCAACTTTGGGCTTCCAGGACTGTTTGGGCTTGGAGGAGGTGCGCGGAGCAGGCGGAACCGCCTGGGACGTGGGGCGTGTCTCAGTTTGGAAGGAACGAAAGGACCGATAGCGCTTACCTGGGAATTTCTTCTTAAAGACTGAGGGTAGAAGAGTACTTTTACCTCCAGTAGCCTCGCTAATCAATTCCTTTAGCTCAGATCCAAACAGGGAAGTCCCTTGAAAGGGCAAAGAAAGCAAAACTTTCTTGGAAGCGGTGTCAGCAGACCAGATTTTTAGCCAAAGAGCGTGTCTAGCCACCACAGAAGAAGTGGAGGCCCTCTCCATCATGCAAACTGCGTCAAAAGCAGCGTCAGAAACATAATTCTGAGCTTCAGAAATATTAGCAAGTAGTTGTAGCTGCTCTGACACTGGTGCATCTGGCGTACCGCCACAGTAAGCTGTTCAGTCAAGACAGCAATGGCCCGGTTAACCCACGCCACAGCGAAAGTCGGACGCATGGCAGTACCATTAGAGGCAAAAATAGACTTAAGACAGGTCTCTAACTTTTGTCAGTCCAATCCTGTAAAGCAGAAGCATCAGATACAGCCAGAGCAGTGGATTTAGACAACCTAGAAACCGGAGCATCCACCTTAGGAGGATGAACCCATTTAGCCAATTCAGTCTCAGGAAAAGGGTAAAGTCTGGCAAACTTTTTTGAGACTGAAGAGGACTTATCAGGATTTTTCCACGCATCAGAAACTAGACGTTCAAGAGTAGGATTAGTAGGAAAACAGGTAACAGCCTTTGAAGGTTTCTGAAACACGTCCGTTGGGTCAAGAGGAGACTCCTGGCACAAGGGAAGATTGAGGGTGTCAGATATACCCCACAGATAGAAATCACCCAATTAAAGTGTGAGAGATTAAGTATTCACCCCAGAAACGTTTAAAACTAAACTTATCTGGCAAGCGAAGGGTTAATCAGCAGAGGAGAGGGAGAAGGTCCGGTACCTGCGTAGTATACTCGATGAGAAGAACTCACAAAATGGCTGCCACGACGGGAGCCAATCAGAAAAAGGACGCAAACCGAGCGCTCATGGGAAGCGTAGTTTTTCTCACCAAGTACCCCAAAACAGTGCCCGAAGCTCCCTGAGTCCCCAAACACACTCAAACGTAAAACCGGATGATAGAGCAAGGGAAGACAAATAAAAAGAGCCCTCTCTGAAGTCGCTATGTGAAGCGGTTCCAGAGATACGTCCCACACAGTGTAAGCCCATAGAGAGTAAAGGAGCAATGGCGTCTATGTGGGAAAAGCGCGCTTAAAGGCGTGGAACATAATTTCTAATAAAATTATCTCTTAAAGTAAAAGTTCCATAACACATAGCAAACACATGTTCTATGTGAGCAAACATTACCCAGCCAAAGCAAAAGTTGAAAATGCCCATAAAATTGGAAAACCCAGCAGAGAAAGGGTTAAATCCCACATAAACTGCTCCAAAACTCAAGACATACACACATACATTGCATTAGCAAGATATAGAAAAACACCCAATGAGTGCTGGAGTGCACAATGAGAACTCCCAAGTACAAGACCAAAGAAGGGACACTGAGGGACAAGTGGACCTTCAGCTCTCAAAGGGTGGCTCACCTTTCTGCAGGACTTCTGTCTTCAGGTTACCAAGATAAGTAAAGGATTACCACAGAGGATAATCCCCAGGGAAGTACTTGAAATCAAGTTGTTCCCTCATCATGGCAAAAGGTCCACCAGAAGCACCCTGGAAGCTGTGCTATCCACTTTGAAGAGGGCATTTGACAGCCTTGGTAACCCGCATAATGGTGGTATTCCATATTTGAAAAAAAAATAACAAAGAAACTAAAATTTGAAGAGAGCTGTTCTCCGCCTGGTGTGAACACACCGAGGAACAAATCATTCTGGCTTGTGCTGACTGAGGAGCAGCCTAGGAGGGAGGGGAGGCTCCACCCCCTGCATACATTTAGAGAATGTTCCTGCCTACTTAAAGGGGCGGATTGCCTCCCAGTGTACCAGTAACCTGTATTGGACGACAGTGAAATATAAATTATCAGCACAAGACACTTGTAAAACACCCACAACAACTACATCAGGGTTGTGATAACTGTCTAGCAGCTTCAGCAAATAAATCACAGCGCAGACAAGTACCCTGGCAACTGAAACAATGCAATGCTCATCCGTTGGCTGGCTGAGGATAACGGGAACTGCAGTCCCACAACAATGTGTATGCCACGTAATAACTGCCCCTTCCCTGGACTCTCACCATGTCCTTTCCTCTTTGCTCCCAGGAATATTGTCACCAAGAACCTCTCCAGTGCATTCTCATCGCAGCCTCCCTCCAGCTCCAAGCCTTCTACATCCGGAGACTGGCTGCACGGCAGTTAGGAGGTTGAGGGTGAACCTGAGTGGTCCGCACCATCACCATGACAACAAAAGAATTTTGTTCAAGACCAAGCACACTCCAGTGCCTGGTGCGTGGACTGACTATCACGTCACTGAAGCCGCCAGCGCCACTGAGTGAGCATAGGGCCACCTGGCCGGTGGCTGCTGACACTGACTGACTGGTGATGTACACAAATGACACAGCGCAGGAGCAGGACATAGAGCTGAGCTGGAGCACAAAATAACATGCATTGGGGTGGCAAATTGCCACCCCTGTCAGAATGCTGCCTGAGTCCATGGACCCACCGGGACCCATGTAAGGGCCGGCCCTGTGCATAGATGTATAAAGAGCGGCATGAGAATCTTGCGCTTTTTATGCATGGTGAGATTCTCATGTCACCATTTTAAATAATGCGACCTGCTGAATGTGCCCTTTCTTATGACGCACTTTTTTAGTGCAACATTTTAAAAGGATACCCTGTCCGTTGATTATGCCAGCAGCCTGCAAGTTATTATGTGCTGGCTTCTGGACCAGTGAAACCCAGACAGAAGCCAGAAAAATTGATGGCATAGCTGCGATTTGCTCAGGAGACTTGTAGTGAATTACTGGGTCTCCGGGGTGAGAGGCTGATTCTCTGTGGGTGGGGAGTTTCTGCCTACTTCAGCTCCTTCCCAGCCTGCTTCTCACACTTCCCTCTCATTTCTCCTCCTTCCCCAACCTGTTCTGACCACCCACTTTATTATGCAGCCTGTTAAGCCCCACCCCCACCTGTGATTAAGCCCCACCCCTATGTGATGTGAATTGCTCCATTTATATCCTTCCACCGGCACCACAAGTCCCCTCTAGAAGATCAAGTTCCCAAGTATGATAATTGGAAAATATTATTTGTAATTCATAAATAAATAGTGTTGCAAAAAAAATTGTATGCATTTTAAATGGAATATACTAATGATAATAAATATAGATTAAAGCTATAAATATAATTTAATTTTGGTTTTAATATAGGTAAAGCAGTGGTGGAACTATTTAATGAGGGGCCTTGTGAAAAATAATTTTCACTACAAGTTACTGAAAAATCCTAAACATTTTCTATTTTCAACATTAAATGGGCCCCTATGGTTGGCTGGGTTCTAGTCCATCTGCTGTACCTATGGTAATTCAGCCCCTGAGGTAAAGGTTAACATCATGTTAGGTGTGAATAAAGTAGGGATAACCCTTTAATTGGCAAAGAGGTATCCAATGCATCAGATAGCTCAGTGCCACTGAAAGGGTTAACCCTTTGAATGACATTTCACTGCCACAGACTGATCCACTGCATTGGATATCTCTTTGCCAGTGAAAGACTTAACCTTGTCAGTGCCAGAAAGGTATTGAACACGTTGGATACTTCAGTTCAGGTTAACCTTTTCACTGGCCTTTCACTACCACAGACCTATCCAATGCATTCCATTCTTTGCCATTGACAGGGCAGTCACAGGGTTAACCTGTAGCTCCCTGAGTGCGGGTGTCTGTTTTATGTTTTTAACCATTTCGCTGCCACAGAGCTATCCAATACACTGAATACCTCTTTGGCGGTGAAAGGGTTAATCCTTTCAGTGGCAAAGATGTATCCAATGCATTGAATAGCTCAGTGCCACTAAAAGGGTTAACCTTTCATTGTCCTTTCACTGCCACATATAAAGTGGAAGTCAGAGACGCTCGTTCCGAGTTGATAATATACTTTCACTGCCACAGACTTATGCACTGCATTGGACACCCCCTTGACACCAAAAGGACAGTCAAAAGGTTAACCCCTTCACTGATAAAGACCTATCCAATGCATTGGATACCTCTTTAGCATTTAAAGGCCAGTCAGACGGGTAGCCCCTTTAGACCTACAGACCTATCCAATGCATTTCATACCGCTTTGCCACTGAAAGAGTTAACCCTTTCATTGGCAGAGGGGTCCCCAACCATTGGTAATTTCGTTAACACTTCCAGTGGTACAGACATATCAAAAGCATTGCAATGCATTACATACCTCTTTGCTGAGTGATAGTGTCAGACTCCCCTTTAACTGACTGCATGCCTCAGACTCACCTTTGTCTTACTGACTGCATCAGACTCCCCTTCACCTCATCGGCTAACCCTACACTTTGCCTCCTCGCCTCCCCTCCAATCCATCGTATGATAGCTTTCTCACACTCACACATTTCCTAATAATACAGCTCCCGCTATTTAGAAAAAGAAAACCTGACCTGCTCATATGTATACCACCAACGAATTAATGTACAGTACAAAAGTAGAAAAATTTGATCAGACCTCTTCAGATGTGAAGCTCTTCATTCAAATGCAGATCTAATGAGCACGACCCTCATCCCCTCCTCACAGGGTACTACCATACTTTCAATGCTGATAGTTGTGTACATTTAAAGTAGCCTAGTGCCCTGTGAGCTCTAGGTCAGTGACGTGTTCCAGGTTTGAAGAGGTCTGATCTAATTTTTTCACATACATTCATTCATTTGTGGAATGCATGTGAGCAGGTCTGATTTTTTATTTTCTACATTGTAGGAGCTGTAGGATTACCAAATGTAACCCCTTAACTGTCACAAAGGTATTAAACACATTGCAAAGCAATGTGTTGCATACTCCAGTGTCACGCAAATGGTTATATTTTATGGTTATAATCCATCATTTAGATTGATTACAGTATAAAAAAAGAAGACATTTTGAAAAAAAAAAGTGTACACAATAAGTGCATCTGAAAAAAATATCCCAAAATACATTAATTTACTTGTCCTGAATATGGGTATACCCCATATGTCTGTGCTTTGAATAGCTTTTCATGTTTACAGAGTAAAAATTACAATGTGAGCACCACTATTTCCATTCTGTACATTTTTGAAACGTGACATGCGAGGATCATAGCATAAGTTTCAGAACCCAAAAATGCCCCATGTTTCCAAAAAGTAGGCAACATAGGGTAATTCATCAGTAGAATTTTAGAGCTCTTCATGCAGCTATTTGTCCAAAAATCTGTGCCAAGTTTGTGGTCATAGTTTGTTTTTTTTGCATTTTTCACACTTTGCAATGTTGCTATGGATTTCAAGCACAGGATGTTTGCAGATGTGAAAAAACACCTTGATTAGAATTCAGCTACATCTTCTGAGTACGGGATGTCCCACAATTATCCCTAAATAGTCTATGTTTTTGAAAAAGTTAATAACCCAGGGTTTCATTCTAGGCTCATTTTGATAACTTTTCATGCAGCTCTTTTACCACCAAACCCTCCCAAAACCTGTGGTATCAGTGTTGTTCGCACTTATATTACAAACCTTGTTGTGGATATCAACCACAGGATATTTGCAGATGTAAAAAGCATTTACTAACATTTCAGCTACATCATCTGAGCACGCATTATCCCACAAGCACAGGTTTGTCACGTTTTGGTGAAGCTACTAGTCCAAATCGGGAACATGCGTATTATCATTTTCAGGCATGGTATTCTCACAGATTACTTTATCGGTGACATATCTCATTTGGGGCAGTTTAGCAATTCAAATATCACCACAAATATATATGTTTTGAAAAGTAGACATCCAGGGGTTTCACCATTTTGATACTTTTTCATGCAGCCATATACTACTAATCCCTCTCAAAACTTGTAGTAAAAAAAAATATGTGTTTTTCTCACATATTACAATGTTACTGTGCATTTCATGCACAGGATATTTTCAGATATAATAAAAAGATCAGTTCTGATGGAATGTCTTGCCTGTTGAATTTGCTCTAATGACAGGCATCAGTACTAAATCTAGCGATCACAAATTAGAGCTCTTGTATAGTCACTGAACCCTCATCCACTCTCCCTGCCCTGTTCAGAGAGTTGCTTCTTTACGACCAGGTCTCAAACTTCAAGCCAAGTGTCCAATAAAAAACACCTTGGTGCTCAACATTAACATTGCCCCTTCCCAGGTCACACAGCTAGAGGCACTAGCTCCCTTCCAATGGATGTCTTCCAAGATTAATTTTGTAGGATGCCACATTACTGCCCATCCTAGGCATCTATTCGGAGAAATCTACCTTCCCCTGCTTGTAAAAATCTTACAAAACCTTACTAAATGGTCAAGGCTATACATGTCTTGGACAGGGATATTGATCTACTGAAGATGATCTTTATCCCCCTTCTTCTATATCTGCTTCAGCAGGACTTAGCGATCCTCAGCAGCACTTTGTCCCCTTCTGCAAGCCACCTTAAAGACCTGGGACAGAGCACTGGAGCATTTCTCCTTATCAGACTATGACTCTCCCCTGACACTGCTAACATTAAACCCAGCCTTCCGTCCAGGATGGTCAGGGTCTAAATACAAAGACTGGGGAAAGGATGGTTCATTGTCAGTTCATGATACTACAAGCGCAGTAGGCGTCTCATCCCTTTGATCACTTCAGTTGGAAAGAAACCTAAGCTCCTCAGATTAATGGAGGTATATGTAAATACACACATTTATTTCTTCCCATGCCCCACTCGTCTCTTTGAGAAAGCTTTTGTCCATCACTTACCCAAATGTGGATCCATCTCTGTGATTTACATATACTACCAGCATCCTAAAGCATGGTGATGCCAGATGGATTTAGAACCCGATGGGAGGAGTGGAGACATGGGGCCCACTGATGAACAGTGGACCGGGACTCTGTAATATCTCTCTTAGCTCTAGAATCTATAAGATTTTGTCACATTAGTATAGATCCCCAGATATATTGAATACATTTCATCCCGAGGTCTCTCCTATGTGCAGGAATGGTGCCTCTCAGATGGGTACGCTGGGGCACATTTTTTGGGACTGCACCTCGGTAACCCCCTTTTGGAATCAGAGGTTTCACATCATTGGTCAGATATTAGGTTTTCCCATCTCCTCGACATGGTCATACATTGTCCTAGGGCTTTGCCTTGATAACTTTAAAGAAGATGAGTGTAGTGCCACTCTATCGCCAGGGCCGGATTTGCCATTAGGCAAAGTAGGCACCTGCCTACAGGCGCACGCCAATGAGGGGCGCCTGCCATTTGGATTTTTTTTTTTTTTTAAATATTCTTAAAAAAAAAAAAAAAAAAACTAGCCACCTCACTGGCTGCGCTGGCGGCACCCACTTACATTGCCCGCCCCCCCCAGTCTTGTACCTGATGGAGCTCCCGCGCGGTCTCCTATTCAGGAATGCAGAGCGCTGGGAGATGACATCAGG
Source organism: Rhinophrynus dorsalis (assembly GCA_037306005.1). NCBI lineage: Eukaryota > Metazoa > Chordata > Amphibia > Anura > Rhinophrynidae > Rhinophrynus > Rhinophrynus dorsalis. The sequence goes on from CM074720.1 coordinate 213,974,763, forward strand.
TGCAAGACTGTGCCAAAGGAGACACATACAGATCTCCTACCACGGAGGTAGGAAATGGACAACTGGGGGAGGCAATGTGAGGGCAATGTGGAGCTAATGGGGGGCAAGCTGGAGCCGATAGAGGGCAATGTGGAGCTAATGGGGGGCAAGTTGGAGCCAATGGGGGGCAAGTTGGAGCTGATGGAGGGCAATGTGGAGATGGTGGGAGCAAGTTGGAGCTGATGGGGTGGGGGGCAATGTGGAGCTGATAGGGGGCATTGTGAGGGCAATGTGGAGCTGATGGGGGCAATATGGAGCTGATCGGGGGCATTGTGAGGGCAATGTGGAGCTGATGGGGCAATATGGAGCTGATGGGGGGCATTGTGAGGGCAATATGGAGCTGATGGGGGGCAATGTGAGGGCAATATGGAGATGATGGGGGGTCAACGTGGAGATTAGGAGCATTGTGGAGGTATCCAGTGCAGATGACCCATGGGGGGGGCGCTTGAAATTTCTGTGCCTACAGGCTCCTGAGATGTAAATCCAGCCCTGTCTATCGCCACTGAATCAATGCAGCTCAAGTCTGTATCCCAGCCAGATGGCGAATAGCAGCGTCTCCCCTGGTAGCAGAATGGATTACTAGGATGGTACATACTATGCTTATGGAAAAGCTCACTTTTATTAGGCAAGGAAGGGCCCCTGAGGTTTTGGAATGTTTGGTCTCCATGCATTAGTTATTGGAACAGACCTTGAGTATGATAGTAATCTCTGATTCCTCTGTCTTTCTTCTGATGCTTTTTTAAGTTAGATCCCAACAGTATCTTGCAGGTAACACCAATTATTTTTCTATCCTTCTTTCTTTCCCAGCTTACCTACCTTCTTTCTACCGTCCTTTACTCTGCATCTCCTCTTTCCCCCTTTTCCTGATGCTTCCCCCCACCCCCCACCCTATGTGATATCAGTGGGTCTACCACCATACTGTATGTCACTTTTCAGGTTCTATTCTACACACTCTACCTGACTCTGCGACAGGTGCAGGCTCATAACTCCTCTCCCTTAAACTGTCTCCTACATTGGATATCATATATTGTCGGGTAGTGGATGGATCTTGGTTAGCATGTATACATCCTTTTTGTCCATAAACTTAATTGCCAACAGCCCCTTTTGGTGCAAAGCTGAGGACGCCCCCCATTTCAGCCAGGTATTTATAAGTTGTGCCACAGACCAATGAGTCTAAACAAAAAAGTAACTTAAATAACAGGGAGCTGATATAAAAATTATCCACCTATAAATTATACCCTTTATTAAGTAAGGGGTTAATAATGTCCCAAACGATCTTTGTACTGGTTCCCAGAAAGTCTGGGCAACCAGGTGGATCAAGGTGGCTGTATTTGATCTCATATACCAGGAAAGCCTGAGTATATCCTGTGGTACTCTCACACAGTTTACAGAATTGTACTGTAAATCTGAAGCACATAGAGGGAATATATTGCATGAATCTCAATCTTCCATTGTACTTCATTAGGGATTTATCAATGCAGATATTTTTATGGAGGGTGTATACCTGTCACCTGAGCCTGTAAGTAAGTTTAGTAGGGGGCAAATTTCAAAGAACCTGTCATACTGGGGATCTTCTTTAGGTAGGCACTAGGTATTGTTGAAATGCATGAAGCACAGGAGCATTTAATAACTTCTCTAGTCAGATCAGGACAATACCAACCGTCCATTTTAGGAACAACAAAAAATTGGTGCAAAATCTGGTGAAGCATTTCTAGGCTGGAACAGGAACCAACACCTGCTTTTCCAGCATGGAGAATATTGTAAATATGAATAGACAGGCAGAACTGGATCTCAAGGATCTCTGGACAAATGAAATGGAGAGACGGAAGGAATTTGAGCTATCCTTTCAAAATAACCCGCAAAACCCACTGGTCTGTCACCAAAGACTCCCACACATCTTGAAAAAGATGGAGGTGACCCCCTATGGGCAGAGATGGGCCAGGACCTGCAAGTTGTGTTGAGGTGAGGTTGTCAGTCTTAGGCTCCTGAGCAGGCTTCTTGTTCTTCCATGCCTGTTTAGGCTTTGGAGGGCCTGAATGGTTGGAGGAGATTGAACCCTAGGCACCACAAACTGGTGGGGACAACTAAATCCCACACATCTTCTGAGGAAAAAAGTCATGTTTATGGCAATCTGCGGCAAGAGCATGCTTTTGCCTCCACTAGTGTCCCTAATGTGCTTGCCTAGGTCAGGCCCAAAACTTTGTCTTCATACAATAGGAAGGGACACTAAAGACCTTTTGGAAGATTGCTCAGTCGACCAAATCGTGAGCCGCAAGGTGCAATGAGCGTCCTTATGGGTCGTAGCATTTGCCAAACGCAGGGCAGTGTTTTTAGCAAGGCGAAATATTGGGAGATCAACAGCAGGTGGAGAAGTCCATAGGGACAAAGCCTCAGCAGAGAAAGGATAGAGGCTGGAAATGTCTCTTATCAGGTATCTTTCACTCTTCCAGGATAACCTGTTTCAGGGAAAGATGGAGAGGAAAAATGGATGACCCCCTTTTGCTCCATTGGAAGATGTCCAGTCAAAAAGATCTTGTTTCAGAAGCCTTGCATAGGTGAAGTGATAGAAGCAACTGAAGATCAGAGTCTTAATCCAAACTGACTCTTTTTCTGCAGTGGAAGACCCGGGGGGTAGTAGTAGGGGAAGAGGGACATAGGGTGCCTGAATATTCCCATAGAGGACCAGTTTGGCATGAGGAACAATGTCCTAAAGGGGTTAAATGAACCCCTGAATCTTTAGGCTTGGATTTCCACATGTATCCTTTAGAATATGATATCATCAGAGAAAAGCCCACTAAAGTAGGACAAAGTAATCCAAAGTAGTAAAGAAGCATGATAAATTGTACAGAAATACCCAAAAAGGTACTTATCTGACTGACAAGGGGCTAAACTGGAAAGGTAGAGAAGAGTGATCAGCTTATTCATAGCCTTTGCAGTGAGACTAATAAGATGGCTGCCACAGCACCACCCTGGCCAATCCAGAAAGCCTGGGAAATAGGGGATTCTGGGGAACATAGCTTCCAATTGCATATCCCCAGCAAATAGTGATTCGACAGCCATTTAAAAATTGCAAAAGTAAGTGGTCTGTAATAAACCTCCACAGGAAAATGGCCCAGAAATATACCTGTGAACTGGGCAATCCAACTCCAGGGAAGCCTGCCTAATGGGGGATTAAACAGCCCCACATCTAAGTATAAAAATAAAAAAGATAATAGTGCCAGCTTGCCTGGATAAAGCTGGAGGGAAGAGAGAAGTCTCTGTCTCAAAGGTCTTTTTGACATGACCTGCCCTCTGTAGGAGGAAAATTTACCCCATGGTTCCTGTATTCCACATTGGAAGTAAGGGAAATGTAATTTTATTGCACAAATTGTACTGGGCACAATATTACCCAACTTTCTCTGTCTCTCTCTCTCTGCCTCATGATCTGATTGAGGAGGATGGAGGCAGAGAAGAGTGAAAAGGCAATGTTTCGCTGTAGCAGCAATTACATATGCAGAACCATTGTGGATTGGCTGAAACTAACTGCTCCAGTCCCAGAGCAGTTAACAATAGCTTTCCTGCTGTGATCACAGTTCTCCCTGAAGGCTCACTGTGATTTTTAACCTATGATGTGCCAGGACCATTACCTTCTTTAAAGGATGGATTTCTATGATTGTCAAGGCATGTCATTTGGCATTAAGGGGTTAATCAATATGAATTGCCATTGCCCCTATTATGCAGTTGCGTTTCTCAAGAATTGCTCTCCCTTTGCTTGATGAATAAGACCACTGCGATTAGTACACTTTGGTCCTAGAGGAAGGACTGACCAATAAATTGTTACCGTTATAGTACGCTTTGGTCCTAGACTTATTCAGAAACTTGTCCCTACCATTAGTACATTTTGGTCCTAGTAAGGACTGACAAATAAACATGTCACTGCCATAAGTATACTTTGGTCCTAGGAAGAACTGACCTATATGCATGTCACTGCCATTATTGCATGTTAGTCCTAGTAAGGACTGACAAATAAACATGTCACTGCCATAAGTATACTTTGGTCCTAGGAAGAACTGACCTATATGCATGTCACTGCCATTATTGCATGTTAGTCCTAGGAAGGGCTGACAAATAAAGATTTTACTGCTTTTAATCCCATTTACCTACCAGATGAGCTTGTCAGATGGCTTTATAGAAGTGGGGCACAATGCGGGAACCAGAAAGGCACAAGGAGGCAAAGTTGCCTGGTATTTTAAATAATTACATGCCCATGAACTGTGTTTTTTGCTGTTCTGTCCCCCTTCATACCTGGTCTTGGGAAGCCAGTCCCCTCTAATGACAGTCATGTTAGTGTATATGGCATATAGTCAAATTAATATAAAAAACACACCCACGTTAAAACAAAAGTGGGAAATATGGTAAAATGTAAATGAGGGGATTTTTGTACTTACCAATAAATCCTTTTCTCTTAGTCAACTGAGAGATGCAGGTACCAGGGGTATAGGAGTTTGCCTATAGGAGACAGGGCACTTACGCCTGTACCACTTCTTCAACTGTCAGTTTTCATCTAGCAAAGTCAGGAAGGATATAGACACTTGAACAGAGCAGCCAAATAATCACATTGCATTCCTACCCATGTTAGTTTTCTGTGGGCCTCATGCCCTGCATCCCTCATTGTACTAAAAGAAAAGGATTTATCACTCAGTACAAAAATCCCTTTTTCTCTAGCATCATTGAAGGATGCAGGGACCATGGGGACAGCCCAAAGCAGTCAAAAAAGTAGAGGGAGGGAATCAACATACTACAGGCCATTGTTAACAAAAGTAAAGTAAATGATAAAAATACAATAGAAAACAGTAGGAGTATTCATGATGAGCTGTACACTCTGATCCAGTGAAGAAATATGCTGCAATAAGAGATAAGACCCCGGTGAAGGAAGAGATGTACAAATACCAGGGATGTGTGACATGTACACATATGCTGACTTGGACAAAAAAAGAGTCTCAACGATAAATTGTCGTGAGGGACAATATTACATGCACTACAGTGTTTGTTATATACCTGCTAATATTTTCATGTAATCTGTGGGCAGGAAATGTAGAACTTTCATGGAACGGATGAGAGAACATAAGTTTTTGATAATCAGAGGTCTTAAAGGCACACTGAGTAAACAACAGCTGGAGGCCAGACATTACATTCAAAAGAAACATAAGTTGAAGGAGTGACAATGTTTCTCTTGAGGGGAGCGATAGAAAACTGAGATTGTTCAAGAAAGAAATATACTGAATATATAAACTGCAAACTCTAGTTCCAAAGGGGCTCACTGAACACTGACTAGTTTAATCAGCTATATATGATTCTGTCATTTTTACTGTTTGTTTTTTTTTTTTTTTAGCATTAGCTTTACTTTTGTTTACAACGGCCCAAACTATGTTGATATTAGTAACTCCATGTTGGATCAGGACGCTGGGTTGGCATCTGTGTTGCCATGGATGCCACACACATTAAGAATGGAGCTATTTAAACGCTAATGATCTGTAAGAAGTTAGTCCCTGATGAAATTCCAAATTTTTGACTGAAATATTTGACAGATTGTTTCATGATATTTATTTAACAAAAATATCAAAGTGCTCGGCTACATAAACATGTGGCATGGAAAACAAAATGAAGAGAGAGGGAGCCGAATAGTGTTATTCAGTCAATGATTGTATTGGTCAAGATGAAAGAATGGTACTCACCAATTAGATGTGTTAGATAATCTGACTCAACAGGAAAGTAGAGATTATTACCAGTGTCCACTTGGGTCCTCCAGTGTATAGTTCACCTGAATGAAGCACTCAGTGTCTTCTTGCCACAAACAAAAGAAGATAATATGTCCAAATGAGGTAGTGTTGGGTTTAGCAGTTATAATTTGCTCTTTTTCAGCTTCTCTTGAGCTAATTCTTACAAGTCCTGTTTCCTATCTACATAAATATGTTCTTGTCCTTCTTTGGGTCTTCAGGGATGACAAATAATGTATTAGTTTATCTGAAATACTGAGTTACTTGAATATACTTGTGAAGATTTCAAACCACATCTAACGTGTGTAGTACTTCCTCTTTCTTGTTACTGGGATTAGGACACAAGGAAGGAAAAATTAATTCTTGATCGATGTGAAACAAAGAAATTACTTTTGGTTGATATATTTTCTCTGAGACAGGTTTGTGAGCTGTGAATCACTTAATCCATTGTTCTTCTTCAAGATTTCCTGTTTCCACTACATCAAAGCGAGATTCAGTAACTTCTAGTGATGAATGGGATCCTGTGACAGAAGATCTAGTAGTATCTGAGGAAGACATCAGGGTTCTGTTATTGACGTGTCATAGATGGTGAAACCAAGCTCTTTTTGGCCAAAACGGGGTGATGAGAATAGTATGAACCTTCTCTTCCCTTATTTTGAGAAGTACCCTGGGAATGATGGCTAATGGAGAGAAGACAGGACGTATACTAGTTTTTACTTCCATGGAATCATCAGAGCATCTATTGCTAGTGCCTGTTAGTCTCTCATTCTGGCACAGAATACTGTTTTCTGTTTCTTCATGATGCCATCATGTCTATTTCCGGTGTTCTCCACCGGTCCAAAATCTGAAGAACTATCTCTTGCTTCAGTTCCCATTCTCCTGGGTCTATGGTTTGCTTATATAGTCTGCTTCCCAGTTGTCCACTTCCAAAATATATATGACTATACCGGGATGTGGTTTTCTACCCAGTGGATGATTCTTTCTACTTCCATTCAGGTTGCTTTGCTCTTTGTGCCACCTTGGTGGTTGATGTAGGCAACTGCTGTGGCGTTGATGGACTGGATCCATACTGGAATTTTCCTTTGGACACTTGTCAACATCGACAGTATGTTGTAAATGTCTCTCAATTCCAGTATTTTTATTGGTAGTTTTGTCTCAGATTGAGACCAGCAGCCCTGAAAGTAGTTAAGGCCATATACTGCTCCCCATTCAAAGAGGCTGGTGTCTATTGTTACAACTTTACATTCTGTTACTGAGAACAGATTTCCTCTTGACAAGTTTGCTTCTATTGTGGATACTATATTCCCACTAGTTTCATACAACTTAGTATTGAGAGGTTCTGTTCTTTCAGGGCACGTTGGATTCTCTTTTGTAGGTCTGAGATTTTGTCCTTCTGTAATCTCATTCTCTGATTCAGTCAAATATTAGTCCTAGGTATTGAAGTTCCTGTGATGGAACTATGCACAACTTGGGTAGATTGATGATCCACCCATGTTCTGGGAAGATGAAGGTGTTCCAGAAGTAGTTCCGGGGAGGAAGCTTTCAGTAATAGATCATCTAGGTATGGTGTCAGATTGACTCCAAGTTATTTTAGGTGTGCTGTGAGGGGAGCCAACATTGTGGTGAATACTCTTGGTGCTGTGGCTGGTTGAAAAGGAAGAGCCACAGATTGATAATGTTTGTTTTGAAATGTGAAATGGAGGTATTGGTAATGTTCTGGCCATACTGGAACATGTAGATAAGTGCTTTTGATGTCTAAAGATGCCATGTATTCTGTTGGCTGCATGGTAGCTATTACAGATCTGATTGATTCCATTTTGATTGATCCAAATTTTAAATCTAAAATCAGACTAAATCCTTTGTCCTTTTTCGGGACAATGAAGAGATTGAATCTTTGTTCTTTTGGAATCTGGATTACTACTCCATTTGTTACGAATTGTGAATGGCTTGATGGAATGCCAGTTGGATCTTTCTCTCCTTGGGTACACTGGAAACGAAGAACCGAGTTGTGGGAAGGGAGTACATTCTGTGCCCTTTTTATTATTTGAAGTACCCATTTGTCTGCAATCAATTGCCTCCATTTTAAATTGTAGTATTGGAGTCGTGTCCCTAATGGAAGACACTTGGGGGGCTCAATATCCCACTTTCATGCTGTGGTGGATCTGGGCTTAGATGATTGGAGTAAAGTCTTCTTCTGGCCCCAGTTTGGTTTGGATTTTCTTCCATATCAAAAGGACTCCCCTGATGTATTAAGTGTCGAGTGTTGGAAAGTGCCTCTTTAGTCTCTGTTGGTAAGATATGTTGAATTTTTCTTTTTGAAATCAAGTTTGTGATATTTGTTTTGTGGCAATAGAGTACATTTACCACCTGTATCTTGACTATCTTCTTTAGTTCTGGGCCAAATAGTATTGAGCCAGTGAATGTTAATACCATTAATGATTTCTTAAAGAAGCTTCATAGGCATTTCATATTTTGACCCATAGGGTTTGACTGGGTGCTACTGTGGTAGCTAAAAATTTTGCAGCCATTTTGTCTATTTCTAATGTTGACTCTCCAGTGTATACTGTAGCTGTCTGGAAATATCCCAATAAAGGACTAATATTCTCTGTTAGTAGTATGCCTGGATAATCTGGATACTGTGAGATCCATCACTGGTGGAATTAACCATAATTTTCTTGAGGAAACAGATAGATTTTTGTATTTTTTTGGAATCACTATTGATTTGTCTGGACTACACCATTTGTACTAAATAATCTGGTCTAGACTGTGTATACTGGGGACGCAACTGACTATTTATTTTTGTGTTTAAAGAGTGATTTTGTGTCTGTAAATGTTTTCTTTAAAACTTACAGAACCTCTAAGCTTGCTTCAATCAAATATTCTACTGAGTCTATTTCTTCCTCATCTCTGAATAACCTAATTACTGAGTTGGGTCAGAATTTTCTCTACATATCTCCCCTTCATTTTCAGAAGAGCTGAAATGTGATAGAAAAATATAATTAATTAGATCTGAAGGTGGGGGTCTTTTTTGTTGCTGCCTTCAGTGACTCAGCAAGCCATCTGTCAAGTACTCTTTCTAAAGTATTAGCAACAGAGCCTGGTAGAGCTTTTGCCCATTCAGGTTCTAACTGGGGAGGGTAATCCCTAGATGTATGAGCTGATTGTTCTGTATGAGCAACACATTTTGTATTCTGATTATCAGACGTTTTACTATCACAGTCTGAACAAGAGGCAGCAATGCCTTTGTGTCCTTCAGTCTTCTTTTTCCACTCTTTTGGATTTGTCATAAAGTCAGGTGGGAATAATGAGCTAAATAATGAGCTAAGTTAGCTTCAATTAGCTTGTGAAACACAATGGTATTTGTTAAATCATTTCAGATTGCCTGAATTAATTCATGCTGCGTCAGAAAGTTATACTGTCTGAGGGACAGCAGCATAGGGGCACAAGCACGGAACGCCTAAACTTGAGCTTGCTCGCATTTAATGTCTGCCCTCAGCCAAGAAACACATCTGCCTGCCCTATTACCTCAGGGATTGAAAAGAATTTGCCATCATTTCACAGCAAGCTAACAATATACAAGCAGTTTTCCGCAATGTGGGTGGTTTATATTATCTCCCCATCACGCTCTCTCCAGATACTAAATCTGAATGAGTGAGGTGTAATGTTGCCTGCCCTTACTGCAATAGAGGTTGCTTGCATTTCCTTCTGTTCTTCAACTAGAAAAGGTGTGTCATGTTTATTAGTTGTCACTGCCAACGGCACGTAACACTTTCTGGTTCATATAAATTGGTGAAGTGCTGCTCCAATGGAGACAGCTCTAATTTCCTATGGATATACCAGTACAGGAACTCTCCTCACAACGGACTGGTCCTATTTGTTGGATTGTTCTTCTGAATGCCATTTTCTGTAAATAATAACAGATAAATAAGCAAACAAACAAACATTAAATATTAAATAAATATACTCTATTTTCTCACTTGGGAAAAACAAATCCCTGTACCGCCTGAGGGACACACCAAAAAAAATGACAGTTGCCAATTGGAGGAGGGGTATAGGCATGAGGAAGTGTGAAGAGTTTCAACTAGAGTACCCTATCTCCTAAAGACAGTCTCCTATACCCCATGGTCCCTGCATCCCTCCATGATGGTAGAGAAATTCAAAAACACCAGTGCAGAAAAATATACTCAAACATTGTAACTGCAACAATAACATAATAATAAGGGCATAAACTTCAAATACAGCTTAGTGCATACAGTGAGACAGACTCAGGCCAAATTTGTCTCTCTGTTGCCACAGAAAACACATGTAAAACTTTAGTATATCTCCAGCCTGGTTTTGGTAAAACTGATTGGGTGTGATGCATAAAATATAAATGTAGCATATGAAGTATTATGTGCTCATGGTAAAAAGGGCATACATAAACATACATGCTCATTGGCAAATGTGTATCTGGGGACACTTTCCTTTGAAATTTACCTATTTTGTTGAAAAGCTCAACATTTTAATCATGTCTATTGTCAATTTAATCTTAACTATCTGTAAAGCAAACTAAACTAATATTAGGGTGAAGGCCACTTTGAGGTAAATGTGAGATATTATTTTAAGCAGTAGCCTACTGGTGGTGCTTGAGGACAAGTTTTAAAATGTTTGCTCTAAAGCTGCTTACAGTACCAGATTATAAAACAAATAGCTCCACCCAGGTGGAGGGATTCTTGGATGATAAATTCCTTCATCCTTAAAGTGTTAGTAATGTCTAAAAAAAACTTTTTTGCATTTAGAAGAGCTTAAAAAGCTGATCTAAAAAAACGTATCTCTCAAACCGCTATGGTTTAAGAGATACGGGCGTTTAAAGTTTGATTTCTCCTACTGACAGCTGTAAAGCTGTCAGCAGGAGATCCGTGTCGGTCGACGCGCTGGTGCTTGAGAAGTGCCGGGATCTCGTTACTTACACAGAATCCCTTCATTGGAATGGCTAAAACGTGTGCCTAGGTCTAAAACGTGTGCCTAGTGTTCAGGCACACGTTTTAGACCATTCCAATGAAGGGATTCTGTGTAAGTAACGAGATCCCGGCACTTCTCAAGCACCAGCGTGTCGACCGACACGGATCTCCTGCTGACAGCTTTACAGCTGTCAGTAGGAGAAATCAAACTCTAAACGCCCGTATCTCTCAAACCATAGCAGTTTGAGAGATACGTTTTTTTGCATTAAGATCAGCTTTTAAAGCTCTTCTAAATGCAAAAAAGTTTTTTTTTAGACATTACTAACACTTAAAGACGAACCTGTCACCTACTATATCCTTCACTCAGTGGAAGCCTCATTCATGAAAGGATTCATATGGTTATTCCTCCCCCATTAAATTATTTCCCCCCTACTAGTAGAAACTGGTTTTAGCAGTCTAAGAATTAGGTGAAAGGTCATTTTCTGAACATCCTGAATAAAGGTCAAAACCACAGAAAGAAAAAAAGGTCACAGCTGAGAGCCCTGGTTGATGCACTACTTGTAGAATAGGGAACAAACGCTATGGTAGACCATGGAGGAAACCAGCTTCCTAGCATAGCATAGTATAAATAACAGATTCAGAAAAACCCTTTATTTCAGGGTGCTGGTCTCAAAAGCATTACAGGCCCTTGGTCAGAGGGTATAGATACAAGGGAAGAAGAAAAGGCTCATTAAAGTATGAGAAAATGAGGTCCAGTGGGAGAAGAACGGATCAATCAGGATGACATGAGCCCGTTCCATCCTGACTTTCCTGAGCAACCTGGGAATCATCGGGATTGAGGGAAACAGAGGAAAATTCCACAATATATATTGTGTCTACCGTGAGAGCTAAAGGATCCTGGGACCTGGCACAGAACTGAGAAATCTTGTCGTTCAGCTGAGACCATGAATTCCACAACGGTGGACAATCAACTCAAATACTCCATGACTAAGGTCCCAATTACTGGGATCCAGGACCTGGTGACTGAAAAAATCTGCCACCACAATTTCTACCCCTGGCTTGTGAGCCTCCTCCTACAAGAGAATCCACCAGACTTCATCCCAAGATTTCACTCTTTTGGTCCCTCCCTTGTGGTCGATGTAAGTCACTGCCATCAAATTATCAGACTGAATCCGGACTGGAGACCTCTGAAGGGGTCTGGACCAGTGCTGCAAATATCAGGCAATTCTCCACAAGCTCTAGCATATTAATGACCAGAAGGGTTTTCTCCCTGGCCCAAAGATCCTAAGCCATCTGAAGGCCCCGGGTAGAACCACAACTGAGCAGACTAGCATCCGTGGGAACTATAAGCCATTCGAAAATGACAAATGAACATCCTAGAGTTAGATAGGACCACTAAATCTACCATTTTTCGGTCAGAAGAAACACCCTTCCTTGGAAGGTATTGAATCTCATGCCAATAAAATGCCAAAAACTCCATCTTGAACCGCTGGGCTAGCACAAAATATGTAAGACAATTTAATTCCAGACTAGAACAGCAACCCGCCAACGTTTTTTTAGGAGCCGCAAAGAGATTTGAGTAAAACCCACTGAATCTCTCCTGAGAAGGAACTGGAATCAACACCTGCATGTCTAGCAGGGAGGAACCTGCATCTAAAAAATAGACAATCTCTAGCCGAACCCTGAGGAACTCTGGACAAGAAAAACATAGCAAGAAGATAAGGACATGAAATCTAAACAATACCCTTCCAAAATCACCCACAAAACCAACTGGTCCACCACAGAAGCAATCTCCTACAGGCGGGGTGGTCCAGACCCCAGGGAGTCATACAGAGGTAGACCTGTCAGCCTTAGGCTTCTAAGTAGGCTTCTTGACCAACCAAGCCTTCATGGGTTTTGGGGAAGGATATTCATGTGCAGCCAGTGGCAGCGATGGCCTAAACATGTACTCGTTCTGGTTGGATTAATGAAAACCACACATCTTCCACAGAAAGAAGGCACACTAACCATAACCTTAGGCAATAAGGTACTCTTGCTCTCAGTGGCATGGCTGAGAACCTTCTCCAATTCTGGGTCAAATAATTGTTTGCCCACAAAAGAAAGAGAAACCAGAGTCTTCTTGGAAGACTGATAAGCCAGCCAGATTATAAGCCACAGAGTGAGACTTGCAACCACTGAAAAGGCCGATGCCTTGCAAGATAACCTAGTGGCATCAAAGAATGCTTCAGTAAGGTAAGCATTAGCTTAGAGAACCTTGAAAAGTAATGCAACCATGTCTTCCTTACTAGCCTCCCCTTAGACGTCATTCAAAAGTTGATCACCTCAGATAACCACAGTCCTAGTCACACAGGCAATGGTAAAATAGGGAGTAAGGTGGTACCAGAGGCTGTAAAATTCACTTTTAGAAAGAAATCCATGAGCTTCTGCACCTGATCCTTAAAGGGATAGTAACCCCTCTGAACAATGTGACGCCAAAAGCGAGCAATCATGCAAACATACTGAACTCCCTTATTCCCATCTCTCAAACCTTTATGGTTTGAGAGATGTAAGACAAGAAAGACCTCCGCTCCCTCCCCTTTCTGTCTGATGAGCTGTAAAGCTGTCAGAGGCAGAATCCAGTCGTTCGACTTGTGGCGGTTCTGCAGGAGCTCTGTCATCTAGATATCTCAGTATAATTACTTCATCGGAATGGTCTACAACATGTGCTTGCAAGCCAGGCACAAGTTTGGGTTTTGAGGCTGTATATACCATTAAGTCTGAGATTTGCACTGAAAATGTCTCTAGGCACAAGTTTTAGACCATACCGATGAAGTAATAATACAGAGATGTCTAGATGACAGGGCTCCTGCAGAGCCGCCATCTGGTCCTGGAAGCAGGATCTCATGACGTCCGCTATACAGCGGACGCATGAGAAGGGGGAGGGAGCAGAGGTCTTTCTTGTCTTACATCTCTCAAACCATAATGGTTTGAGAGATGGGAATAAGGGAGTTCAGTATGTTGGCATGATTGCTCGCTTTTGGCGTGACGTTGTTCTGGGGGGTTACTATCCCTTTAAAGGCTGCAGCATTCACCAGCAGCAACAATGTATTCTTGAAAAAGTGAACAATCAGGGGATCAGCCACAGGAGGGGCAGCCCACTGCTCTAAGGCCTCAGCAAAAAAGAGAAACAAATTAGAAGTGCGCCTATTAAAGAACAATCTCCTGTCAGGTGTCTTCCATTTATCCAGGAGTACCTGGTTCAAAGAATGGTGAGGAGGAAAGATGGAAACATCCTTCTTACTATGGAAAAAAGGAAAATGTCAGGGGAAGAGGAACTGGAATCTGAGGCCTTTGAAACATGAAGTGTCTCCAGACACATGGCTGAAATCATCCTTGTAATAGTTCCCAAAGGAAAGAGATGAGTATAAGTCATCAAGGTCAGTCTTCCCTTCCTCAGCAGAAGAATCCCCAATAATATGAGCATCCCCCAAAAGACAGGACTCAAGCACCTGCTGTTGGGCACAGGATTTCTCAGGATCCCTTCAACAGATGATGGAATAGATTGAAGAGATAAGAGCCCTAAGCCACACAAGTTCCTGTCCAGGGAATATGGGCCCTGGAGGTGGTGTAGGAGCCACAGTGCAAGAGGAAAATAAGGTACTTGAAAACTCCATTTGAAGCCCAGTCTGGCATGCTGAGCAATGAGTTACAGGGGTTGGGAACCTCAGAATCCCTAGCTTTGACCTTGCTCTTGTGTCCCTTAGATTCTGACATGGCCAGAAGACCCCCAGAGAATAGTGTAGAAAACTGTAAACAAGTAGAAAGACAGGATAAAAGTAATTAAATGTATCCAAAATGTACTTATATGACTGCAAGGAATTTAAGTGGCAAGCAGGAGGGAGAAACCAGCCTCTGCTTAACATGTAAAAACCAAAAAGGAAGAGGGTTATCATAGGACGACTTTTTCCCATGCCAGAAAACCCACAAATTGGTGTTGTAAGGACAACACAGGGATGGCCAAGGAGAAGGCTGGTCTGTAGGAAATAAAACTATACCTTAATCACATTTCAGTCACAACTGAATCTCCAATTACATGTTCTCCAAGAAGCCTCCATTGTGAGATACTCTAACTGTGACAATTTTCTATGTCAAGTTCCTGGGCCACACTGGCTTTTGGGTACTTTAACCACCTTGTATGCTAAAGACATCTGGAAAACATTGCACATATTGCACCAGATGTAGTTCTGCCCATTGTCCAGAGGATTAACAGGGTTTTTAGAGTCACCCTTATTAGTCTGATTGATAGTTGGGGTGAATTGAATAAGAGGTTCATGCTTTGCTCTACTTCTGTCCTTGTGATGAATACAAATCTCATCATGTAGTGATGGTATTTGTAGGGTCATTATTCAAGACCTGCCACAAACAGATTGACAGTTTAGGCAGGGCCGGATTTACATCTCAGGCGCCCCTAGGCACAACAACGGCTGGCGCCCCGCCTTTGCCCTACCCCTAACCACGCCTCTCACTTGGCCACACCCTCCATTGACCACACCCATTTTTAGATTTATCGTATTCTTCACAGTACTGTGACAATTTCCCAGAGTTAGAGGAAATAAATATAATTGTGGGCAACACACATACCTGGCTAATGTATACCACTGCCACCTGTCCAAAACCACTGGCCAGCCTGCTGTCTGTAGCGCCTCTGAGCCGAACCACTGTAGTCCACAACTGCCTAGTCCACACAAGTTCCACTGCGCCTGTTACTGCCCTGGAAACCCGCCTCTGCGCCGAAGTACAACTGCCGTCTGCCACACTGGAGCTCTGGGAACCCGCCCCTGAGCTCCAACAAAGCGCTGACACAGGCTTCAAATATGGGGTGTAGGGCGCTTAAGGGAGCATTTATTTAATTCAGAGGCGCTCCCAACACCTCCTTGCAGGCAGCTTCATGCTCTCACAAGACATCCAGAGGTAGCCAATGAGAACAGAGAGCGGTGACCAATGACAACAGAGAGCCACTACCTCTGTTCTCATTGGCCTCCTCGGGACGTCTTGTTACATCAGACGCAGCAGTGGGTCACGTGGGGCGGCCCCGGCGGCATACACTATTGAGCCAGCACTGCCCAGCAGCCAGAACAAGGTAACAGCGCCTGCGCCCTCGAGTTGAGGGCATATCCTAGGCGCACGCACGCTCACAGGGAAATGGCAGTTGTGAGGCACCCGGATTTGAGGGCGTGACAAAGGCACTGCAAGGCGCCCCTGAAAATCGGGCGCCCTAGGCACGTGCCTTGTCTGCCTATTCATAAATCCAGGCCTGAGTTTAGGGTGCCATCCTCACTTCCATGGTCATCTCCATATGTTGAATGTATATGTATATGTAGGGGTCCTTTCTCAATAAAATGAAATAACATCATATTATTGGAGATTAATATGAGATTATACTAACAAAGTAAGACGGGAACTAGAAAACCAGCAAGAAGCAAGAAGGGAGTTCACCTACACCTGTACAGGCAATATTATGATAAGCGGGGGAAATAGGTAAAACAGTCTGTGATTCCACTAAAAATATATTTCAAATCACTTATTCCAAAGATCACATTTATAAAAACACAGAGGCGTAAATAGAAGACCCTGGCCCTGGTGCAAGAATTGGCCACCTCCATATTGCCCCTTCCGCAACGCCCCCATCTCCACATTGCCCCTTCAACAATGCCCAACCCCCCCCCCCCGGTCTTCCTACCTCGAGTCCCTGGTGGTCTAGCGGTGTGCGAGATGACAGATCTGTGCCTCATTCGGCACAGACCTCTGTCTGGAACTCCAGCTCCTACGCGGTGCTTAGTAATGCAGAGCGCTGAGAGATGATGTCATCTCCCAGCGCTCTGCATTACTAGAGCACTGGAGATCAGCTGTGCTATGGGCGCGTGACGAGGTGGTAGCAGGGGGCGGCCGGGCCCTTGAGAGTGACGGGCCCGGTCGTAGGTGCGACCCCTGCAAGACCTATTGTTAACCAAAACAAATTAATAAGCCCTCTGGACCAATTCATTTGAAGACCAACAGCCTTTTCTTCAGAGTATCAGGTGACAAATCAAAAACGGGCAGCCTCGTTTCAAACCATTTAATCCCACCCAAATGAAAAAAAGTGATGAAAAAATGAATGGCTCTAAAGCTCAGCATTCATAAATCAACCCAAACCAAACGGATGGCAAAAGGGGTGGAGAGAAGATTGACAGACCAGCCAGTCAAAACACTATTTACAAATAGCAGTATAAGAAGAATTGCACAGTTTGTGGTTGGATGTACCAATGAGTGGGTGGGTTTCAAAAAGCCAGACAGAAAAAGTAAAACTGAGCTCCTCCATACAAGTTTTTAGGCTGCTGCCAGGCGATCCCTCTCATTCCTTACAGATATCTATACTTTGTTCACTTTGGTTTTCATTTTATACTTGACATGATGTGGGGAGCTAGCGCTGTGAGTCTTTTCCCGTGTTAAAAAAAACGGTTTGATTAGGTGGACGGCTTTTTGATTTTTTGCCCAGCTGATACCCTGTAGTAAAGGCTGTCAGCCTTGGAAAGCATTGGTCAAGAAGACTTATTATTTTATTTATTTTTATTAATGTGGGCATTTTTGTAGTGGAATCATGGACTAAAAGTTTTTCTTGACTTTTCCCTGCATATCATAAGGTTACCTGTGTGTGTGTGTGGGGGGGTACTCCCCTATTGCTTCTTGCAGTTTCCTAGTTGACAAGCCTTCTTACTATGTAAGCTTGTGGTGATTGTAATGCACCTTGACACTCTTAACAGTGAAAAGAGGGGTATTCACAGACATATTAAATATTCTCTTTGATCAGGATACCAAGAACATATTTGCATTTCCCGTGCTCCCGCAGTTAAAGTGGATCTGTCATATTCCTTAATCCCCCAATGTCTCTTTATGTAGGTAAACACAGTTTTCAACTGGATTTAGATGTTTTCCCATCCAAAAATACCTAGTTTGCTCAGGAAGACACAGCTATCTTTCATTGGCTACTTTCTCCTTCAAAATAGCTTTCAATCTTTGCCTGGGACAGGCTCTCCGTGTACACTATGTGTTCATACGATATTACTAGTGGAGCATGTGCAGTCATCAAGAAAGGTGGTGGGTGAAGAGGCCGCTGAAAAGGGGGAGGCCACCGTAGAGATTACTTGACGTCATGAGATTTTTGCAGACCACACAATATAGTACTTTTTTCTAAAGTCAGCAACGTTGGTTAGAGGAGAAAGGTCCACTTTAATGGAGCCACATCAGGGTAAATTTGTACTTTGGTGTGATGGTATTATGTGATGAAATGGTCATCCTTATATATATATATATATATATATATATATATATATGTATATATATATATATATATTGGAATTGGGGCTGGAAGGTTCTTTGGGCACTATCAATGTATAGCATCTCTTCAGTCATCTCTTGCAGCACTGAATTAATACTAGTGAAGAGGTATCCTTTCACTGGATGGCAATTACACCCCTTGTTAACACTCGTAGGTCGTTCCTTCAGGAAATATTATTAAAGGGATAGTATTAATTAATATGTAAAAATATATATATAGTAGTGTTTAACCCCCTAAGTAAAAAATAAAGGGTACTTCCACTGCTGAATAACTTTTGAATAAAACACCTTTCAGGAGTGGGAGTATTACTATCCCTTTAAGATCCTCAATCTGTGCTTCAGATGTGGCTAAGGAGGTCCATTGTTTAATGTCCATTAAATCATCTGAAGAGTTATATCATACAACCAGCTCTATGATCCAGATTTAGTCAGCTCATTGGAGAGAATTTTCTTAAACTGATTATTTACGTCAAGTTGCAAGGTCTGACTTTTTTAGTGCATCTGTTGGACGTGGGAGAGTCTAATGCTTGATAAAATGCCTTTTATACCTTTATTGGATGTGAGTGCAATTTGTGACATGAAACATTTTTATAGAGCATACTCTCAGTTTTGTTCTTTAGATTGCCTTCACTGCAAAGAGCTACTTTTGGGGACATTGGCTGTCTATTTGTGAAGCAAATCTGACAAAATAAATATTTTAACAGGAAAATGGGCATTTGAAATAAAAGAACATTTAATGTGGTGACATCTTGCATTGTGGGTATTTTCAAAAAAGTTACCTACTGTATGAAAAAAACAATATATGGCATAGACCAGTGATTCTGAACTTCAGGGCTCAGAGCATATCAGGTTATCAGGAACTCCTTAATTAAAAGGATATTATCACCTTAAAACAATTTTGATGATTTTAACTTTTATAAATCTAAACTCAATAACTAGGTGGTGTTGGTGTGTCCTGATAACTGATGTTGAGAAACACTAGCATAGACCTATGGTACTCTCTTACATTGCCAAAAGTCTATTTGTTGAACTGTGAGACACATCTGCAACACTTAAAAAAATGAACACAAGCTCGTTCTACTTTTTTGTAACATTATATGTATTATTAACCTATTGGATGATAGGGAAGTGTCCAGCACCTCTTTTCGCTATGAATTGGAGACTACCACAATGGTTATAAATCCACTCATGCCAACCTTCCAGCCTTGGTAGCCAGAGAACCACACATACTGCACCCCAGCCTTGTGCCACTGCACTGATATAGTCAGAACCACACATATTGAGTCTACACCAGTCTACCCCCCACTGCACGCTCCTCCCAAAGAAACTGGCAAAGTTCCTATAGGTGATTTCTTGGGATTAGTGAAAAGGAAGACATTTTAGGGGGGTTTCTAGGCATGGGAATCTTCAAGGAAAAGAGGGAACACTGCCTATTATCCTCCAATATCATACAGACAAAAATGTGGCTTTTTGCCCTGTCTAGTGATGTTCCACTTGCAGACCATGAAATGTTATTTAATGAAATTGTTTTAAAGTGATTGTTTTCAAACTTAAAAGTAAAATAAATCTATAACATTATTAATTCCAGCTTTAACCCTTTGAGTGCCAGAGGGGTACAAAACTCATTGCAAAGCAATGTTCCGTACCCCTCTGGCACTCAAAGGGTTAATTTCCAAACTGATGGTCCAAAATGTGAATGTTAAACTACATTTCATACTTCTCTAGCATTCAAAGATTTAATAGCCCTGTTTAAATCATCAGGGAATTGTAATTATTTCCTCTGGTTTGCCCATAATTATTCCAGTTTTCTTTTATAGGTTCAAAATTGGCATTTATTAAACAAGGGCCCCCTAAGGTGCACCCATTAACTGATCGCAATAAACAGCTTTTAGTTTTTCATTGCAAATGTTGCTTTTTTAACATTTTGTTAAAGCGGAACTTTCACCAGTTGAACATAGCGCCGCAAATGATAATTACATTAGTGATATGCGTAGACTTAGTTTTATTTTCAAGAATAATTGCTGCAGTAGTGAGAAATAAAACTTTTTAGGGAGACAGTCACCAGCAGGGATCTTACTGTAGGCGATCTCTGTGTCTGCGCTCTCAGTCCCTTCCGGTGCCTTTCAGCACAAGTGCATTCAACTCACCAATTGTGGAGCTGAATGGGAAGGATAGCGCAGACACAGAGATTCCAGCTCTGCAAGATGTCTGCGCTGTTCCCTGCTGCCTGTCTGCTGACCATACTTACAGTTTGAAACAGGACAGCACAGTTTTTTTTCGAAATTTCCAGACTGTCCCGTCTTTTTAATATAAATGTCAATTTTGTTCCATTTTTATTAAACATACATATATACTTTTTAATTTTTTGAAAAAAAAAACTGAACGTGGCTTGTTTACTTCTCATAAGAATAAGTAAATTGGAACTTCCTTTCGTCACACTAGTGGTGTTACTGTACACAGTGATTACCATAGAGTCTTATGACTTGAGTGACTCATAACTGTCTAAGACTCTCAAGTCTATGGTAAATTACCATGGAGTCGCTTAGACAGTGATATGACGATGAGTCATTAGACTCTATGGTAATTAATGTGTAAACACAGTAAAACCACTAGTGTGAGTGACGATGAGTGGAAGTGCCAATTTACTTCAGGGGCAGGCTTTGTGGCCAGAGAGAGAGAACACCACTAGTAAGAGACGAAGCAAATGCGTTCTCGCTGCTTGCAGCTTACTACGATCGGACTCAGAGTGACAGAGTCCCACAGTCCGTCTGTCCCACACCCCATCCCCATTTTTGTCTTAAAGGAGCAGTAAACTTTTTTTTATGAAAATGCATATTTTACAAAGCATTTCCTGCTGAATAAAACAAGGTAACTCCCATCGCTGTCAGATGTTTTATTCAAAAATTATAGCAGTTTAAATAACCAGGAAGTGAATTTACTGTGTTTACTTCCTGATAGTTCTAACTGACAGGAAGTGACAGGCAGTTCCTGTCACATTCTATGGAGAACTGTATGTCTCTGACTTTTCTGACTTTCCTCTCCATTAGAATCTAAAAGGAAATCTAATTAGAATTTGACCACTAGAGGGCACTGCTAATGTAAAAAAACAAGGGTTTAAACTGTAATAACTCTGGAAATATAAATCTCTCAGCAGTGGGAGTACCCTTATTTTACTCAATAGCAAAATCCCTACAATATATGTTTTTTCATAAAAAAAGTTTACTGCTCCTTCAAGGAAATATGGTCAGCCTACTTAAAAGGTTCCATTCTTGAAAATAAAAAAAGTATGTGCATATCGCTAATGTAATTATCATTTGTGGCGCTATGTTAATCTGGTGAAAGTTCTGCTTTAATATATATTTCTTTAGAACTTGAAAAATTGTATTAAATTAAGAGATGTTGTATTGGTTCTTCTTCTAGGAAAGCCTCTCTTAATCTTCACCTTGGCAAAGCGATTGAATAAAGGAATAGCTGTCAGAAACAACTGATTTTTCTGTGGCATGTATTATGTACTATGGGCACCATCTGAATAAACTGTACACAGGAGGTATATATACCCTTATATTTCTTTCATTTTTTACTGCAAAGTAGGAGTGGGAATATTTGAACACTATAATCTTGGAATTGCTATATTTATTGTATTTTTTTAATTATTTTATGCACTTTGATAAGCTTTGTATTTGTATGTGACTTTCCCAAATATAAAACATGTGTGTATGCATTTATATATATATAGAGGCAGAAAATATGGCACTCAAAGTTGGAATAGATTCTGCCTGGATGCTGTCAATAGTATAAACATATGTAGGAAAATGGAGCACTCATGGGACTTGAGTGATCTGTGAAAATCTTTAAAGGGATAGTAATACTTTGTTTTATCTTTATTTTATTTTGTAGGCATTAAAAAAACACGAAGAACGATATAAGTCTTATCTCTCAAACCTTTATGGTTTAAGAGATATTCACAAGCAAAGTTTCCCCCTCCCGCCCCCTTTTACCTAGTGTAAGTCATCTCTTTTCAGATGTGAATCTGGTTGTAAGACCAGACAGATAACAGCAGGGGACAATCTTCTTTGTATGAAAACAATGAAAGCCCTTCCCCCCCTTGACAAGTTTTTCAGCTTTTTCCCATATCTTAATTGAAGATTGTCCCTCTCTGCAGTCTACCTGGACACCTCCCTTCTGCTCTGGCTGAACGGGAGGGGGGGGATACTTTGCTTGTGAATATCTCTTAAACCATAAAGGTTTGAGAGATAAGACTTATATCGTTCTTCATGTTTTTTTAATGCCTACAAAATGAAATAAAGATAAAACAAAGTATTACTATCCCTTTAATGCTGCATGCGCTCAAATGGAGAGCATGTAGTCCTGAAGAATTTTAGAAATTTGTCAAGTCCCCCCATTGCACCATTCTTCTACATATGTTTCTACTGTATAAAATAATAAATAAAGATTCAATCACCTAAACTATGTATAATAACACCCCATTAGATGGTACTTCCAAACATATGCATAGTGGTCTGCTGCTCCCCAGTGAGCGAAAGAGAGCTAATACAGGATCTTCTTCATGAATATGTCTTCTAATATGACACATAATCCCAAATTGGTGCAGTCTTTGCTATACATTTGAGTAGAGGGATCCTTCTCCATCAGCCTGTAAAATTGTGTTAGATCAAAAATCACAAGAAGCTACTGAATTTTAGTTTCTAGTTAAGGCTTCTGCCAGCCAAGGTTCCACTTTTAGATATCAATCCCTAGAGAAGTCATGAACTAACAAGAATTTTGTGTGTTTTCTCCATCCCCCCAAAAATTACAACATGATATGAGAGTGAATTAAAATAGAAGGCAGAATAACACAAGGGTATTACATGAAGTTGAAGCTCAAATCAAAACCAGCCATCATCTAAATATCCAGTAGTGTTGATATTAACCAAGTCTGAATCTTTTGAAGCACAATAATATATAAATTAGGCAAACAATGTGTACTTAAGAGGCAATGTATATGCAAAAGTAAGGGACCTCTGGCTCAATCAGCTCAATTAAAGGTAACAATTACAAACAGGTGATTAAATAATTAGGCCCATATGCAGAGGTGAGTTTGAGAGTCTTCACCCTATAAAAGAATCAGAACCTGTGTGAACTTGGGCTTCATCATACAGTTGTATGGAAGTTCAACTCACTACTATAAAAGTCACACAATTTTTCTACTCCTTGTTTAGAATTCAACATTAAACAAGGCACAGTGGAAAAGAAGGCCCCAAAATGTCAACAGACTGCCCCACTACCATCCCCTTGACACAAAGGGGGATTTTGACATAGGCAACTTAACCCTTTGAGTGCCACAGTGGTACAACATGCATTGCAAAGCAATGCATTCCGTACCATTCTGGCACTCAAAGGATTAATAAATTAGGGTTAGGCAGGTGTAGCAAACTGTTTTGAGCTTCTGTTTTGGGGGGAACTGTATTCTTAAATTCACCCAGCATTCATACAATCACTTTAAATCTTTGGAATTTCATAACTGATTAGCTAGCTAGAGTCCTCCTCAGTAAATTGGTAAACCATTCGATTGACATACAGTAGGGCTGCCTGGAGCAGAAAACTGGGCCTACCTCAATTTGTGGCTTTTTATTAATTTTTTGTAAATATGGCAATTCTACACTTAAACAGGAGGAGGTGACAGAAAAGGACACAGCATTACCTGCACTGTTAGTCAAAAGCTGCTTGCAGGAGAAGCTGGAGAGCAGTAATATTCAACCTCTGACACAAAGGTATGATTATTAATCAAAGTTCAACTAGCTGGACTTGAATCTGACTGGCAGTCAAACAATTGTATGACAGATGGTCGAGGAAGACAAACTGTCACTGCTCCAGTGCACTGTAAGGACAGATGAGTCGAACTAATGGTAGAATAAGCATAATGGTTGGATGGTTGTACTAGCAATACAACAATGAAGCACATAAACAGCAGGCAAGAGAACAGTCGAATGGAGAAGCCAGTGTCAGAAACAGAAAATCAGTAACGCCAAGATAGTAGGCTTGTGTGATTCAGTTCGGCTAATTTCAGAATTCGGACAAATAAGGTGTATTCGGCATCATTCAGATCTTCCGAAAGCCAAGGGCCGCCCACAAAAAAAAATCAGAATCCGAAACGGACCTAGTCTGAGATTTTGGTGTAAATTTCAGAAATTTGTACGGCGCTTTCCTGCCTAAAACTACTACAATGTTGCTACATGCTACTAAAAATAGACGGCACAGCGCTTTCCCTCATGAAACTATTACAATGTTGCTACATGCTACTAAAAATAGACAACACAGCGCTTTCCCACATTAAACTATTATAATGTTGCTACATGCTGCTAAAATAGATCTGGTAAAACAGGCTCTTTACAGTTCATGCAAAGTGCAGATATTAACCACATAAGGACACAAGCAATTTTGGCATTTTTGCTGTGTGTGTGTTCAACCATAATTACTATATTTCTCATTTATTGCACAAACGCATATTATATACCATTTTTTAATGGCAGAAAGGGCTTTAATTTGATGTGACATATACATATATAAGTATGTAGGGGTTTATAAAATACCCCTTCCTGTCTCATTAGAGATTGAATATTATTATTAGTTTAGTTTAATGTATTTTATGTTTATTTGTTTAATTTTAATTTTTTATTGAATATTTTAATTTTTTTAAAAAATTTGGCCGAATAATATGGACTATTGCCTAATTTCGACCGAGTCTATCAGGTCCGGTCCAAAATTCGGATCCTCCGAATGATAAAAAAAAAAATACTACGAAATCAAATTTTACTGAAAATTTTTGCCGTGCACAAGTTTTCAAGATAGGTCACCAAGTCAGAGAGCAAGAGACTAGTGAAGAAGCAAGCCAAGGTCAATACACAGGAAGCACACCAAGGTCAATACACAGGAAGCACACTTAAAGTGGAACTATCACTCCAAATAAAGTCCCTCCCCAATAAGTATTCATATAGCAATATGCATAGAAATAGTAGTATTACCCAGCATAAGTACAGCATTATTAAGAAATCCTACTTGATTGAGACATATAGGCAGGCATCAGCGCAGACATCTTGCCTTAGAGACAGCTGCCAACCTGTGTTGCCCGTCCTGTTCTCCTCTAGGAGGCGTTGCATTTTACCTTACGGTAACATAAAGGGACTGACGGCACAGGCATGCAGATGCCTCTAAAGCAAGAAGCCTGCCCTTCAGTCTCAGATCAAGTAGGATTTCTTAATAACGCTGAATAATTCTACTATTTCTAAGCTTATCGATATATGAATAATTATTGGGGGGGCTTTATTTGGGGTGATAGTTCCGCTTGAAGGAAGGACAGGGGATCTCAGGAACTGGACTAGAAACAATTGGATAATATACTGTAACACTTTGATCGCTCGCCAGCACTGAGGTACTAGCACTTGACAAGGACTGGGCAGAAAACAAGGGAACAAGGATTCAGAAAAAAAGAAAAACAAAAACCAAACAAGTAACATAAGAAAAGGTAGAAAAAAAATGGCAGAACATGACACAATCTCATCTAGGGCAGATGTTAGTATGCTGTATTGGGTGGTGGCAATATTGGGGCATTCTGGGGTGGTGATGTTGGATAGGATAGGTTGAAGTGAATTGTCCAATTACAGAAGGTCAATATCATGAAGATTTCTATACATTTGTGGAGGTCTTGTGGTTAGAGAGTGTGTAGGGGCATAGTGAGACTACAGGACAGGAGGTGGTGGTCAGAAATTGAAAAGGGAGGTTGGAGAATTGTGTGCCTGTGCAAAGAGAGAGGAGAAGAAAAGGTCAATACAATGACCAGTGCCATATGTTGTAGAGGTATTCCCTAAGACAGGCCAAAAGAGGAAGTAAGGGAAAGAAGTTTGGAGGCAGCAGGAGTTTTGTCTTCATCAACAAGTATGTTAAAGTCCCCCAAAATGAGTGTGGGGATGTTAGAAGAGAGATAGTGAGAGAGCCCGGCAGCAAAGAGGTCCAGAAATTGGGAGATTGAGCTAGGTGGCAGTAGATGACAATGGAATGTATAGAGAATGTAAAGAAGAGGCCAAGAGAGTTCACTTCAAATAAAGAATAAAAGAGGGAGGGAACAGGGGGTATGCACTGAAAGGTGCACTTAGAAGAGAGCTGAATGCTTACACCACCTCCTTGTTTATGCTCAGGTTGAAAGGCATGAATGCATTCCATAGGTCACAGGAGAAGGGCTTATCAATTGTGATGTTGCAGTGAATAGAAATATGGTTGTGGGTAGTACAGCTTGAGGCATGGTTGTAACATGAGCGAAATTGGATAGATGGAAAGAAGAGGGCCAGGATTAGGGAATATGTTTCCAGCAGACAGGAGTAGAAGAAGAAAAACAGATTGGGGATTGAAGTGGGATTTGTAGGTGTGGAAGTGCTTCTTTTTGTTGGTATATGGAGGAGAAAGTATCCTGATAAAGGAGAACAGTTTATGTGAGGAGATGCAAGGTGAAGAGAAAAGAGATGGTGAGATTAGAATTGTATTAGCATATTTATGTGGATCTGGCCAATTTAATGAATGGGCCTATCCAGCATTCATCAGTCCAACTTTTACAGAAAGGAACCTATTTAATTATGTGGTCATTTGTCTAGGGATGAATAAAACGATTCTTGGTGCACAACACATAGATACAGCTGATTTTCCCCACAAATAAGAAGAAAAGAAAGGGAAGACTACACTTAAGATGATCCTAAAAGTTTCTTATTTTTTTTACGAACATCTTTAAAATACCATTCTTAAAATTGTTTTCAACAAAATCTGCAAATATCATACAACTCAGTTACTATCTACAAAATGATAATGTTCTTATATATATCGCAGGAAATTTGGTACCGTTTTTCCTCGCATTAGAATGAGGCAAACAGTAAGTCATAACAAATATTTATATGTGAAATTGGTTGTCAGTTGATTATGTATATTTTGTGTCACGTTTTCAGGGACAAGTCCTGTTGGACTACAATCCCCATTATCCTGGGGATTAGGATAGTTGTAGACCAACCTCAGCTGAAGAAAAGTAAGTCTTAGAGTGCCAAGGTCACACTCAATAAGGTTAAAGTGGATTAATCCCAGAAGTGTCAGACTTTTGTGTACCACATAAGGACTTACATTCAGCTGGCACACAAAAGGTTAATCCACTTTAGCTCTTTGGGTACCACTGTGTTATGGCATCCCCTTGGCACTCAAAGAGTTGCTTTCACACTGAGTAGGTTTGTGTTTACAACCTGTGGCACTCTTTGGTGTGCAAGGGGTTAAAGGCAAAAAAATGCCTGTTTCAGGGCCATGCTAACCAGGGTGGGGGGAAATGGAGAAGCAGAGAACTCAAAATGGAAGTGCTCAGAAGAGCCACAGGGAACTTAAAGCATGAAGCCAGGAGAGAAGGGGAGCACAGACTATTTGCTGTGTTTATGATAAAGATCCTGGATTTCTCCTATAAACATTTTTTTTTTGTTTCTGTCACCTGTTCACATTAAAGGGATAGTAATACTTCATTTTATCTTTGCTTTATTTTGTAGGCATTAAAAAAAACATGAAGAACGATATAAGTCTTATCTCTCAACCCTTTATGGTTTAAGAGATATTCACAAGCAAAGTTTCCCCCTCCCTCCCCTTTTACCTAGTGTAAGCCATCTCTTCTCAGATGTGGAATGCAGTCCATAGACCAGACAGATAACAGAAGGGGATGATCTTCTTCCTATGAGAACAATGAAAGCCCTGCCCCCCTTGACAAGTTTTTCAGGCTTTTCCCCTATCTTAATTAAAGATTGTCCCTCTCTGCAATCTACCTGGGCACCTACCTTCTGATCTGGCTGAGCAGTGTTACATCAGTAAAAGGGGCGGGAGGGGGATACTTTGTCACTGAATTACTCTTTTAGTACAACTCTGACAGAATTGAAATAATACTCTCCAAAGTCCAAATACTATGATGATTAATTAGAGCTGCTTTTATTATGAAACATTACTATCCCTTTAAGCCAGTTCCACTAACAGGGGACCACCATGTGATCCTCTGCCGTGATACAAACATGCTCAAAATCTCTACCATGAGAACAAGTTTGAAACTGTTGTCCAACAGCTAAAGAGAAAGCCAGCATGCACTGCATGCTACTGTGGAGGTTCAGACACCAGTCCTCTGCTCCTGGTACCAGCTTTATGCGAGCAAGGGACAGAAACAAATTAAAAGTATGAATGGTAGAAAGCCATGCTGGATAAACATCATACCTGCAATGAAATCAAATGCATCCATGTGACATATAAATTAACCCATTTTATTCCTTGATTGTAATGAGTGTCAGATATTTCTGAATAACATTTCCAAAGGAATTAAATTGTGATAACTAAAACCATTAAGTTCTTTTTACGTTTCTATACATTCATTTTAATATGAACTTGTTATGTATGTATAGTATATCTGCAATGTTATGTCATTAACTTGTGTTATAGAAAATAATTGGATATACTACGACAGTATTTTTTTCTGTATGATTGATTACTCAGTGACTAACAATGTGTGTGCATATTTATTGATACCTGCTTTTCAATATACATTTTAGGACCCAGAAAATGGAATATTTTACAACAACACCCGATTATGATGATTACCAAGACGGCATGTGTAGCATGGAAGAAGTCAGAGTATTTAAGAAAAAATGTGCACCAGTTGTATTTTCTCTGATATTCATAGTGGGACTTATAGGGAACATTCTAGTGGTTATAACGTTCAGATGCTATAAAAGATCAAAATCGATGACAGATGTGTATCTTTTAAACATGGCAATAGCGGACATATTATTTGTCCTTACACTTCCATTCTGGGCATGGTATTACCATGAAAATAAATGGATATTCAGGGATTTCATGTGCAAGTTGGTCAGAAGTATCTATACAATAAATTTCAACTGCAGCATGCTATTGTTGGCATGTGTTGGTATTGATCGCTATGTTGCAATTGTGCAGGTTACCAAATCATTCAGATTTAGGACTACCACAATGGCATATAAAGGAGTAATTTGTTTCTTTGTGTGGATTATGTCTGCTTGTCTATCCAGTATAACATATATCTTTAGTAAATGTTATAAAACACATAATGATGAGTTGGTGTGTGAAGCAAGTTACCCAAGCACTTCAACAGCAATGCTGTGGAAGTTAGCAGTTATAATTGTGCAGTTTAGCTTAGGGTTTTTTATTCCTTTCCTTGTCATGGTATTTTGCTACTCATTCATAATTAAGACACTTCTGCAAGCACAAAATTCTCAAAGACACAAGGCAATACGAGTCATTGTGGCAGTAGTGGCTGTGTTTCTAATTTGCCAGGTACCATACAATGTACTTCTTTTGAAAAAAGCTGCAGCCTTGGTTAACAAAGATGCCGACTGCAGTGCAGATATAAGATATGAGTATGCCTTTTTCATCTCAGAGACACTTGCCTTTTTCCACTGTTGTTTAAATCCTGTTATATATGCCTTTGTTGGCGTGAAATTTAGGAATTACTTCATGAAGATAATACAAGATCTATGGTGCATAAGCAAACAATATATGACAAGGCAACGTGGTTCAAGAATATCTTCTGATAATTATACTTCAAGGAGGACAAGTGAAGTCTTTGCCACTGAAGGTGGTTCATCTTTTACCATGTAGTAAGGAAGACGTCGCTCAACCAGTAGATCACTAAGTAGTTACTGGTACGCTGCAATAAGATTCATGCTAAGTAGTGTTTGCACTGGATATCTCTCTAGCATACACTGGGATAAAAAACAAATGTAAATCAATGGAAGAAAGTTTTACTTGTCCCCATGATACACTTGGTTTGCCCAGAATTACTTGTTTTTAACTTGTTTACAATATTGTGCATGTTGTTTTGCCTAGTTTGTTCTATTTTGAGATGGGAATATAAGCATGTGCATGTTGCACAAAATATTTGAAATTGATGGTGAGGAACTACTGATACATGATGGCAAGGTAATAGACCATGTTAGAAAGACAACAAAAATGCAGATCCCTTTTCACTGAAGTCCCAGCACCCCTGTAGTAAGTAATTCAACAATTCAGCAAGTCAAGAAAATATTCTCATATGGATTCTATAAAGCTATAGCAGCACTATGGAGGTTACCTCTTATTATAAACTCATTGTTAAAAGTGGAAGCAGAAGCCAGTTTGTTAGTAGAAACAATTTAATAGTGTAATATGTGTAAAGTATTCAAAGAGGAACTAACACATTATAATTACTTTTATGATTTTGAAGGAGCTTTCAGAATCACTGATAATTATATTATCCCTTATTTAAAACTATAGTTTGAGTTAATTATTTGTCAGTTTATGCAAATTAGGCAGTACTGGCTGGCACAGCAGAATGCGTCCGAACTTTCCCAACTGCCATTTCCTGCCAGAAACGACTGACCTATCTTCATAAACTGACAAATAAATAAATCTAAATATTTCATAAACTATAGAGTTATATAATACATGTCTATCATAAATGTAAATGATTTATTAATTAATTTATAAAGTGTTAGTTCTACTTTAACTAAAAAAAAAATAAATAAAAAATGTCTGATTACCTGCTTCTGTGTTATTTTAATAAAACAAAAATTTGGAACAGAGACACAAAGTACTGACCATACTTCAGCAGCTGGAGGAATGGTGCTGGAAAGTGAATGAGAAACGCATGTCTTCTCATGTGCTACTCTGTTCATGTTTTTTTTTAAATGTGATAAAAAGGGATGCACCAACTTCGATATTCAAGTCCATTGCTACATTTTTTTTGCATGGTTCTAACTTGTTCAACCAAATCTTAAAGTAATGCTAAATTTCCAAGATATCGAGAGGCTGGACATCCTAACAGGTAGTGTTTGGTCAAATATGTCATATTTGTCATTTGGACATATGCATCTGTATGAGTATACTGCATGTATATTTCTAATTCCAGATTAATTGCTGCAAAACGTATTACTCACCAGTAAATGTAATGCCTATTTCCATAACAGTAAACAGGAGGTATTGACTATGTTGTTTATAGACCCCTCAGATCTGGATTGTATTGCGCATTGTATCAAGTGTTAATATAACTGTAAATATACTTCTCTGTTGTCCAATATGGAACACAGGTACCATGGGGTTGAGATCCTCCTTTGGAGGGCAGAACACATTCTCAAAAGACAGAGTCTTGTGGGTGGAGACTCCCAGGCTCTCCTCCAGCTCAACCCTTTCCCCTCTTCCAGTTATGAAAACGTGGCCAGAACACTTCTCGTAGCCTTTAGATTTTTTTTTTTATTATTTTCTGATAGATATGGGGCTGTCAAAATTCCCACATTAGGCGGGTTACCATTACTGGGCTTCCCATGGAGTCGATTGACCAGTGTACAGGTGCTATATGGACCCTTGCAGCCCTGTGGAGAGAATCATAATCATACAGGCCAAGTTTTCCATCCCAGCAGAGTCTCTTGGGGCTCTGCTTACTTTCACAATGGTAACCTGAGGACTGATGAGTAACCCTTTGAGTGCCTTGGTCCACATTGTCCCAATACTCTGCCTTTCCATACAGAGGTAGTTTCTGAGTCCTTGGGACTCCTGCACTCATGTTGGGTAAAATTTTTCTATACTTTCTGTACTTTCCCAGTGCTGTTCTATCCAGGTTGGGGACTTTTCCTGGGTTTTTCCCTTTAGGGGCCTGTCTTTGGGTACCCTCCCAAATATTCCCTGTGGTCATTGTGATTTTTGGGGTATCTTTAATTATTTTCTGTTTTCGGGTGTGCAGCTCCTTTAAGAACGCTTCCCACGCCACCGCCACCGAGCTTCAATTGGACATATCTCTGCAACTGTTTGAAATACAGAAATCGGAGTGGGCTCATTCTTCTTTTCTCTTCATGCTCTTTCATTCGATTCACATTCTGAGTGTCATGACGGTCTGTGGCATTCCACGGACAGAGTTGCAGGCCTTGCTAGGTAACAGAGAAGACTATGTTTCCTAGAATGCCCATTTCATGGGCCTTATTCCTGTTGGCTGTCTGTTTTTTAGTTGCTACTCGGTTTTGTAGTTTACTCCTCTCTTGCTTATCCTATGCAGAGGCAGACTCTCCTTGCTCTCCTTCTCTAGATTAATCCTTCACCTGCCAGATAAATACTTTGTGGGCCTTGCTGGGTTAATTATTAGTCTGGGAAACTGTTACTAGTTATTTATACTAGTTTTAGACACTACTCCTATCAGGATGTCGTATTCTAAGGGACATGGGGCTATATCTAAGACTAAGGACTCAGGGGCGTCACTGACCCCCCTTGCTTACTGTTCCTCATGTCAAATGGGTCTCCCTAGAGTATTCTGGATCTCTCTGTCCCTCCTGTGCTGTCCCTACTACTACGCCAGGCCACTCTAGCACTGAACAAGAGCCAGCTTGGGTGAAATCACTATTGTCCACAGTGGCCCAACTTCCTTTCTCCTTCCAGGGGCTTCTTCAGTCCTGGAAGCCCCCTCTACATTCAAGTATGTGGCCCCTAGACTTCAGAGTATGCCTGCACTCATATGGACCTCCTCTGAGGAAAACGTTTCAGGAGGGGAGGATGAGAAAGGTGAATATGAGGATATGGATTTTTCCTGCTCCTATGGAGATTCTTATGAGGCTGACCCCCTTCCCTCGTCTGAGGGACCTTGACACTCCTGATGAGGGGCTTTCCACTACAGATGTCTTCCACAGATGTAGGAAATCTTGTACTGTATTTCCTCCTAATGCCACTCTTAATAAGATACTTCTGGATGAGTGGAAGACCCCTGATTAGAGGATTATCTGTTACCAAGAGGTTTCTAGACACTTCAGCTTTTCAGAGGCAACTATGGTGCTGCTGGCCTCACCTCCTACTGTGGATCCCCTAGTCCCCAGGCTAGCCAAGTCCACTGCCCTGTCTTTGGCGGATGCCGCGGGACTGAAGGATCTGGCAGACAAGAAACTTGATTCTATCCTTAGGGCTAATTTTGCAGCCACTGCAGCTGCATTGAAGACTTTTTTGCCTCTGTCTAGGCTGTTGCCTAGTGGGGTGAACAGATGATAGAAGTTGTCCGTGCAGATGCTTCCAAGAAGGATCAGTTGGTCTTTTTAGCCAACATGAAGGAGGCCAACACATATGTTACTGAGGCTCTTTTTGAAGTGGTCAAATTGTCTGCTAAAGCCTCAGCCTTCACAGTTACTGCAGAACGCACTTTGTGGCTTAAGATTTGGTCTTCAGACCAATCTTCCAGAAGTCACTGGTTTCCTTAACCTTTCAGGGCAAGACCCTGTTTGAACCTGAACTAAAGCAGATTATTAGCAATGCTACTGGGGGCAAGAGCACTTTGTTGCCTAATATGCCCACCAAACATCCTACTATGGTAAGGAAACTTCATATTTTTCATAAACGCCAAACAGAGGTGCAAAGGCCACAAGCTTAGCAGGCCTCTCTCTCACACCCCTCCCCCAACAAAGCCCAGACAGCAGTGGCAGCCCAGTGAACAGCTTCAAGGGCTAAGTCTGTTAAGCCAACTTCCGCATAACTTGCGGAATCCTGGTCCACAGGTCCCAGTGGGAGGGCATCTTTGCCTGTTTCGGGATACCTGGGAATCCTCAATTAAGAACCAGTGGGTTTTCGGGGTAATTTCAGAAGAGAGCAGAATATATTTCAGATTCTTTGGCCTTACTTCCAACAGTGCCAGCCAAATTAAGGCTGGAAAAGAGAGCCCTGGTTCCAGTACCTCCCTAGAAGAAAGGTCCAGGTTTCTATTCCAGCCTGTTTGTTGTCCTAAAGAAGGATGGCAGCTTCCATCCCATTTTGGACCTTAAATATCTCAATAAGTATGGGGAGACTGCATGCTTCAAGATGGAATTCTTGTGTATCTGGCATCTCTTCATACCTTCAGGATGCGTACCTGCACCTTCCAATCCATCCGGAGAGCCAATGCTATCTGTGTTTTGCCTTAGGCTCAGAGCATTAAAAATTCATCACTCTGCCATTTTGTCTGGCCTTGCCTCCTTGGGTGTTCCCCAGAGTCATGGGGGCTCTAGCAGCGATCATTCACACCAGGGGCATTTCCACGACTCTTATCTTGATGACTTTTTAATCAAGGCTCCTTCAGAGGAACTTTTGGCCCAGCACGTCAAAGAATGTGCTCGACTCCTGGTCCACCATGGGTGGATCCTGAACATGCTAAAGTCATCCCCAGTACTGTCTCATGAGCTGGTGTTCCTAGGCTTGAGATTCTACAGCTGTCTAAAAAAGGATTTTTTGCCAGAGGACAAGATCCTGCAGATTATGCAGGAAGTGTCTCATGCCAAGGAGTGGCCCTCAGCCATGGTCAGGGAGTTCTGGGCAAACTAGTGTCAACACTAGAGGCGGTGCCTTATTCTCACATGCACACCAGGGAGCTTCAGAGACATGTCATCCAGAATTGGTACTGGATTTGGCTTTTCTGGCTCCGCAGATCTCCCTCTCTCTGGAAGACAGACGGGACCTGCAGTGGTGGTTGCAACAGCTCAGCCTAGAACAGGGGAAGTCCTTTGTGATCCCAGAATGAACTCTGGTCACGACAGATGCCAGCCTGAGTGGCTGGGGTGCGGTTCAGGATCACTTTGGTATTCAGGGCGAGTCAACTGTGGAGGAGTCTCTTCAGGCCATCAATGTCCTAGAGCTCAGGGTGATCAATCTTGCTCATCTGTACTGGACCTCTCAGTTGAAGGGTCATCCAATACAAGTCCAATCAGACAACACCACAACTGGGGCTTACATCAACCTTTGGGGGGGTGCTTGAAGCTCTACCGCCTGGTACAAGGTGAGGTACATTTTGGGTTGAGTAGAAGCCTATATTCCAGTCATCTCGAGTATTCACATTCCATGAGTAGAAAACGTACTAGCAGACTTTCTAAGTCTCCAAGACATGGATCTGGGAGCGTGGGAACTCAATCCTGAAATGTTCCACCTGATCGTGCTACAGTGGGGACTGCCAACGATAGGCCTGATGGCTACAAGGGATAAAAGGAAGGTTCCAACCTTCTGCTCCTGGAAGGGGGATTCTCTGGCCTTTGCCACAGACGCTATGACGATTCCGTGTAACTTCCACCTCGCTTATGTCTTTCCTCCAATTCCTCTCATTCCCAGGGAGCTCATGAAGATCAGGATGGTTGGCGTCAAAAGTGATTCTGGTCCCTCCTTATTGACCCAGAGGGTGTGGTTTGTGGACCTGGTTAGTCTTTCCTTTCAGTATCCACTTCCGCTTCCTCCCAGGCTGTACCTCCTACTTCAGGGCTACCTTTGGAAAGTGGATGAGGACAAGATGGCATGGCTGTTGAAGCCCACAACATGAGGAAGAAGGAATTCTCCACTGAGGTCATTTCTACTATGATTCAAGCTAGAATCCTGTGTCTTCTAAGGCCTACCATTGGGTCGGTCTACATTTCATTCCTGGTGTGTAGACAGGGACCTGTCTTCACGGGACTTTGACCTTCTGGTAGTGTTCTCCAGGATGGTGTGAACAAAGAACTCAGTCTGAGTTCCTTGAAGGTTCAGATCTGGGCTATCTCTGTCTTTTTCCAGAGATGTATTGCCACTATCCCTGTCAAGATGTTCCTTCGGTGGGTCGCTCATGCTTTCCCTGCTTTCAAGGCTCCCACTCCTCCGTAGGACCTTAATTTGAATTTGGGTGTTCTGCAGAAGCCTCCCTTTGAGTCCCTTGCTACCATTTTACGCGTCAGTTGATGTGTACGATTGTTTTCCTTCTGGCAGTGGTCTCATCCAGCAGAATTGCTGAGTTGCAGGCTTTGTCTTGCAAGCTGCCTTTCCACAAGGGCAATGCAGTGCTTCGAACCTCTCAGGAATTTCTTTCTATGTGGTCACTGAGATCCACATCTAACAGGAGATTGTTGTGCCTTCTTTTTGTCCTGACCCTTAGTCTTACAAGGAGAGGGATCTCCACTTGTTGGATGTGGTTCGGTGCCTTACATTTTATGTGCACGGCATGGAGTCTGTTTGTAAGACAGACTGATTGTCATTCTTGAGGGTCCCTGGGCAGGTCAGGCTGCTTCCAGGGTCACTGTGGCCTCTTGGATCAAGTCTAATATTCTCAAGGCATACAAACTCGGAAAGAAACCTGTTCCCTTTAAAGTCACAGCACATTCCACTAGGTCTATTGGGGCCTCCTGGGCCTACAAGAATCCGGTCTTGGCTCAGCAGTTGTGCAAGGCATGACTGGGTCCTCCATGTACAACTTTGCCAAGCACCATCATGCGAATGTTCTGGTTTTGGCTGCAGGAAGATCCTTCAGGCTGTCCTTCCTGTCTAAGGACCAGCTTTTTTCTTGAGCCATACTGTTGTTAAGCTGTTTGAGCCCAGTTAGCTTTTGTTCTTGTGTGCTGCCCAGGTTTAGTGTCTGTTGACCCTTGGTTTGGTTTAGGCTGTTCCGTTTCTACTTATTCCTAGGTTACTCCGCCATCACGGGAACAGGAGTGCAGTCCTTTCTCCTTCTTCCAACCACTGAGAGCCTACTGTTGGTATATCCCAATGGTATCTGTGTTCCATATAAGACGATAGAGCAAACCGGATTTTAGTCTTACCAGTTAAATCATTTTCTCTAGCCCATATGGAACACAGGTCTCCCACCCAGAGAAAGGGACCTCTATTGGTCTCGCCTGTCTGGACATGGGAGTCCTTGTTTAGAGTCTTTATGCTCACAGGAGCTTCCGTCTTCTTCTCTTGCTGTCCCTGTTGGTGTGTTTTGATCACATTATAACTGGAGGAGGGGCAAGGGTTGAGCTGGAGGAAAGGTGGGAAAATCTACCTACAAGACTCTATCTTTTGAGAATGTGTTCTGCTCTCCAAGGAGGACCTCAACCACATGATACATGTGTTCCATATCGACTAAGAGAAAAGGATTTAAAAGATAAGACTAAAATCCTATTTTATAAAGTAGTTTATCATGTTCTTACAGTATATCTATCTGCAAGATAACCAAATACATTATTCTTATTTTTATGGTATAGTTTTAGTCTCTTTAAAATAAGTGTATACACAAATATAACATTTAGGCAAATCATTTTCTAAATGACCCAGATTCTCCACATTTACCATCAAACAGCATCCCTACTTTCTAATGTTTCAATGATGCAGTGAACAATTCACATTGCTTAAAGGGATATTAATAATTAAAATATTAAAATAATGTAGGGTTTATTCCTTGAGTGAAACAAGGGTGCTTTGACTGCTGAAAGTTGTTTTATTCCAAAGGTATTACAGCACAAAATAGAATTTTTAGGTATAGTATTACAGTGGTCTTAAATTGTATAGTAGCACTGTTGCTGCACCAACATATGGGGATTTATCCATAGGATGGTGTAGCAACAACAGCACTATACAGTTTCAAGACAATGAGATATTGTGCCTAAAAATCAAGTTTGAGCTGCAATAACTTTTGAATAAAACATCTCTCAACAGGAGGGGTACCCTTATTTTACTCAAGTGAATAAATACTAATATATATATATATATATATATATATAAAATTGAGGGTTTTTTTTGCCTTCTTTTGGATCAACGATGGTAAACAGGAATAGGAAAATATATATAGTACTATGTTACTATATATATATATATATATATATATATATATATATATATATATATATATATATATATATATATAAAATACATATTAAGTATTATTATCCATTTAATATTTTGCAATATTATAATACATTTAGTATTATGACATAATAGCATTCTGTATTTTTATGTTAGGTTTTTATAATGTTATTTTAAATAGAAATGAACATTTAAAATGTATGTATCACAAATAAACTTTGCAATAAGCTCACATCTGATAATCTGTAGTTCTGGAAATTATCCATTGAAAATAACACATATGCATATTTCAATACATTGGTGGCTGACACTGTTGTTGATAATAGCTAATATTTACTGTTATTTTACTTGTAAATAATAAAAAGAAAACTGAGAAAATGCTGTCTCTCTAGTTTTGACTTTAAAGTTGATATTTAATTTAAAACCTAATTTTTTTTTCTTTCACAGCTTAAAATCCTAAATAAACTCAGAAGTTTCTCTAAAAATATGATGCATTGTTTTTTTTGTTTGTTTTTGTTTTGTGTGTGGCATCACACTAAACTACTAGGGGGCTGGCACATCGATACCCTATGGAATGAGGGTCTCTACATCACTGCATAGTATTAAAAAAGCACTTTAAAATTAGTTTTGTTTTTTCTTTTTACTTATATCTTACTACATTCCAGTGAATAAACAAATTGGAGGATTCTTTTTCATAAAGTTTTCATTTCAAATTTTACAAATCCTTATATAATAAAACTCTTAAACATTTTGCTGATTTTCTGCATATGTCAGGCAATCTGAATTTCTGATTGGCTGAATTCTTGTTTTACCTTAGAATTTGAATTCAGTTAATCAGACCACAGCTTACTGTAACATATTCTAGTGAATTTTGCAGTACAGTGGCCAGTTAGATGACAAACACTTTGCAATGTGTCGGAGACCTAACTGGTATTTAAGGATTTAAAAACACCATTTAAATCAATAGGGATTTTGATTTCTCCCATGAGTGCAGTTGGTTTGCCCTAGAACTGCTCTACATTTCTTTATACAAATGGGCCATTGTCCTCATATTTCTGCTCTCAGTCCAGATCAGTTTGGTACAGGTGCTCTCTGAGTGCCCTCTGGGTGAGAGACTCCAAATCAAGCTGAGGAAGATGGAGACAGAAACTCTGATTGACAAACAAGGGAAAATGCAGAAGAAGAATCACAGTGTGTGTGTGTGATGTGTCTAAAAGTGCTAGCGTATTACATGTGTATGTTTCACTTGCTAATGTATTTCACATAGTGGTTTTCTTCCCTTTATTGCATTAAATCTGCAGTATAAAACTTGTCCTGTCTTGTTTGTGAGATGCAGGGGGAGATGCACTACGGTGTGATAAAGAGGTGATGAAGCTGAGATGTCTTTTCCAGTGATATCACTTCTCCAATTCCTATGTTATTCTATGAAGCCTATGCACTAAGATGTGTCCATATTTGGAGATCTTAATGCATAGACACCATAGAATAACATAGGAACTGGAGAAGTGATATCACTGGAGAAGTTTCTCCTTTTTATCACGCCTTAGTTCATAACCCCTGTTGTGTTACAAGGAACCAACTCAATATCTAACATATTTCACATTTTGTTTTCAATCCATTACGACTGACCCACAGAGTTTGCAATCTGTAGTAGAACCGACTAATTGTGGGAACCTGTTTCAGAATCCCATGTGCTTAATAAATGCAGTTCTGCCTGCTCACCTGGGCACGCCCCCTTGAACGTGCTGTAGACATACCACAGTATGAGGTCAGTGTTTATACTGACTAGTATTCCTCAGCCTTCTATACAGTATCTGTGTAAGACACTTGCTTTAATTAAAACTTAAACTTCAGTCTGCTTCAAATCTAGTTCATACCAAGCATATGACTAGGCTCCCCAGCTTCATGTGGCTTTCAGTTAAGTATTCAGTGCACCCATATGTTGTACTTTCATGTTTTTGGTTAAAGAGTATCAATTCATGAGGTTATTCCTAGCAACAGGATGGTTGACCTCAGCCTTTAGCAATATCTTCCAGTGTCTGTGTATTCAACCAATTGACATGGCTAGCAGCTTTGGAGGTCAGCTGTCTGATTGTAGTCCTGTCTATTTCATCTAGTCCTGTATTCTGCTTCATAATTGCGTGTGTGGGTGAGTGTGTCTAATACAAACAGTTACACGTTTCTAATCCAAAATGAACAGTGGTATTTGTTTCTTTTTTTATATGTTGATTGCAAGCAGGGTGGTCAAAGCAGTTATGTTTCTTATCCCTCTGGTACATAAAGGTTTACAGGGTAACCAACTTTATGTACACTTTAACCCCTTCAGTGCCAGAGGCTTGGGCAATTTCCTGTACCCTGTAGGCCATACACTTTTTCAGCATTTTTGCTTTCCTTCTGTTTAGGCTTGATTTACTCTGGGAATTTCTAGTTACATATGGAAAACTATATATTGTTTGTTTTTTTTTCAGAACAAATTGGGCTTTTTTGTGGTACCTTACATGAAGAGAATTTTGCATTGTGCAAAAAGCTATGATGTCATAATAACAAAAAAAGTGAACATTTACTCATTTTGCTAAAATCACATACTATGTATCAAAAACATTTACCTTGATTGAAAATGTTTCAATTATTTGAAAAAGCCCTGAGTAAAAAAATACCAAATTTGTATAGTTTTACCTACGTTCTTGGCTAGCATAGAGCCCTAATCACCAGCAGTGCAAATTGACATTTTCAACGTTATCAGCTAATATGCGCATTCTAGGGTTTTTGTGGTAAATCTACCCTCAAACAGTGGAATAACTATATAAAACTATATATTTCTGGAAAGAAGACAATCTGCTGCATCTAATGAGGGGTGACTTGCCTTCGTACCCCAAGCCTGGTGTGCACAAATGCCTCCAGAATTTGGTGCTACAAAAAAAGGCATTTTCTTACATTTCTGCCCCTTCTAATGTACTGAAATATGTGAAAACATGGAATTTCCAACTGTATTCATTAGCTAGTGCTCTTAGGAGAAAAATGACACCCCATTGATATAAGGTGTCCTGCCTCAGGGGGTGCTAGAAGTACAAAACAACACCTTCTACAACCTCTAATTTTTCTAACATTTTCTCAAACATTACTTGTCTATACAAAAATGGTTATAACAACCAGAGAAGTGAAGAAAGGGTACACAAACCATACCATTTTGGAAAGCAGACAACCTGCCACATCTAATGAGTGGTGACTTGCCTTCTTAACCCAAGCCTGGTGTATACAAATGCCTCCAGAAGATGGCGCTAATGAAAAAAAAGCCATTTTCTTACATTTCTGCCCCTTCAAATGTACTGAAATCTGTGAAAACCATGGCACTTCCAACTGCATTCATTATCTAGTGCACTTAGGAGAAAAATGGCACCCCACTGGTGTGAGCTGACATACCGTAAGAGTACCAGAAGAAAGGCTAGAAAAGTTAAACTTGTATACACTAGAGAAACGGCGTCTTAGAGGGGATATGATAACACTATATAAATATGTTCAGGGCCCATACAAAGGGCTCTCCAAAGACTTGTTCATTAACAGAACAGTACATAGGACAAGGGGCCACCCGCTTAGACTTGAGGAAAGGAGATTTAATCTACAAGAGCGGAAGGGTTACTTTACTGTAAGGACAATAAAGGTATGGAATTCACTGCATGAGGAGGTGGTGCTATTGAATACATTAGATGCCTTTAAAAAGGGTCTGGATACTTATTTAAAAGAGCATAACATAGAGGGCTATGTACGTTAGTGTTGGGATTAATATTTACTTAGGGCTTGTTGATCCAAGGAGAAATCTGATTGCCATTTGGAATCAAGAGGGAATTCCCCCCCTCCATTCAAGGCAGAATTTGAAATTGCTATATTGAGGGTGTTTTTTGCCTTCTTTTGGATCAATAATGGTAAACAGGAATAGGAAAATGGTTGAACTAGATGGACGCAAGTCTTTTTTTCAACCTAAATTACTATGTTACATAACAACACCTACCAGTTTTCTTCTTTGGAAATGGCTGCTTGTACCAAAATGTTCATACATTTTAGAGACATGGAGGAAAGTTATAAAATGTATACCATTTTGGAAAGTAGACATTCACCCGCATCAAATGAGGGGTCACTTGCCTTTCTACCCCCAGGCTGAAGTGCACAATTATTTCTAAAATGTGGCACTACATGACTTTGTTGTTCCATGTTGGTGCAGGTAAAATGTTATATAAAGCTACATTGAGATTGTCTCTCATTTTCAAGCATGTCCTGAGTACTTATTTTATCTGCCTCAGAAGAGTAAAAAGCTGAGTTGACCTTGCTGGGAGTACAACCCAAGACTCAGAGGTTTTAACAGGTTCTACAGCTGAGGCACTAACCACCTAAGTTATCTCATTTGATCAGCTCTCTTGATCAGTGAGATGTCTTCATTTTTTTGCTCTTTGCTGTTTAAGCAGCCTTCTACAACGTATACTGTGGCTGTCCATTTTAACCATTTACGTGCCTGAAGGGTATCCATGCATTATAAAGCAATATGTACATTATCCCCTAGAACTTTGAAGGTTGAGAATTATAGGACTGAGCATGTATATAGGAGTTTTAGTGTATGTTCACTGGTAATCTGGGAACTGCCTCACATACTCAGTGGTGATCAGGTGTGTTTACTCTATATTTAAAATTCAGTACCATTCGGTGGGTGGGCTTGGAAACTTCTTTGTGTGGATCTCCACCGGCGCCAGATCTGTTGTGAACTCCTTCTGCTCACTCTGGTCTGTTATC
Organism: Rhinophrynus dorsalis; assembly: GCA_037306005.1. Classification (NCBI taxonomy): domain Eukaryota; kingdom Metazoa; phylum Chordata; class Amphibia; order Anura; family Rhinophrynidae; genus Rhinophrynus; species Rhinophrynus dorsalis. Next base: position 214,017,268 of record CM074720.1, read on the forward strand.
CAATAGCTATACACTTTCTTTTCTGATGTCATTGTGGCGCAGGCACCAATATAGAGACAGACTCACTTCCTCTCCATCGAAGATGTGCCCCTTATTTAATAATACGGAGTTCCCCCCGGGTCTGGCTTCCGCAGAATTCTGGTGGTGGAGAGAAGCAGGTGTTCTTAAAGTGTCAGATCTCTACAGCTCCAACTCCCTTCTGTCGTGGGATCAATTTCGAGAGAAGTACGATGCTCCCCCTCAAGAGTTTTTTTGTTTCCTCCATGTTCGACATTTTGCTCTCTCTTACTTCAGGGGCGTTCTCCCTCCGAACAGATCGTTATTTGAACATCTATGTTCTTCCTCCCCCATGGGCAGGGGCATTATCTCTAAACTCTACTCTTGGTTTATTTCGGTCCAATACCCTCTTCCATCATCTTACCGCACACTTTGGGAATCAGACCTGGGCGAGACTTTAGACCCAGAGGATTGACAAGATATATTATGCAGAATGGGAGAAGCCTGACTCCTTGCACTTCAATTCAGGAAAATGCATATAAAGTACTGACAAGGTGGTACTACAGCCCTGCTAGGCTGCATCTCATTTTTCCATCTATCCTTCAACTCTGCTTTTGGGGCTGTGGGTCTGAGGGAACTTATGTTCACGTGTGGTGGTCCTGCCCCCGGTAATGGATCTTTGGCTCTATGTTTTCAAACTCCTGAGCACAGCTCTCGGAGTGGAGCTGTCCCCTGACCCATGGAGAGCCCTGCTTAACAGATAGTTCAGAACTCCTCCCCTCTCTATGCCTGCTAACAAGTTGGTTTTTAGGATCTGTGCCATGACCCAGTGTCATATAGCTCAACATTGAAAATCGCTACCATCCACTTGTTCTCCTCTGGTCGACCATATCTGGAGATTGCTACGGATGGAGAAGTTAACTGCGTACCTTCACAGCTCCTCCTCTGACTATCTTCGGATCTGGTCTCCATGGGTAGATGCTGTGGTACCTCCAGAGTTTCTCCGCGATCTTCTGATCCATTAACTGACTGTAGCAGGTTTTTTTTTTTTTTTCCTCTCTTCCCCATCGCTTTCCTCACTTTTTCTATCTTGTCCTTCTTTTCTCCTTGCGATATGACTCTTATCTCTATATTACTCGCAGATTTTAGCTGGGTGTTTTACTATTTGTATCATTCACTTGTGTCCTCATCACCCCTCTTTTGTATCCCCCCGGTCTTTTCTGTACCCTTGTTAAATTGAAAACTCAATAAAATCTGGATAATAAAAAATCAGTACCATAATATTATATGCAATACCCACAAACAACAATCGTTAGTATTAAAAATAGTCCCAAAATATGTGTTTCTTTATTTTCAATAGGTCTTCACTGCTCATCATAAATGTTAATGGACTCCCACTATCACCATCTGTAACAGTAAAAAAGAACAGGAAAAACAGAACAGAAGTTCTTTCTAAGTGCAATATGTTTACATATATTGCAGTACCAACAGCTTAAACCTTGTTCTCTTTATACAAATCCACTCACTAGCCTGAGGTGTGTGCCAGAGCAAGTAGATCTATCCTACAGGCAATAGTAATGCCTCTATAAAATGTGTGTGAATTTATACAAAGAGCACAAGGGTAAAGCAGTTGGTACTGCAATATGTGTAAAAGTACTGAATTTAGAAACAATTTATGTGCTTTTTTTCTCTTCTTTTTTTACTGTGACAGATGGTGATAGTGGGAGGTCATTAACATTTAAGATGAGCAGCGAAGACCTTCACAAGTGGATCTGTAATAGCGAAAGAGTCTTGACAATGCATCGATAATGCTGCGAAACGCATTGATTCACGCCGGCAATACATATAACTAGCTGAGTGTTGATAAATGTAATTTGACATTTTTGTTTTAATACATTTCATTGGATCTATTACTGTTTGGGGAGAAGCAGTTGTCTTTCGACATGGAGTTGTCGGACAGAGACGGGGTTAAAATTCTCTACAAGCAATTAATGTTAGGGTGTAGAATAAGCCTACACCCACCATCTAAACATATGAGTTCATTTTAATTTTTATTTTACAATTACTTTGAGATACTACACTATTTGGCACTCTCTCTTGTTCGTCTTGTTTTCCCACTGGGGGATTTTGAAGGAGAGCAGCCAAGCCAGCATATCCAAGAGTCCTGCACTGCATGTTGGGGAAGTTTAAAATACCATAAGCATGTGGTTTGGTTTGGGTTGCACTTAAAGGAGCAGTAACCTTTTTTTTATGAAAACACATATTTTATAGAGCATTTCCTGCTGAATAAAACAAGGGCACTCCCACTGCTGTCAGATGTTTTATTCAAAAATTATAGCAGTTTAAATAATCATGAAGTGAATTTACTGTGTTTACTTCCTGATCGTTCTAACTGACAGGAAGTGACAGGCAGTTTCTATCACATTCTATGGAGAACTGCATGTCTCTGACTTTTCTGACTTTCCTCACCATTAGAATCTAACAGGAAATCTAATTGGAATTTGACCACTAGAGGGCACTGCTAATGTAAAAAAACATGGGTTTAAACTGTAATAACTTGGAAATATAAATCTCTCAGCAGTGGGAGTACCCTTATTTTACTCAATAGGAAAATCCCTACAATATATATTTTTTCATTAAAAAAGTTTACTGCTCCTTTAAGTGTTGGAACCCATAAACATTCCTTTTTATTTCACACAAGGGTGTTTGTGCTAGTGTTTTGAACCTATTCATGCCCAGTGAAAAGATAAAGGATTGAAAAGCAAAACTGGCTGGAAAGTAAAATTGGTGGTGAGAGGTTCAGCTGGACATCAAAACAATGGGCAGGTTATACATGGAAATGTCCAAAGGAATTGTCAGACAAAAGCCAAGAAGCTTGTAGGTATGAGAAAAAAAACAGAGAAAAAAATTCAAGTACTTACTTAAGATGGGGTCACAAGTAAGCTAAGCAGTGTGTAAGGAATCTGTCAGTATTGTGTAAGTTAGCAGATGACAAACCGCAAATGCAAAGCAAATTGATCTGGCAAAGTCTTGAGGAAATGGCAAGTACTATAGACTTTAGGTAACAAATTACACTGAATTACATATGCACATAATTAATATGAACTTATAACAACTTATGAGACAGCTTGCACAATAACATGTTGTGTTATACATATTTAAATATTTATATTTTTTCAGTTTATTTAGTTTTATTTAATTATGAGAGATGTATGTATGATAATTATATGGCATGCTGTGCTGAAAGTACATCTCAAAATGCCAAAGTAATTATACATGTTCTACAACATACAAATAAATTAATGGGAGAGATTTCTTCAATAAAGTTTGAAATCCAGTGACTACAGCGTAAACTGTTGTCTCGAATGGAAATACTATCCAATTCAATGCCATTCAATTATTATACACACACCCCAAGATCAAAAATAAATATAGCTAAATAATTTGAAACTCTTTTCAAAATCATCTAAGTTGTTATAAGGTGACAGGTCCAGATTAATAGCCATCAGCATAATGGGCAAAGCAAATAAAAATATGGTTATTAATCATAATTAAATAAGCCTGGCTGGTTCTGCACTAAGACAGGCATGTCAAACATTTGGCCCATCTATTTCCCCTTTCAGCCACCCCACAATGTACTTGATTCAAATGTTGGTGTGGCCCCCAATACCTTTGTACACATTTATTCTCACTGCCTCCTGCTTTCAAACCTATGGGTGTCAGAGGTACAATGCACTGCAAAGTAACATGCTGTAAACCCTTCTGACTCTCAAAGGCTTAAACATGTGACAGGGGCTGGTATCTGAATTTCTGAGATGGAACACCCGGTGACTATGCCTCCCCACAAAACATCTGGGAGCCCTGCTTTCACCCTCTCACACAGGGAATGATTCCTTCAGATTATATATAGCTATATAAAAGAGAAGAGCATTATGTGACCAAAATTCATTGTCCATAGCAGACACACCTCGGGGGAGCCATAAGGAGGAATTATTCAAATTTCTTCTATACTGAAGCTGTAATAGGTCCATTCATGGGGAAATGATTTTCACAAGAGTGGCCACTCCTGTTTAAATCTCTGCAAGGAATTGCCAGGCCTTCTATACATACACACTACACGAACACACACACATAATACACACATACTATATAATACACACAAAAACATACAATACATACATGTCACGGTTCCCAGGAATAAACCAGGAATCAGTACGGTAAAGTAAAACAGTATTTTATTAGAATAATACCAGTAATGCACGTACACAGATAACACACAGAGGGTGATCAAAGAGGCAAGCACTCTATCAGAAATAGCAGTCCGCCAATAGATCCACCACACTGTCCGAGACTAGGCCTCAGCCCACTAGAGCCTCGAGGTAATACAGATCGCCCAAAGGACTAGCACTGACTCAGCCTGCAGTCAGTCTAGGAGTCTGATAGAGCCCCAGGTCCACACTAGGATGGGTGTCTTTGGAGCGGGGACCAACACACGGAAGAAAAAGACAGAGCCCCCTAGTCAGCACCAGAAAGGATAGTCAGACAAGCCGAGTCATACACGGAGTGGGTAGCCAGCCAGAGCCACAGGTTTGCCCCAGATAGGATATCCACTGAAGCGTTGGTATGCTGGAAAAGCAGTGAACAGAGCCCCAAGTCAACACCACAGTGGATAGTCAGACAAACCAGGTCATACACGGATCGAGTAGTCAGCCAGAGTCACAGGTTTGCACCAGAAAAGATGTCTAAGCCAAATCGGAATGCACAAGGTGAATGATCAGACAGAGCCACAGGTCAACACCAGAATGAATGGATAGGTAGGCCGGGTCATACACAGTACAGGTAGTCAGCCAGAGCCACAGGTCCACACAATATTGGGTGTCCACTACACAATGGGACAGACAAAAGAGTAGTCAGACAGAGCCACAGGTCAGCACCAGAATGGATGGTCAGACAAGCCAGGTAATACACAGAGCCTAAGGGAAACAGAACTGTATCGTACAACAATGCAAGGGCAACTGAGTCAGGACTCAGTCAGCCCTTTAAACCCCTCCTCATGAAGTAGGAGCAGCTCAGAGGAAGGAAGTAGGTAGGAGGAGACTACAGGAAGAAAACACATAAAACAGAGGCCTGCTGCATGCTTGAAGCCTCGCGCCTGCAAATGATGCTGAAACGAAGAGAAGCTGTAACAATACACTAAATACACAAACAACACAATATAAACACACAACACAATACACACACATAATACACATACACACAAACACAATATACAAACACAAATATCTATATTACTGAAAGGAGAAGCTTGGCAGGCAACCTCTTCTTATTCCATGCCTCTCCCCCCCCCTCATGTATTTGCCCTCATCCACCTCCAGGTCCCTTTGTGTCTCTTTCTCCCCTTCCACTTCCATGCTTAGATCCCCCTTCATAGGTGGAACAAGGCAGAGTTAGCAGACAGGGTATATGTGGTGGTTCTGTGACTGCCACTGGAACATGGCTGGGGTATCAGTCAGTGTTTGCGTGGTTCTCTGACTACCGGGTGAGAGTGGAATAAGGCTGGGGTGTTAGACACTTTAAGTGTAGGTATGCGATTACCATTGGCCATGGCTGCTATATTTGACAGTGTATGTGTAGTTCTGTGACTGTATGGCTCTTACACTGTTACCTGACTCAGATGGCTGTATGTGTATACCTCTTTACACCATTACCTGACTCAGATGACTGTATAATACATAATTTTTGTGACTAAATAAAAAATATTTCAGTCAAAACTTTTTGCACTTTTTGTGTGTGTGTGTGTGTGTGTGGGGGCGCTTCAGATTTCTGTGCCTACAGGCTCCTGAGATGTAAATCCGGCCCTGCACGTGAAGTGCCAAAATGCACCAAGAATGAAACCCTGGGTTGTCTACTTTTCAAAAACATACAATTTTGTGGGGATAATTTGAACTGGAGCACTGCTAAACTGCCCCAAATTAGACATGGCATCAGTTAAGTAATTTGTGAAAAATCCATATCTGAAAATGGAAACAACCAGGCTCCAGGTTTGGCCAAGTAGCGTCCCCAAACTCTGACAAACCTATGCAGGGTATTGCAGTATTCAGAAGATGTAGCTGGACACTAATCAATACATTTTGTAACATCTGCAAATATCCCGTGCTAGAAATCCACAGAAACATTGTATTATAAGTGTGAAAAACGTTGCTTTTTTCTTACTTAAAGGGATAGTAATACATAAAATGTAAAAAAAAATATATGTTGTAGGGTTTATCCCCCTGAGTAAAACAAGAGTACTCTCACTGTTGAAAGGTGTTTTATTCAAAAGATATTACAGCTCAAAGTTGAATTTTTTAGGTGCAATATCACAATGGCCTGAAATTGTACAGTGGCGCTGTTGCTGCACCATCCTATGGAGATTTATGGCCTATGGACCGGAGCTGTCCATAGGATGGTGTAACAACAGCGCCACTGTACAATTTAAGGCCACTGTGATATTGCACCTAAAAAAACTCAACTTTGAGCTGTAATAACTTTTGATTAAAATACCTTTCAGCAGTGAGAGTACCCTTTTTTTACTCAGGGGGATAAACACTATAATATATATTTTTCTACATATTAAGTATTACTATCCCCTTAAGGTTTTGGGAGTGATTGTTGGTAACGTGGCTGCATGGAGAGTGTTAAAATGCACCTACAATTAAACCCTGGGTTGTCTACTTTTTAAAAACATATACTTTGGTGGGTATAATTTGAATTGGAGCATTGCTAATCTGCCCCAATGAGACATAGCACCGGTAAAGCAATTAGTAAAAAGTCCATGTCTGAATATGGAATTGCGCATGTTCCAAATTTGTCCTAGTAGCTTCTAGAAAACATGACTAACCTATGCTTGTGGCACATTACCATACTCAGAAGATGTAGCTGGAGACGAATCAATGCATTTTTTTTACATCAGCAAATGTCCTGTGCATGAAATCCGCAGCAACATTGTAATATAAGTGTAAAAAACACTGTTTTTTTTCTTACTGCAGGTTTTGGTATGGATTGGTGGTAAAGTGGTTGCATGAAGAATGTCAAAATGAGCCTAGAATTAAACCTTCTTACAATTCTAAAGCACTAAAATACAAGGTTTTATGATTGTGTTAAGAAAAAAAAATTGCAGTTGAAAAGTAGAGGGTAAAATGGTATGTCTTAGGCACACAATAGATAGGAAAAGAACACAAGACTCTACAGTGCTTCTGAGTTTCAAGTTTCAGAGACGGGTCATTTGTGTTTCTCCCCCAAGGCTATGAAATCTTCTGAAGATGGCACTAATACAAACAACTTGTTTGTTTTTTTCTTTTTAAAATTTTACTACTTAAAAGTTTAAGAAACTTGTGAATACCCCATAATTTCATATCACACTAACTAACTAGGTAATTTTACAGTAAAATAATACCCCATTATTGCAGGGGAGGCTCTACCTTGGCTTCTGCATGAGTCAATAGAGCTATTGCCACCTGGAGCGAGCAACTTACAGAGGCTGTCAGAAATGGAACCCCTTAGGAGGACCTTTTAGCCCTCTTGGCCAACATGTCTGAGCCTCAGACACATGTCACTGAGGCTTCTGCCTTCTCTGTATCTGCTAGACGTACACTGTGGCTCAAGATTTGGTCTGCGGATCTCTCTTCTAAGAAGTCACTGATTTCTCTCCCTTTTCAGGGAAAATCTCTCTTTGGGCCTGAACTGAAGCAGCTTATCAGTGAGGCCACTGGAGGCACGAGCACTCTGTTGCTTCAGGTCTCCAAACGCCCTAAAATGTTGAGGAAACATCATTTTTTCGTCCCCGCCAAGGCTTCTGCTGAAGGCTCAGACCAGGGAACACCTGAACCAACACATCCAGGACTGTGCTCAGATTCTCCTTTACCATGGGTGTATTCTAAACATGGAGGAATCTGCTCCGGTCCCCTTTCAGGTCCCGGTCTTCCTTGGTCTCAGGTTCGATACATGTCAAACGAAGGTGTTCCTGACAGAGTATTCCATTCAACAAACCATGACTCTGGTATCCCGAGCTTTGGAGTTGCCCTCAGTGCCAGTCATGACCCTTACAGGCCACATGGTGTCCACTATGGAGGCAGTTCCCTACTCCATGGCACACACCAGGGAGCTCCAGAGATTCACTATCCGCACTTGGCATCGGCATCCGGACCTCTTGGGTCTCAGAGAGTCTCTCCCTCGGGAGGTCAGGCAAGACCTGCTCTGGTGGCTGGACAGGTTCAACCTGGAGAAGGGGAAACTCATAGAAACATAGAAACATAGAAGATTGACGGCAGAAAAAGACCACCTGGTCCATCTAGTCTGCCCTTTAGTATTCCTTTATTGTTATCTTAGGATAGATACATGTTTATCCCAGGCATGTTTAAACTGTGTTACTGTGGATTTATCAACCACCTCTGCTGGAAGTTTGTTCCAAGTTTCTACTACTCTTTCAGTGAAATAATATTTTCTAATGTTTTTCTTGATTTTTCCTCCAACTAGCCTCAGATTGTGCCCCCTTGTTCTTGTATTCAGATTCTTATTAATCACACTTCCCTCCTGAACCTTGTTCAGTCCTTTAACATATTTAAAGGTTTCAATCATGTCCCCCCTTTCTCTTCTTTCCTCCAGACTATACATATTTAGATCTCTGAGTCGTTCTTGATAAGTTCTATGCTTTAGACTTCTATGCTTTAGACTCTTTGTGATCCAGTACTGGACATTTGTGATGACAAGTGCCAGCCAAAGGGGCTGGGGAGCTGTCCGGGGACACCTAGTGGTTCAGAGCCAAATGTTTTACTCCCATTGGAGAGATCCTCTGTCCTTTGCTGTGGACGCTCTGACGATTCCATGGTGCTTTCATCTGGCTTACATCTTCGCATCAATCCCTTTAATTCTCTGGGTGTTGAGGAAGATTCAGATGGATGGTTTGACAGTCATCATGATTGCTCCATATTGGGCCAGGAAGCCTTGGTGCTAAGAACTATTGGCTCTCTCCATTCGAGATCCATTTCCACTGCCCCTCAGACCGCATGGGTTTACGGCAGGGAGATTTTGTCAAACTAACCTCATAGAATTTTTTGACTGGGTAACTAAAATAATAGATCAAGGGGGAGCAGTAGATATAGCTTAACTAGATTTCAGTAAAGCTGACACTGTCCCTCATAGAAGACTCATAAATAAATTGCAGTGTTTGGGTCTAGATGTAAAAATAGTGAAATGGATAAGGCAATGGCTGAGTGACAGGAGACAGAAGGTGGTAGTCAATGGAGAATATTCGGACGAAAGGAGTGTTACTAGTGGAGTACCTCAGGGATCTGTACTGGTGCCCATTCTGTTTAATATTTTTATTAGTGATATTGCAAAAGGTCTTCAAGGAAAGGTATGCCTTTTTGCAGATGATGCAAAGATCTGCAATAGGGTAGACATTCCAGAGGGAAAAAGCCAAATGGCGAATGATTTAGGTAAATTAGAAGAATGGTCAAGAGTGTGGCAGATGCACTTTAACGTTGATAAATGTAAAATAATGCACTTGGGACATAAAAATCCAAGGGAAAAATATACCATTAAGGGTACTGTGCTGTAAGAGACAACAGAGGAAAGGGATTTGGGAGTAATTATTTCTAATGACTTAAAGGTAAGCATGCAATGTAATAAAGCGATGGGGAATGCAAGCAGGGCACTGGGTTTTATAGCTAGGGGAATTAGTAGCAGAAAAAGGGAAGTAGTCATGCCACTGTACAGATCTCTAGTTAGACCTCACCTAGAATATTGTGTACAGTACTGGAGACCCCATATCCAGAAGGATATTGATACTCTAGAGAAAATTCAAAGAAGGGCTACTAAAATGGTGACTGGTCTACAGGAAAAGAAATATCAGGATAGACTAAAGGATCTGAATATGTATAGCTTGGAGGAGAGGAGAGAGAGAGGGGATATGATAGAAACATTCAAATACATGAAGGGATTCAAAAAAGTACAGGATGGAAGTATATTTCAAAAGAGTAAAAACGTTAGGACAAGAGGCCATAGTCTAAAACTAGAGGGACACAGGTTTAGATGTAATGTAAGAAAGTTTTACTTCACTGAGAGGGTAGTAGACAAGTGGAATAGCCTACCAGCAGAAGTGGTAGATGTCAATACAGTGACAGAATTTAAACATGCATGGGATAGGCATAAGGCGGTCCTTAACATAAGAAAAGACCAAGGACCAAAAAAGGTTTGAGGTTGTGTGTTTTTTTTTTTTTTTTTTTTTACACAGTAGGAAATTGGCCAGACTAGATGGGCCGAATGGTTCTTATCTTCCGTCAAATTCTATGTTTCTATCTCCTCTTTCAGGGTTACCTATAGAAGGAGGACATGGAGCACATGGCTTTGACAACATGGCTGTTAAAGCCTCCATCCTAAGGAGGAAAGGATTCTCCACTGAGGTGCTCTGCACTATGATCCAGGCTAGGAAACTGGTTTGTTCCAAAGCCTACCATAGGTTTGGGTCCGTTTTATCAGTCTTTCTGTGTTGACAGGGACCTGTCTTCACAAGAGTTTAATTTCCCAGTGGTGCTGTCCTTTTTACAGAACAGTGTGACCAAAATGCTCAGTTTTAGCTCCTTGAAGGTTCAGATTTCGTTGCTGTCTTTTTCCAGAGACACATTGCCATCTTGCCAGATGCCAAGGTTTTCTTTCAGGATGTTGCTCATGCCTTCCCTGCCTATAAGGCTCCCACCCCCTAGTGGGACCTTAATCTGGTCTTGGGAGTCTTGCAGCAGGCTCCCTTTGAGTCCTTGGCTACCATTCCTCTACGCCTTCTGAAGTAGAAGATGGCCTTTCTTCTGGCTGTGGTCTCTGTCCACAGAGTCGCTGAATTTCAGGCCTTGTCCTGCAAACCTCCTTTCCTGGTGTTTCACAAGGATAGGGCTGTTATTCCTATATCCCAGGATTTCCTTCCTAAGGTGGTCTCTGAGGTCCATATCAATCAGGAGATTGTTGTTCCTCATTTTTTCCTGACCCCAAATCTGACAAGGAGAGGGATCTCCACTTATTGGATGTGGTGCTCTGCCTTAAGTTCTATGTGCACTTTACTGAGTTTTTACGTAAGACTGATGCTTTGTTTATCATCCCTGAGGGTCCAAAGGCAGGTATGGCTGCATCCAAGGTCACTATTGCATCTTGGATTAAGTCTACCATTCTCAAGGCTTCCAAAAGCAGAAAGAAATCAGTTCCTTTCCTCATTACAGCATACTTCACCAGGTCTGTTGGGGCCTCCTGGGCCTACGAAAATCAGGCTTCCGCTGAACAGTTGTGCAAGGCGGGACACCTTTGCCAAACACTATAGTGTTGATGTTATAGCCAGCTTTGGCAGGAATGTCCTGCAGGCACTTCTGTCTGATTAGGGCCTTTACATTCCTATGCATTACAGTTCTTTAACTGCTCAAGCCCAGTTGTCTCTTGTTCTTGGATACTCTGCTATTCTTTTTCAGTGTCCATTGACAGTTATGTTTGGGCTGTTCCTTGTCCTGGATAGTCCTTGGGAACTCAAGTATCATGGGGACCGGCGCTTGGTCCTTTCCTTTTCTTCCCACCCTGGGGGCTTAATGTTGGTATATATCCATGGTACCCATATGTCATATTGGACGACAGAGAAAAGAGGATTTTAGTCTTACCAGTTAAATCCTTTTCTCTTAGTCCACATGACATACAGGTCTCCCACCCAGTGAATGGAACTACACTGGTCTCACTTATCTGGTCTCACTTTCTTCTTTCTTACTGTCCTAGTTAGTAGACTTGTTGGAAGTCTATCTGGGGCGGGGCTAGTGGGATAGCCTGATTGTCATGCCGCTGCTTACCTTCCAGTTTGGATCATTTTCCGATGCTGTCTCTTCTTCCGGTTTCTGCCATATCCCTTGCTCTGGCCTGTCATTCTTCTTCCTGTTCCTTCTGGCTGGCCCCTTCCTCTCTATGACCTTTTGCCTGCATCCACTCCTCTCATTGACTCCTGCTTCTGGTCCTGGACTACTTTAGGCTGGATTTCGCCATGTTCAGACGTATTGTTATAGCGTCTCTAGTACAGTATATATAGCTTTGCCTTCTGCCTGTTATTTTCAACATTTTTGACCCGGACCGTTCCAGACTAACCTTCCGCTTCCTCCCTGCTGTAGTTTTGCCTGTGTATTACCCGGATCGCTATAGACACCTCTGCTGCCTGTTCCTATATGTGCCTAGCTGTTGTCTTGCCTGTGTATGACCTGGATCGTTAGTGACACCTCTACTGCCTTCTCCTATTCTTGACCAGCTGTTGTCTTGCCTCTGTATGACCCATATTGTTTAATACACCTCTGCTGTCTACTCCTATACTTGTCCAGCTGTTGTCTTGCCTGTGTATGACCCGGATCATTACTGACACCTCTCTGCCTGCTCCTATACCTGCTCAGCTGTTGCCTTGCCGGTGTATGACCAGGATTGTTACTGACACCTTTACTGCCTGCTCCTATACCTGCTCAGCTGTTGTCTTGCCTGTGATGAACTGTATTGTTCCTGATTCTCCACCTAGTGTCAAGTGTTCCAGGTCTGCAGGGGACCAACCTGCATCTTGGATCCTGAGTGAGTACCACTATTTATCCTGTTGGAGTGCTATTTCTTCTCCTTGGGGATCACTTAGTATAGTTTGTCTTGGTAGGGTTTATCCTGGGTCACCCTTGAGCTTCTCTGTTGGGGACCACAACATCTAGCTTCGCGGCTAACGCCTTTAGGCAGCTCAGCCACAGCACAACCCCGTCCTTGGCAACCACCGCTCCCAAGCACTGCACCCTAGCCTCGCTCCCTAGCAACTCGCTCAGTTATCCCTTGTTGGAGGAGTCTCCCTTTCTATTCAACTTGGAACTCACTTCCTTCGGAGATAGGGCTACTGGTCTTCACACTGATAAGGAGAAGGGGAGGCTCCACCCACAACTTTTTTCTAGAAATGTTCCAGCCTACAGGGAGGAGCTGTCACCTCCCCTTGGCACCTGTATGTCATATGGACTAAGAGAAAAGGATTTAACAGTTAAGACTAAAATCCTCTTTTACAGAGCATAATATATATTATTATACTACCAATGATATTGAAAGTGTAAACATATTCAATAGAGTGGTTTAATTAGTACAGCAATAATGAATTAGTGCAAAAAATAACATAGTCCTTGGAGCTCACAGTGTGTAGAACATAGAAATCTGCAAAATGAAATACGATGAGCAGCAGGGAAAGGTGTTCATTAACCCTTTGAGTCCTAGATATGTGTCTGATGCCCTTCTGGTGCTCAAAGAGTGTGCAGCTTTTTCATATGTATGTTTGTAATAAATATATGTATGTATAATTACACACTATTTTACACACAATTACATTTTTAACCCATTGAGGACCATACCCACTTGATCCTGGAGGATTTTGCCATGGGCTCTAGTCTCAGATCTTTTTGGAACCTAGCAACGCCCCTGGCTGCTCTTAACTTGTTTTGGCACCTAGAGCAATTTTTTGTAGCCTAACAACTGAATTGAAGGCACTAAAATGTTGTGCTTTTTCCCTTTTTCACTCTCATTTGCATATAGGCGAGTCTTTTTTGAGCAACGAGGGAAAAGTAATTTATGACAGGGAGACTTACTTTATTCATTTCTTATTTTGTTTTTTCCACATTACTTGTTTTTCAATTTTTGCATGCCAGATAGGCCTACAGTGGTTTGCAATGCATTGTATACATCTCTAGCATTCAAGGAATTAACTCCTAGAGTGCTATACCTGCTGTGCAAGCTCGTACAATGTAAATGTAAAACGTGGTCACTTTATAAGCCGGTATAACCGGTATGCAGTGGCCACGTTTTAAAAAAAAAAAAATTCCTGGCACTCTTGGGGGGGCATGAGGTTCACTCCTCATGCCCCCCATTTATTGATCTCCTAGCCAATTGTACTGCGAGATCAATATCTTCCCCCTCTCTCCTATCTGAACTTCTGGGAAGGAGTGGGTGGAATCAGGGGAAGCCTCCTCTCGTCACTGGTGTCCTAGTTACCGGTGACCTTAGTAAACGTTCCCTCCTGGTGGTAGGAGAGAAGGGCAAGAGAGTGGTTTGCTCTCCTGCATCGCCATATTGATCTCCCAGCATGATCGGCTGTGAGATCCATAACTGGGGGGACATCAGGACGGGCCCTGATGCCCCCCCCACGAAGTCTGATTGTCAAATAAATAAAAATAAAAAAAACCCTATAAAAAGCAACCCTGTGAGTGCCGCAGGGCTCCCCAATGCATTGCTTTACAATGCTCTGGAGACCCCTGTGGCACTCACAGGGTAAATTCTTTTGGCTCATATTTTTTTTTTACTAAGACCTCATTGGGGGACAACAGGAGGGGTCATGATGCCCCCAATGAGATCTATGATAAAAACCATGAAGAAAAAAATTAAACCTATGTGTTCCACGGGTGGGAGGAGGGTCCAATACAGACTCCCGCTCCTGTGGCATACACAGGAGTTTTTTATTACTTTACTAGCAGTGTGGGGCGGTGTTGCCTGTCTGTTTTTTGTATATGAAAGTTCTGTAAAATGCACGTGACCACGGTTTGTTTTAGCTGTTCGCCCCCACAGCTGACTTGAACTGCCATAGTGTCCCCATAGTGAGAGACACACACATCCCATACTGAGACACACACCTATAGTGAGACACACACATCCCATAGTGAGACACACATATACACATCCCGTAGTGAGACACACACATGCCATGGTGAGACACACAAATACAAAACCCATACATAGACACACACACACATACACATGCTATAAAGAGTCACACACATGCCATAGTGAGACACACACACATCCCATACAGAGACACACACGTCATAGTGAGACACACACACATATACACATCCCATACAGATACACACACACATGCACATCCCATAGTGAGACACACAGACACATCCCATACAGAGACAGACACACACATCCCATACAGACACACACACTCCATAGTGAGCGCACATATACACAGCCCATACAGACACCCCCCCCACCATAGTGAGACACACATATACACATCCCATACAGAGACCCCCCACCATAGTGAGACACACATATACACATCCCATACAGAGACCCCCCACCATAGTGAGACACACATATACACATCCCATACAGAGACCCCCCACCATAGTGAGACACACATATACACATCCCATACACAGACACACACATCCCATAGTGAGAGACACACATGCACATCCTATAGTGAGACAGAGAGATACACATCCCATGCAGAGACACACACCCATACACATGGCACAGTGATACACACACACACATCCCATAGTGAGATACACACATATACACATCTCATAGTGAGGCATACACACACACACACATATAACCATCCATAAGTGTATATTTGTTAATAATTTGCAATGCATTGCCTACCCCTCTGGCAGTGAAACAGTTAATGCAATGTACTCTTTTTTTCCCAAACTTGGCTTCAAGGGTTAATATCAGATCTGTGAGTGATGGTATTTCAAAAGTTCCCAGCTATGGCCATAGAGAGAGACACACACAGCCACACACACATACATACATACATACAGATCTCATAGTGAGACACACACACATATTCCATACTGAGACACACATACACATCATACTTACACACACATACACAACCCATAGTGACACACACATACACATTCCATACTGAGACTTACACAGTGTCCCCATAGTGTGAGACATACATACACAACAGTGGTCTTGAGTCCTATGTGATGACACACAGAGCAGGTCAGGGTATTTCTCCCATCAGCAAAAACAGATTTTGATTACTCCCAACTTCCTGCATACCTCCCAAGTGTCCCTCTTTAGGAGGGACAGTCCCTTTTTTTAGACCCAAATCCCACTGTCCCTCTTTCCTACCCTAATGTCCCTCTTTTTAGGAAATCAAATTGTGTGGTATGTATATAAGTGTATCACATTGCTCCACAGCAATAAAACTCACATTATTGTTTCTTTAAACGTCAGTATATGTGTTTATAAATTAGTTTGCTTAAATAAAATACTTTGGTCTTGTTATAAGTCATTTATTAGGTAACACAAGGAGGTGTCAATAGGTCATGAAACAGCCTAAAAATTATTGTTAATGCCCCATCCACCAGCCACACCCCCTAAAACACAATTGTCCCTCTTTGGCAATTTGAAATGTTGGGAGGTATGTTCCTGTATAGTGGACGAAGTGGGATGGTTGCTAAGGCAACCAGCAGACATGGCTCTGTGCAGGTAGGAAAGTTTGTAGGGAGGGGAATCAAGTGAAGTTATTTGGCTGTTATTTTGTTGGAGGAGATCACACTGTGTGGTGTAAACCTGTAGTGTTTAGTAGGAATGCAGCTGTGTGTCAGTAGGGAAACAGGAACACAGTGACAGCCTTAACCCTTTGACTGCCAGAAAGGAATCCCATGCATTGGGTTGTGTAAACCTGTAGTCATTAGTAGGAGTGCAGCTGTGTGTCAGTAGGGAAACAGAAACACAGTGACAGCCTTAACCCTTTGACTGCCAGAAAGGAATCCCATGCATTGGGTTGCAATGTATGGGATCCCTTTATGGCACTGTGTGTTTGATGCTGTGTGTGTGTGTGTGTGTGTGTGTGTGTGTGTGTTTGAAGCTGTGTGTTTGGTGCTGTGTGTGTGTTTGGGGTGTGTGTGTTTGGTGGTATATGTATTTATTTGGTGCTGTGTGAGTGGAGCATGTGTGTATTAGGGTGGTGTGTAGGAGCAAGTGGCAGCCATTTTGTTTTTGTCCTCAGTTAAATAGTGGTGGGCAGGCTGGAGAATGGGGGCGGGCCAACTCCCTGCAGTACTGCAACTCCTGTGAAAAATCACGCCTCCATTGAATTACCCAATGGGAGCTGTAACTCCTCCTTATTGCCACCTCTGGGTGTGTGTGTCTCCTGAGGAGACATAAATTATGCAATGAGCCTTTCTCTTTTATATATATATAGATGATTAGAGTTTCTCTGTCGTCCAATTTGACACATAGGTACCTTGGGGAGGCGACAGCTCCTCCCAGTGGGCTGGAACAATTCTAAAAGAAGTGCAGGGGTAGAGCCTCCCCATCCTCCATATCAGGCTACCTTAGCCCCTCCCCTCCATATAGATTTGTTCCATCAACCTGCCATGAAGACTGTGAACAGTTCTACTTAGTTTTGTTCTTTTATTGTTTTATTCTTAGATATGGGGTGGCCAAAGTCCCTCATTAGGTGGATTACCATCATTGGCTTCCCCTGGTGGATTGCCCAATTAACAGGTTCTGTCTGTGGACCGTTGCAGCCCTGGGAGAGAATCATGCAACCCATGTCTCTCTTTCCACAGGAGTTTCTTTGAGGCTTATTCCTTTCCCCATGGTAATCTGAAGAAAGAAGACCTACAAAAAAGGTGAGCAACCCCTTGAGTTCCATTGTCCACTTGTCCCACTGTCCCCCTCTGTATAGGGGTCTATCTCTGGAGTTCAATCCAACTTTTGCCCTCACGCTGGGTAATTTATTCTCTGTTTTTTTTGTGTATTTGGAGCATTTTAAGCAACTCTGTGGTAATAAACCCCTTCCCTGCCATACTTGCTGAATTGGGGGACTTTTTTCTCACTTTTCCTATTTGATTTTGGTCTTTGTTCATGTTTATTAGGTGTCCACTATCTATTTTAAAAACTATTAAAACACTTTTTATTTTTACAGTTTAATTTGAATTCTACTTTACCATATAGCCGCAATGCTCTATTGACTTCTATGGGACAGACTGCTTTGGAACAAAACGCTGCAAACGTTCCATGTACCGAGTTAAGAGAGGGCTCATTCTTCTTGTCTCCCCTTGTCCTTCACCCTGGTTCACCTTCTTAGTGTCTTGGGGTCCCTGGGGGGGTTTGGACTCTGTTTTGAGGTACTTTTGTGAAGGAAACTACAATTCCTGTAATGCCCGTTTCGCAGTCTTTTATCTGATTGGTTCTGATTTTGGACGCCATTTTCTTTCTTTCCTGAACGAGTATCCTACCCAAAGCTTGAACTCCTCTACTCTCCTCCTCAGGTTATCCCTTTGCTTTCCAGATAAGTACAGTTTTAGGCTTTCAGTGGTGATTTCTTAATCTAGGTGACAATAATTGGATTGCCTATCACTGTAGTACTTTTTCTTCTGTTAGCATGGGCTATCAAAAGGGTCATGGGGCTAGCCTATGGCTAAGGACTATGGGGTGTCTTTGACCCCCCTTGCTTACTGTTCCTTATGCCATGTGGGGCTTCCCAGAGAATACTCAGATCACTTATGTCCCTCACGTGCTATGGCCCTTGCTTCTCCGACAGGTCCCTCTGGACATGAACAAGTCCTACATTGGGTCAAGGACTTAAAGTCCTCTATGGCACAGTTTCCTCTATCTCTTCAGGGGGTTCTTCAATCTGGGAATACCCCCACTTTCTTTAGATTTGTGGCCCCTAAGGCCCCTGACATTCCCGATCTGTCAGATTCCTCTGAAGAGGATTCTTTTGAGGAGTCTGAGGATGGTGAATGTGCTGAAGGGGCTTCATTCCATACCTATGGTGACCCCTTTGATGCTGACCCCAAACCCTCTGCTGAGGGTCTCATTAAGTTGGTTTTGACTACTTTTAACATTCCTGTTAACCCTGTAGGGTCACACTCTACTTCTGATGATTTTCAAAGGTGCAAGAAGTCCATTACCATTTTTCCACCTAATTCCACTCTAGATCAGGTTTTCAAGGATGAGTGGAAGACTCCTGACAAGCTTCTTGATCTTTCTAAGAGATTCTCTGTCACAAACACCAGAGTAAATAATACACACGACACAGGAACAGTGAAGTTTGACCAGTTTATCAAGATAAACAAGAGTAAGCACTTCCCCAACCTAGTAGGAACAGGCATGAGGACAGTGCTGAGTCCACTACCCAAGGATTGACACTGAACTGTAACTGGTTCTCAGTAGCCTATAGCGATAGATGGGAGCAGAACCAGGCTTGGCTCTATACCTAGCAAATGGAAACCTGGAACACCAGGAAACCTGATCACTGGAGAGACAGCTAAATTCCCAGACATGAGACAGGCAGGCAGATAGTCAGCAATCAGCCACAGCCGATGTCAAAACAGAGCAGGTAGTCAGACAAAGCCACAGGATCGATCAGGTATAAACACGGCAGCCAAGCAAGGGTCAAATGAGAGCAACACTGAAGAAATGCTCAGATACACCACGAAAGGGCAACAAGGCCTAGCCTCAATGAGGTTTATAAAGCAGTAGAAGGAGGCGGTACCCAATTAGGCCCAACAGAATAGGCCCATAAACAGGCGTCCGTGCCAGTGCCTGTAACATGACTTTAACGATGAGTAAATGGCTGGAGGCCATGCTGGCCGGTGGCCATACAGAAGTAAGGTGGACCCCCCCCATTTCCAGACTGTCTAAATCCACTGCTTTCACTTTGGCAGACGCTATGGCACTTAAAGATTTTAACTGAAAGGAAGCTTGAGGCTATCCTGCGATCTACTTTTGCAACCATAAGTGCCTCTTCAAGGCCTACTTTGGCTTCTGTTTGGGTTACTAGAGCAACTGCTGTTTGGATGAACAGCTTACCGAAGCTGTCCGCAAAGGTGCCCCTAAGGAGGACCTTTTTTCTTTTCTAGCCAAGATGTTTGAGGCCCAGAACTATGTGACTGATGCCCTCTTTGACGCTGTCAGGCTTGAAGCTAAGGCTTCTGCCTTCTCTGTGTCTTCCAGATACACTTTGTGGCTTAAGATTTGGTCTGCTGACTTATCATCTAAGAAGTCCCTAATTTCTCCCCCTTTTCAGGGTGTGTCTCTTTTTGGGCCTGAACTGATGAACATCATCAGTGAGCCTACTGGAGGTAAGAACACTTTGTTTCCTACAGTTCCTAAACACCCTAATATGGCAAGGAAGCAGCGTCTTTTATGTCCCCTCCAAAGCAAAGCGCAGAGGCCGAATCCAGGTGGGTCTCAGGCCAGCACCCCACTCTCCACCCCAAGCCCAGGCAACAGTGGAGGTTCAATTACTCCTCCACCAAAACCAAACCTACCAAACCTGCTTCAGCATGACTCGCTGAATCCTGGTCCACATCCACCAGTAGGTGGTCGACTCCGTCATTTTTCAAGCATTTGGACAGGCTCTGTTGCGGATCAGTGGGTATTATAGATGGTTTCAGGAGGCTACAGGATTCCCTTCACATCCCTGCCTCCCTTCATATTCTTCCTTTCTCGTGCCCCTCAAAGTCAGGAAAAGTTACGTCTTTTTAATGGGGTGGTGCATGCTGTCTTGAACAAGGGAGTTCTGACTCCGGTTTCTCCGCAAGAGAGAGGTTTAGGTTTCTCTTCAAACCTATTTGTAGTTCCCAAGAAGAATGGCAGCTGCCGTCCCATTCTGGACCTCAAGGGCCTCAATTCTTTTGTGGTTCATACTCACTACAAGATAGAGTCCTTGCGGTCTGTCATAGCAGCGATGTGTCCAGGGGAATTTCTGGCCTCTCTGGATCTGCAGGATGCTTACCTGAACTTCTCCATTCATCCGGACAATCAGAAGTATCTCAGATTTGCTTGCACTTTGGTACACTTTCAGTTCACTGCTCTCCCATTCGGGCTCACTACTGCTCCTCAGGTGTTTGCACATGTCTTGGGCACCTTGATTGCCTTCCTGCACACCAAGGGGATCCAGGTGACTCCGTACATAGACTACCTTCTGCCGAAGGCTCCTTCCAGGGATCTCCTGGACCGCCATGTCCAGGAATGTGCCCAGATCCTCCAGCATGGGTGGATACTGAACCTGAAGAAGTCTGTACCACTTCCTTCTCATGATCTGGTTTTTCTAGGTCTCCGGTTTGATGCTCAGCAGGATATGGTCTATCTGACAGAGGATTCTGTTTAGTATATCACGAGCAAGGTGTCCCACACTCTGGAGTGGACCTCAGTCCCGGTTCACAAGTTCTCATCCCTTGTGCGGAATATGGTTCCATACTCCATGGAGCACACCAGGGAGTTTCAGAGGTTCACTATCAGAGCTTACCGGGGGAATCCAGAGCTCTTGAATCGTCTAGTCTCCTTTCCCCAGGAAATGATCTAGGACCTTCTCTGGTGGTTGGACATCTCCAACCTTAGGAAGGGGAAACCCTTTGTTGTCTAGTATTGGACTCTGGTGACGACGTAGGCCAGCCTTTATGACCTTTACAGCTGTGGTGCTGTCCTGGGTCACCTGGTGGTTCAGGGATGTTGGAATGTGGAGGAGACCCTCCTACCCACCAACATCCTGGAGCTCAGAGCGATATGTCATGCTCTGGTCTACTGGTCCTCTCCTCTGAGGGTCTGTCCAGTCCACTTACATCAACAAGCAAGGAGGTACAAAAAAAGCACTTCCGCTTGGTTAAAAGTCAAGGCTATTTTAGCTTGGGCAGAAGATCACGTTCCTGCCATCTCCGCAGTGCACATTCTAGGCATAGACAGTGTTCTGGCGGACTTCCTCAGTCACCAGACAGTGGACCGCGGGGATTGGGAGCTCCATCTGGAGGTCTTTGATCTGTTAGTTCAGAAATGGGGCTGTCCCTGAATAGATTTGTATCACGGTGCCCATGCTATGCTGGTGACATTCTGTCAATCTTTGTTTACTGCTGACGCTTATTGGCTTTGTCCTGCCCAGTATTTGCCCTTAAATACTGGGCCTTGTCACTTCTCCGGCGCCCTTTTGTGGTGTTTCCGTTACCAGCGCTAGTTCCAGTTCTTGTGTGATTCCTGTGTACCGACCCGGACTACCTGACTACTCTGCTGTATCCGTTCCTGCCTGTGTACCGACCCGGACTGCCTGACTACTCTGCTGTATCCATTCCTGTTCTGTGTACCGACCCTGCCCGGCTGACGTTCCTGCTGTGTGTACCGACTTGGATTGGCTGACGTTCCTGCACTGTGTACCGACCCGGCCTGGCTGACGTTCCTGCTCTGGGTACCGACTCGGATTGGCTGGCGTTCCTGCCTGTGTACAGGCCCATTAGGGCTACATCTCCTGTGTAGCTCTACTGCCTGCGGTCCCATTCCGGTCCTCAGTTTGGGGTTCCCCTCTGGGCTTCTGTCTCCAGACAGTCCATTGTGCCTCATTGTCACTCCTGCAGTCTAGTCTCGGTTCAGTCTGTGTCACGGGGGTGACATTCCGGTATCCATTCCCATCTGTGCACCACGGTATGCTTGACCTCCTTCCTGCCAATATGCTGAGGTTACGATCGGGCGGTCGACATTGGTCTTAGCGTTCGTTAACCCCATTGGGGAAGGTGCCATTGTTCACCGGCTATTCTATTGTGCAGTCTCAGTTGGGTGCCCTCCCGGGCATACTGTCTCAGTCCTCTATTACTACTACAGCAGTCCGTGAGCTTATTCTGGGCCTCCGTTGTCTTCTGGGCATTTCTCTCTATTTAAACACTCTCTGCAGAGTGAGAGTATTAAGGGCCACACACTATTAGGGCCTGTCAGCATTCCTGGCCTAATAGTAACCCGTTCATTGCTGCTTCGTTGAGTTTCACACGAACTTTGCCTGACCTGTGTCAGTATATTGTAATTCCTGTATTGTAAATATACTGGACCCATGAGGGTATATATATTGCTGTAACCTGTCCTGTGTCAGTACTATATTGTGTATATATATATATACCACTGGACCCGTGAGGGTTATCATTTCTGAGTCTTTTCAATAAAACTGTGTTTTATCTCACCAACTGTGTCTGAGTGTCAAATAAAACCATAACAATTTGATGGCAACCAGGGACAACAGGAAGGTTCCACTGTTTTGCTCTCACTGGGGGGATCCTCTGGTGTTTGAGGTGGATGCCTTGTCCTTTCCTTGGCTTTTTCATCTAGGCTACATTTTTCCTCCTCTTCCTCTCATCTCCAGGGTGCTGAGAAAGATTCAGATGGAAGGTGCATCAGTCATACTGATGCTCATTTGACCAGGCAACCTTGGTTTCCAGAGCTGTTGCCACTGTCTGCTTAGGATTCGTTTCCTCTGCCACGCAGACTGGATCTCCTCCTGGCATTGACGGCATGGCTGTTGAAGCCTCCATCTTAAGGAGAAAGGCCTTTTCTCCTGAGATGGTACCATGATCCAAGCCAGGAAACCTGTGTTCTCCAAGGCCTACCACGGGGTTTGGTCTACCTTCCATTCTTAGTTTGTAGACAGGGATCTGTCCTCACAGGAGTTTGATCTTCCAGCCATCTTGTCCTTTTTGCAGGATGGTGTGAACAAGGGCCTTAGCCTTAGTTTCTTGAAGGTCTAGCCCTCAGCTCTCTCTGTCTTTTTCCAAAGATTAATTGCAATGTCGCCGGACATCAAAATCTTCTTTCAGGGTGTCGCTCATGCCTTCCCTGCCTACAATGCTCCCACTCCCCAGTAGGACCTTAACCTAGTTCTGGGAGTCCTGCAGCAGCCTCCTTTTGAGTCTTTGGCTACCATTACTTTACTTCTTTTGACGTGGAGGATGGCTATTCTCTTGGCAGTGGTCTCTGTCTGCAGAGTTGCAGGCTCTGTCCTGTAAACTGTCTCTCCAAGTGTTTCACAAGGATAAGGGTGTTCTCGGTACCTCTCAGGAATTTCTTCTTAAGGTGGACTCTGAGTTCCACATCAATCAGGAGATTGCTGTGCCTTCCTTTTGTCCTGACCCTAAGTCTGACAAGGAGAGGGATCACCACTTGTTGGATGTAGTGCATTGCCTCAAGTTCTATGTGCACTGTACCGAGTCCATCAGCAAGACGGATGCTATGTTCTTCATCCCTGAGGGTCCAAGGGCTGGTTAGGCTGTGTCCAAGGTGACTGACTATTGCATCCTGGATTAAGTCTACCATCCGGTAGGCATATGAGCTCAGAGGGAAACCTGTTCCCTTCTGCAATACAACACTCTCTACTAGGTCAGTTGGGGCCTCCTGGGCCTACAAGAATCAGGCCTCTTCTGAACAGCTGTGCAAGGTGGCCACTTGGTCTTCTGTGCACACCTTTGCCAAACACTACCGTGTTCATGTTCTGGCTTTGGCTGAATCCAACTTTGGCAGGAATGTCCTGGAGGCAGTTTTTCCTGTGCCTTATAGCTGTTTATCTGTTTGAGCCCTGTTGGCACTTGTTTTTGTGTGCTGTGTATTGTTACTTAGTGTCCGTTGACACTTTGTGAGTTTGGATTGTTCTGTGTCCTGGATAGTCCATGGGAACTTTGGTATCATGGGGACCGACGCTTGGTCCTTTCCTTCTATTCCCACCCTGGGAGCTCAATGTTGGTATATCCCCATGGTACCTGTATGTCATATTGGATGACAGAGAAAAGAGGATTTTAGTCTTACCTGTTAAATCCTTTTCTCTTGGTCCATATGACATACAGGTCTTCCACCCAGTGAAAGGGACCATGCTGGGTCTTCTGTGGCTGGACATGGGAGTCGTTTTTGGGCTCATCTCTCACAGGAGTTTTCCCTTCTTCCTTCTTGCTATCTTAGTCGAAAGGTTATTTTCTCAAATCTGTCTGGCAGGGAGGGGCTAAGGTAGCCTGATATGGAGGAGGGGGAGGCTCCATCCCTGCATTTCTTTCAGAATTGTTCCAGCCCACTGGGAGGAGCTGTCACCTCCCCATGGTACCTGTATGTCATATGGACTAAGAGGAAAGGATTTAACAGGTAAGACTAAAATCCTCTTTTGTTGGGGGCTATCAGGACTGGTCCTGATGCCCCTCCAACAAGCTCTGAATTCAAAGTAATGATATAAAAAAATTAACCCTCTGTGTTCCACAGGGGTCCAGTGTATTGCTTTGTAAAGCCTTGGACAGCCCTGTTCCAAAGAAATGATTTTTTCTTTTTTTCAATTATTCATTTATTTACACCTCATTGGGGTGGCACCAGGAGTGGTCCTGATGCCCCCAATAAGGTCTAAATAAAAAAAAATGTGAAAACCCTGTGTGCAGCACAGGAAGGACCAACATAGTGCTTTGCAATGCGTTGGACCCCCTGTGGCACACACACATTTATTTATTTTTTATTCAGCCCTTGTTGGAGATGCCCCTAACAAGGTATGAATAAAAAATAAGAGAAGAAAATAAATTAACCCTTTGTGTGCAAGAGAGATACAATGCATTGTACACCCCTGTGGCATGGAAAGGATTATTTCTCCCCCCCCCTTTATTTTTTATTCAGACCTCATTGATGGACATCAGGAGGGGTTCTGATGTCCTGCCAATGGGGTCTACACAAAAATATTTGGAAAAAAACACCAAAAAACCTGCACGTGCCACGGAGGATCAGTGCTTTGCAATGCATTGGATACCCTGTGACACACACACATTTGTTTTTTCATTATTTTTTATTTAGACCATGTTGGGGGGGCAACAGAAGTGGTCCTGATACCGCCCCCCAACGAGGTATGAATAAAAAAATAACAAAAAAGATTTGTGTTCAACAGAGGTCCAATGCATTGCTTTGCAGTGCATTGCACACCCCTGTGGCATACTCTCAAAATGCCTTCAATCCCCCCATGTACCCTAACCCCCTGCCTGGTTCCACAGCCCACTGGTAGTCCCATTCCCCCAGCCTGACCACCCAGCCTGTTTCCACTGCCTACTGGTAGAGTCAAAGTACCAGTATGCACTGGATTCAGGCTGGGAATCAAACTGTCAATGAGGGGTACATACAGTGCACACTTGTAGTCACATAAACCCCATATGCATTATCTGACCCACCACCATCCTTGCTCTGCTGCCCACTAGTAGAAATACCCACATACATTGCCTAACTCCTCATCCCCCCACCTTGGTTACACTGGCAGTCACAGGTCGGCATGTATACTGGCTGACCCCCTAGCTTCTTTCAACTGGTAGCCATAAAATCACACATACACTGTTTGCTTCCCTATCCTTGCTTCACTGGTAGCCATGCTACTGGCACCCAGTATGGTATGTTAACCCATAGCCGTGGAGTACCATTTCTCTTAGGCTGGCAGGAGGTCCTCCTAGGAAATCCCATGGCATTGAACCATTTTAGTATCTTTGAAGTGACTGATGTGTAAATAAAAAGGTCTGCTTTTTTCCTATTTCACCACATTCTGGAAATAGTTGTGCACACTAATTTAGGGGTAGAAAGGCAAGTGACCCCTCATTCGATGCGGCATGTTATCTTCTTTCCAAAATGGTATGTTTTGTATCCTTTCTTCACTTTTGTAACTGTTATAACCATTTTTGTACAGGTAAGTAATGTTTGACAAAAATATAGTAGGTGTAGTTGTGTACTTCTAACACCCCCTAAGATATGTCAGCTCATACCAATGAGGTGCCATTTTTCTCCTAAGAGCACAAGCTAATGAATACAGTTGGAAATGCCATCGTTTTCAAATAATTTAGTACATTTGAAAGGGCTGAAATGTAAAAAATGCCAAATTTTTCAGGGTTTTTTGCAATTACGACATCATAGCTTTTTGCACGATGCCAAATTCACTTCAAGTAAGGCACCATGAAGAAGATCAATTAGATCTGAAAAAAAATATATAGTTTTCCATATATAGCTAAAAATTTCACAGCAGAAATCAAGCCTAAACCGATGGATAGCAAAAATGCCGAAAATGTGTCTGGCCTACAAGGTACAGGAAATGGCCCAGGCCTTTGGCACTGAAGAGGTTAAAGAATAAGATTCACTAAGAGTTTATTTTTCCAGTTATGTGTAGTTTTAGTAGCATCCTAACTAGCTGATCACTAACTGTGGATGATGGGAGTTATAATTCAACAGCAGCTGGGAGGCCACATGTTTCTCACCCTTTCAGTGCACAGAAAAATTATTGTAGAATCTTACATTTCCGTAAAGTACTGTGAAGTCAGGACGGAATTTCAAGGATTTAAATAAAACAAACAGTTTCTTGAGGGCTCAGAGTGACCAAGGAACCGTTTGGGGGACAAAGCTTTGGACGAGTGGAAAAAAAGAAAAAAGCAGAAAACAGAAGCAAAACTTGCTAAACCTCAAAAAGTAGGTCTACCTGGTTATCATATATTTTAAAACAGAGCACTCATACATCACGCATATGCACTGATCCAACAACACTTAGCAAGGCCAAGTTGCTTTTTTTCCACTGGACTGAAATTCAAGAGATTATCTCTTTAACCAGCTTCCTCAACTTTGCAGCAAATTTGGGGAGAAAGGAGAGAAAATCTGAAGCACATTCTGTGCCTCCTAGTTCTAGCCACCGTTCAATTGTTGTGACACCTAGAAGAGTTTGTGTGTGTGGATGCTGATACCTGCTAGGGTAAGCTACATTCCATAAATGTACAATGTGACGTATGGACCATATTGTGTTTTTTTTTTTTTGCACTGACAATTTGGCTCTTTTATTTTTTTTCCCTGCAATGAATTCTTGGATGACAGAGCTGAGAACAGCTGTGCTGCCATCCCAGAATTCAGTAACGTGCCAGGACTGTTACCAGTCATTAATACAAATCCACTGGTGACTGTCCTGGCATGTCACCGGAGCTAAGGAATTGATTTTGCAATGTTGAGAAATGTTTACTGTAGTCTGGAATGCTGATAATATGTACTTATTTACTTCATATGTCATATTCATGTTATAAGGAAGCAAAGTATATATTTAACCCCTTCTATTTTATAAATATCTGCTAAAGTATGCATTGGGGATTTTTGTAAATGGATTTGCCTGTCGTCCAATATGACATACGGGTACCGTGGGGAGGCAACAGTTCCTCCCTGTAGGCTGGAACATTTCTTGAAAAAAGTTGTGGGTGGAGCCTCCCCTTCTCCTTATCAGGCCATCCCACTAGCCGCACCCCAGTTAGACTTGTTCCAGCAACCTTGATGAAGGCAGAGAACTTTTCTGCTTAGTTTTAGGTTTCTTTTTTATTGTCTGTGTCAGATATTGGGTGTCACAATTCCCCCATTAGGTAGATTACCATTACTGGCTTCACCTGGGATTGTCCAACTGACAGGTGCTGTTGTGGACCTTTGCAGCCCTGTGGAGAGAATCATGGAACCCATGTTTCTCTCTCCTGACTGGTTCTCGCTGAAGCTCTGTCCTTTCAATGGTAATCTGAAGACAGAAGTCACGTTTGAGTAACCCTTTGAGTGCCATGATCCACTTGTCCCAGTGTTCCCCTCCATGCAGGGGTCTTCTTAATGTCTAGAAGTCCTGCACTCATGTTGGGTATGTTCTTTGGTTTGATCCCAGGGTTTTTAGAACTTGGATGGCTGCATTTATATAATTAACCCCTTCCCTGCTAGTTTCTCCAGATTCTGGGGCTTAATTGGACTTTTCCTTTTAGGATTGTTTATTTATATTTATCCCTACATGTTCCCTTGGGTATATGGGTAAATTCACTCACTTTTGGAAATTTGTGATTTTTGACTTCACTTACCGTGCGGCCACACTTTCTCCCAGCAAGACGCCAGAAACAATACTACGCCATTTGCCAGGAGGCTCCTTATCCAGCAGTGCCTGGAGCGCACCTCTGAACGCTAGGTAGTGTAACAGATGGACGGTCCGGCAGTCATCTTGATTACTCCTTATTGGACCAGGAGGCCTTGGTTCCCAGAACTATTGGCCCTCTAAATACAAGATCCATTTCCACATCCACTCAGTCCGCACCTCCTCATTCAGAGTTAACTATGGGAGGAGGACGTGGAGCGCATGGCTTTGACAGCATGGCTGTTGAAGCCTCCATCCTAAGGAGGAAAGGCTTCTCTCCTGAAGTGGTCTCCACTATGATCCAGGTTAGGAAACCGGTTTGGTCCATTTTTCAGTCTTGGTGTGTTGACAGCGACCTGTCTTCACAAGAGTTTGATTTCCCAGTGGCCCTGTCCTTTTTACAGGACAGTGTGAACAAACGACTCAGTCTTAGCTCCTTGAAGGTTCAGATTTGATCTCTCTTTGTCTTTTTTAAAGAGACACATTGCCATCTTGCCAGATGTCAAGGTTTTCTTTCAGGATGTTGCTCATGCCTTCCCTGCCTATAAGGCTCCCACTCCCTAGTGGGACCTTAATCTGGTCTTGGGAGTCTTGCAGCGGCCTCACTTTGAGTCCTTGGCTACTATTCCTCTACGCCTTCTGACATGGAAGATGGCCTTTCTTCTGGCTGTGGTCTCTGTCCGCAGAGTCGCTGAATTTCAGGCCTTGCCCTGCAAACCTCCTTTCCTGATGTTCACAAGGATAAGGCTGTTATTCCTACCTCTCAGGAATTCCTTCATAAGGTGGTCTCTGAGGTCCACATCAATCAGGAGATTGTTGTGCCTTCATTTTTTCCTGACCCCAAATCTGACAAGGAGAGGGATCTCCACTTATTGGATGTGGTGCTCTGACTTAGGTTCTATGTGCACTTTACTGAGTCTTTATGTAAAATTGATGTTTTGTTTGTCATCCCTGTGGGTCCTAGGGCAGGTACGGCTCACTATTGCGTCTTGGATTATGTCTACCATTCGCAAGGCTTGTGAATGCTGAAAGAAATCAGATCCTTTCCTCTTTACAGCACACTTCACCAGGGGCCTCCTGGAACTACAAAAATCAGGCCTTTTCTGAACAGGTGTGCAAGGCGGCACACCTTTGCCAAACACTATGGCGCTGATGTCATAGCTTTGGCTGAAGCCAGTTTTGGCAGGAAGGTCCTGCAGGCAGTTCTGCCTGTTTAGGGCCCTTACATTGCTGCGCCTTACTGTTCTTTATCTGTTCAAGCTTGGTTGGCTCTTGTTCTTTGGTGCTGTGCTAGTCTTTTTCAGTGTCCCTTGACAGTTATTTTTGGGCTGTTCCTTGTCCTGGACAGTCCTTGGGAACTCAGGTATCATGGGGACTGGCCTTGGTCCTTTCCTTTTCTTCCCACCCTGTGAGCTTAATATTGGTATATCCCCATGGTACCCGTATGTCATTTTGAAGAGGATTGTAGTCTTACCTGTTAAATCCTTTTCTCTTAGTCCACATGACATACAGGTCTCCCACCCAGTGAAAGGGACCACACTGGTCTCACTCAGCTGGACGTGAGAGTCCGCTTGGGTCTGTTGCTCACAGGAGTTTTCCTTTCTTCTTTCATACTGTCCTATATAGTAGGCTTGTCGGACGTCTATCAGGGGAGGGGATAGTGGGATAGCCTGCTATGAAGAAGGGAGGCTCCACCCACAACTTCTTTTCTAGAAATACTCCTTCCTACAGGGAGGAGCTGTGACCTCCCCATGGTACCTGTATGTCATATGAACTAAGAGAAAAGGATTTAACAGTTAAGACTAAAATCCTCTTTTACAGAGCATAATTTATATTATTATATTACCAATGATATAGAAGGTGCAAACGTATTCAATAGAGTAGTTTAATTAGTACAGCAATAATGAATTAGTGGAAAAAATAACATAGTCTTTAGAGCTCACAGTGTGTAGAACATAGAGATCTGCAAAAAGAAATACGAGCAGCAGGGAAAGGTGTCCATTAACCCTTTGATTCCTAGATATGTGTCTGATGCCCTTCTGGTGCTCAAAGAGTGTGCAGCTTTTTCATATGTATGTTTGTAATAAATATCCTATATAATAATTTGCTAATTCGTGTGTAACGCACGACATGCGCAGTAGACACTGCTGCGCGTGCTGCAGTCATGCGCAGTAGAGACTGCCCTCGCAGCGGCTGATACAGAGCTGGGCGCTCCTAAGGAGCGTCCAGCTCTGTATCAGCCGCGGCGCGGGCAGTCTCCACTGCGCGTGACTGCCCCGCGACCGGGTGACAGTGGCACTGTGGCCCGTGTAACGGGCTGTTCAACTAGTATGTATATATAGTTACACACTTTTTTACACACAATTACATTTTTAACCCATTGAGGACCATAGGGGTATACAACACATTTGTACTGCATTGGATACCCACTTGATCTTGGAGAATTTTACCACGAGCTCTAGTCTCAGATCTTTTTGGAACCTAGCAACGCCCCTGGCTGCTCTTAACTTGTTTTGGCACCTAGAGCAATTTTTTGTAGCCTAACAACTGAATTGAAGGCACTAAAATGTTGTGCTTTTTCCCTTTTTCACTCTCATTTGCATATAGGCGAGTCTTTTTTGAGCAACGAGGGAAAAGTAATTTATGACAGGGAGACTTACTTTATTCATTTGTTATTTTGTTTTTATTTTTTTTCCCACATACTTGTTTTTCAATTTTTGCACGTCAGATAGGCCTACAGTGCTTTGCAATGCAGTGTATACATCCCTAGCATTCAAGGAATTAAAGGGATAGTAATACCTAGATTGATTATTTATATTTAACCCTATATTTTCCCTGTGGTATTTGGGTAAATTCACTAACTTTTGGAAAATTTGTGATTTTTTACTTCGCTTACCGTGTGGCCACACTTGCTCCTTTGACTTCTATGGGACAAACTGTTTTGGGACATATCTCTGCAACTTTTTGACATACAGAGTCGAGAGAGGGCTCATTATTCGTGTCTCTAATTACCCTACTATCTGGTTCACATCTCCTGGGGCCCTGCAAGTGCAAGTTCAGGAGTTACTAGGTAAGAACAAAGATGAAAGACTACAACTTCCAGAAAGCCCATTTTGTGAGCTGTCTTCCGATAGGCTGATTGTTTT
This sequence comes from Rhinophrynus dorsalis, assembly GCA_037306005.1. Classification (NCBI taxonomy): domain Eukaryota; kingdom Metazoa; phylum Chordata; class Amphibia; order Anura; family Rhinophrynidae; genus Rhinophrynus; species Rhinophrynus dorsalis. The sequence goes on from CM074720.1 coordinate 214,048,885, forward strand.
ACAGGCACCATTTTGTCTCTTTGCTGGAGTATCCTAAGTATAGGGTTGTCTCTCCTTGCTCTCCTTCTCAGGTTAACCATTTGCCTGCCCGATAAGTACTTTCTTGGGCTTTCGGAGGTGATATTTTAATGTGGGTCACAGTATTTGGGACATGGGGCTAAACCTAAGGCAAAGGACTCAGGGGCATCTTTGACCCCCCCCCTTGCTTACTGTTCCTAATGCCAAACAGGGTGCCATAGGGAGTACTCAGGACACTTATGCCCCTCTTTTGCTGTGGCCCCTACTACAGCACCCAGGCCCTCCAGGCTTGAATAAAAGCCACTCTTGGTCAAGGACTTAAAGCCCTCTATTGCACAGTTTCCCCTTTTCCTCCAGGGGTCCTCCATTCCTGCAAGCCTCCCACTTCTTTCAGGTTTGTGGTCCCTAAGGTTCCTGGCATTCCTGACCTCACTGAAACCTCTGAAGAGGATTCTTTTGAGCATGATACGGAGAAAGGGGAGTGTGAGGAAAGGGACTCTTCATATGCATTCGGCGACCCCTTTGAGGCTGACCCCATGCCCTCTGCTGAGGGTCATTAAGGTGGTTTTGATGACCTTGCAGGTCACTACCACCCTTGATAAGGGCCAGTCTTCTTCTGACATCTTTCAAAGGTGCAAGTCCTACACTGTGTTTCCACCCAATCCCTGGACCAGGTTATCCTGGATAAGTGGAAAATGCCAGACAAGCGCCTTACTCTTTCCAAGAGATTCTCAAAACTCTACCTCTTTTCTGAGGCAGCTTTGGCACAGTGGGTTTCACCTCCTCAAGTTGACCCCCCTATTTCCCGACTTACTAAGTCTACTACCCTCCCTTTGGAGGCTATACTAAAGTCTACTTTTGCTGCCATTGGTTCTGCCCTATGGCCTACCTTGGCTTCTGCATGAGTCAATAGAGCTATTGCCAACTGGGGCTGTCAGAAATGGGGCCCCTAAGGAGGACCTTTTAGCCCTCTTGGCCAACATGTCTAAGGCTCAGACACATGTCACTGATGCTCTTTTTGATGCTGTCAAACTTGCAGAGAAGGCTTCTGCCGTCTCTGTAACTGCTAGACGTACACTGTGGCTCAAGATTTGGTCTGCGGATCTCTCTTCTAAGAAGTCACTGATTTATCTCCCTTTTCAGGGCAAATCTCTGTTTGGGTCTGAGCTGAAACAGATTATCAGTGAGGCCACTGGAGGCAAGAGCACTCTGTTGCCTCAGGTCTCCAAACGCCCTAACATGTTGAGGAAACAGCGTGTTTTTCTTCCCCACCAAGGCTTCTGCTGAAGGATCAGTCCAGGGAATTCCTGGACCAACACATCCAGGACTGTGCTCAGATTCTCCTTCATCATGGGTGGATTCTAAACATGGAGAAATATGCTCCTTGGTCTCAGGTTCGATGCCTGTGAATGGAAGATGTTCCTGACAGAGGATTCCATTCAGTAAACCATGAATCTGGTATCCCGAGCTTTGGAGTTGCCCTAAGCGCCGGTTACGACCTTTGCAGGCCACATGGTATCCACTATGGAGGCAGTTCCCTACTCTATGACACACACCAGGGAGCTCCAGAGAGTCACTATCCGCACTTGGCATGGGAATCTGGACCTCTTAGATCTCAGGCCTACAGTGCTTTGCAATGCAGTGTATACATCTCTAGCATTCAAGGAATTAAAGGGATAGTAATACCTAGTTTAAACTTTATTTATGATTACAGGCATTAAAAAATATCAAGAATTATATAAGTCTTATCTCTCAAACCTTTATGGTTTGAGAGATATTCAAAACTAAAGTTCCCCCCTCCATGACGTCAGCGCTCTAGCTGACAGATTTGGATTCTGGTCCGCAGACCAGCTGGTGGCTCTTCAGCAGAGCCGAGATCATTATCTTTAAAAAGATTTACTTCATTGGAACTGTCTACAACGTGTGCCTGATTTGCAAGCACACTTGATAGACCGTTCTAGTTAAGTAGTTCTTTTTAAAGATCGTGATCTCAGCTCTGCTGAAGTGCCGCCAGCTAGTCTGCGGACCAGAATCCAGATCCGTCAGCTGGAGCGCTGATGTCACGGAGTGGGGAACTTTAGTTTTTAATATCTCTCAAACCATAAAGGTTTGAGAGATAAGACTTACATAGTTCTTAATATTTTTTAATGCCTATAATCTATCTATCTATATATATAAAAGAAGACTTCTGTGTGCCTGGCAAACACACCCAGGGGCGGCAGTAAGAAGGCGTTACTGCTCCCATAGGGGGATTCAATAGGGGTGTGATTTCACTGCAGGGCGTTGGCCTGCCCCCAGTATCCAACCCGGCCCCCACTATCCAACTAAACTTACAAAAAAAAATGGCTGCCACTCGCTCCTTTGCTGCATCCAAGACAAGCCACATACACACAGTATTACAAATAAGCATACATTGAATCCGGCTCTCCATGACATTGTGCAGCATCCAGCTACAAGCCGCATTAAGCATGTAGGTCACCAGACCCCAGCATGAGCAGCGTCCACCAACCACCACTGTGGAAGGGAAGCGGACAAGGACAGCAGAGAGGGAACAGTTCGACGTGTGTGAGACTCATAGTGGAGCGGATGCTTGTCTCCAGCACATCCCGCAGCACCTCACTCATATTTTTCTGTGTGGCACTCACCTCCACTATGAGTGTCACACAGAAAAATATGAGTGAGGTGCTGCGGGATGTGCTGGAGACAAGCATCCGCTCCACTATGAGTCTCACACACGTCGAACTGTTCCCTCTCTGCTGTGGTTGTCCGCTTCCCTTCCACAGTGTTCGTCTGTGTAGCCGCCTTTGCCCTCTACGGAGCAGTGAGTGGATGGGGTTAATGCAAATGACTTTACATAGCGCAAAAGGTTACAATTAACTCTTTGAGTGGCAGTGCACCCCCACCGCCACTCAAACGGTTATTGCAGTAGTAATACACAAATGGTGTCTGTGTTGCTGATTTGCCGAGCGTACAGTGGCATATTGCAACGCATCATGTTGCAGGTTTGCACCACACATGTACATGTATGCCTCACACCATTGCAATATGAGGTAGTAGTGGATATGTCCACTGTCCCAACATACCTTCCATTTGTGCCTTAACCCTTTGAGTGCCAGAGGTCCACACCACATTGCAAACCAATATGTTGCACACCCCCTCTGCCACTCAAAGGGTTAATATGCTGTCTTCCTATCACGACAAACCCCATCAAAGGAAGAAGGCGGTAGTACAACTCGCCTGTCTGGATGGGGTGGGGGAAGAAAAGACAACTCACTGTTCTCCCTTTCTACACCGCCCCACCACTCAAATGGTTAAATCTTCACATCCCAACATTCAGTGTCTTCACGGACTCCATTAATCCTGTCATTGCCAACTGTACAGTACAATCAACAGCTACGTGCTATACACCTCACCAAAACAATATCCCCTTAACTTTTAATAACATAAGAATGTGCAATACACTCCTCTGGTGCATAAAATGTGAAAGTGAAGGTGCTGCTCTGACAATTACTGCAACAATAATCCACAGAAGTTTGGCACTAACCTCTCCGTTCCCATCCAACTTGTGTGTGCATTACCCCATTACCTGCATTAAGACGTTACACCAGGAAGCCGCCAGCAGATGGCGGTACACATAACCTCATACTAAGGAGGAGGGTAGTTTGCTGTGGATTCACTCTCAGGTCCTGTACTGCTGGTGCGTAAGAGCCCTTTATGGGGTGTCTGAGGGGGCATAATTCAACTGCCATGTTTATAGTAATTGTGGGGACCCCTATATAAAATTCAGTGCTAAACCAGCTTCCTCTTAGCACGTAAACCCCACTGACTTAAATTGGGATTTGAGGAATTTTACCTTTCTCATTGATCATATGTCCCTTTTAAGTTAGATAATTTTTAATCTCATAGTCCCACTTATTATCTGTACACTACTTCTATTGGTACAAAACAATGGAATCTAATGTTAATCCTGATCTGCTTTACATTTTATTCTTCACTGTGTTGCAGTCAAGCAACACCAGTGCATATTAAGGCTTGTGACTACTTCAGGGCTATTTAACACACTCATTCACAATGCTTTGTGTAGGTTTATAACAGTGAAAGCCTTCAGTGTTTGAGTGGCAAACAGCTATCCATGCACTGGAATGTGTTGCATACCTCTTTCACACTGAAGGACTTAAAATACATCAAATAAAATGTGCACTGTATTGTGTTCCTTCAGTGCCAAACAGGTATGCAACACATCCCACTGCATGGATATGTCTATGCCTTTCAAACGCTCACCTCCCAAGTGTCCCTCTTTAGGATATATTAGCACTCTGTACCTACCAAGTGTCCCTCTTTAGGACATATTAGGACTCTGTACCTCCCAAGTGTCCCTCTTTAGGAGATATTAGGGGTCTGTACCCCCCAAGTGTCCCTCTTTAGGACATATTAGGACTCTGTACCTCCCAAGTGTCCCTCTTTAGGAGATACTAGCAGTGTGGGACACATTGCCCATCTATTTGATTATTTTTTTTACCAATTCTTAAGCCTTTAAGTGACAGAGGGGTACTCAATGCACTGTGTATCCCTCTGCCACTCAAAGGGTTAATGTGAGGCTGAGTACATGACGGGCAACGCCGTCCCAAATTGCTATATATATATATATATATATATATGTGTGTGTGTGTGTGTGTGTGTGTGTGACTCTGTTAATGCTGGGATGTATGATACACTGTCTGACACCCTAGCCTTGTTACACTGGTAGCCACATACAGTGTCTGACAGCACAGTCTTGTTCCACTGGTTTCTCATCTCTCAAAATCACTCTTGACCACAGCCACATGTCCCCCAGCCCACAAGCAGATGTGAAAGAGGTCAGCCTATATATATATATAATAGCAAAAGGGGCACAACGTTTCCCGTGGGGATTAAGTTCTTTGGGTGCTTCAGGGGTATACATGGCATTGATTCACAATGGTTTGTGTACTTTCTTGGAATTGAAAGGGTTAAGTGTTTGAGAGAAAAAGAGGTATCCATGCAGTTGTGTTCGATACCTGTTTGCCACTGAGGGGTTTAAAGAAAGCAAGTAAAATGTGCAGTTCCTTTAGTGCCAAAGAGGTTTCCATCACGTTCCATGGATACCTCTTTGGCACTCAAACACTTAACCCTTTCACTGTGCCAAATGTACTCAAAGCATTCTCATTGAATGCATTCAATACCCCTCAAGCATTTAAAGGACTTAATCCCCATGGGCAACGCCATGCCCCTTTTGCTAGTAATAAATAAAGTTTAAACTAGGTATTAACCCTTTGAGTGCCAGAGGGGTACACAACGCATTGCAAATCAATGCGTTGCGAACCCCTCTGGCACTCAAAGGGTTAATATCACTTTAAAGGGATAGTAATGTTTCATAAATACATCAGCTCTAATTAATCATCATAGTATTTGGACCTTGGAGAGTGTTATTTCAATACTGTCAAAGTTGTAGTTCAAGAGTAATTCAATGACAAAGTGTCCCCCTCCTGCCCCTTTTACTGATGTAACACTGTTCAGCCAGATCAGAAGGGAGGTATGCAGGTAGATTGAAGAGAGTGACAATCTTCAGTTAAGATAAGGGAAAAACTTGAAAAACTTGTCAAGGGGGTCAGGGCTTTCATTGTTCTTATAGGAAGAAGATTGTCCCCTTCTGTTAGCTGTCTGGTCTATGGACTGCATTCCACATCTGAGAAGAGATGGCTTACACTAGGTAAAAGGGGCGGGAGGGTAAACTTTGCTTTTGAATATCTCTCAAACCTTTATGGTTGAAACCTTTATACTTATATAGTTCTTCATTTTTTAATGCCTACAAAATAAAAGAAAGATAAAACAAAGTATTACTATCCCTTTAAAGAATGAGATTTACTAAGAGTTTATGTTTCCAGTTTTGTGTAGTTTTAGTAGCATTCTAACTAGCTAATCACTAACTGTGGATATACTTCAACAGCAGCTGGTGTTTCTCACCCTTTCAGTACACAGGAAAAATATTGTAGAATCTTAACTTGTCAGTAAAGCACTGTGATGTCAGGATGGAATTTCAAGGATTTAAAAAAAAGATTTTCTTGAGGACTCAAAGTGACCAAAGAACCTTTTGGGGGAGAATGCGTTGGACGAGTGGAAAAAAAGGAAAAAAGCAGAAAACAGAAGTAAAATTTACTAAACCTTAAAAAGTAGGTCTACCTAGTTACCATATATTTTAGTACAGAGCACTCATACATCACCCATGTGCATTGATCCAGCAAAATTTAGCAAGACCAAGTTGCTTTTTTTCACTTGATTGAAATTCAAGCGATTACCTCTGTAACTAGTTTCCTCAACTTTGCAGCAAATTTGGGGAGAAAGGAGATAAAATCTCAAGCACATGTGTGCCTCCTACTTCTAGCCACCCTTCAATTGTTGTGACACCTAGAAGAGTTTGTGTGTATGGATGCTGATACCTGCTAGGGTAAGCTACATTCCATAAATGTACAATGTGACGTAAGGACCATATTGGGTTTTTTTGCACTGACAATTTGGCCCTTTTATTTTTTTCCTTCGATGAATTCCTGGATGACAGAGTGGAGTACAGCCGCGCTGCCATCCCAGAATTCAGTGACGTGCCAGGACTGTCACTAGTCCTTAACACAAATCCACTGGTGACAGTCCTGGCATGTCACCGGAGCTAAGGAATAATATGATGGATTTTGGAATGTTGAGAAATGTTTACTGTAGTCTGGAATGCTGATAATATGTACTTATTTATTTCATATGTCATAGTCATGTTATAAGGACGCAAAGTATATGTTTAACCACTTGTCTTTTATAAATATCTGCTAAAGTATGCATTTGGGATTTTTGTAAATACATTTCTCTTTCGTCCAATATGACATACAGGTAACATGGGGAGGCAACAGTTCCTCCCTGTAGGCTGGAACATTTCTTGAAAAAAAGTTGTGGGTGGAGCCTCCCCGTCTCCTTATCAGGCTATCCCACTACTCCTCCCCAGTTAGACTTGATCCAGCAACCTTGATGAAAGCTGAGAACGTTTCTGCTTAGTTTTAGATTTCTTTTTTATTTTCTATGTTAGATATTGGGTGTCACAATTCCCCCATTAGGTAGATTACCATTCCTGGCTTCCCCTGGCATTGTCCAGCTGACAGGTGCTGTTGTGGACCCTTGCTTCCCTGTGGAGAGAATTATGGAACCCATGTTTCTCTCTCCTGACTAGGTCTCTCTGAGGCTCTGTCCTTTCAATGGTAATCTGAAGACAGAAGTCAAGTTTGAGGAGTAACCCTTTGAGTGCCATGATCCAATTGTCCCAGTGTTCCCCTCCATACAGGGGTCTTCTTAGTCTCTAGAATTCCTAAACGCATGTTGGGTATCTTCTTTGGTTTGATCCCAGGGTTTTTAGCGCTTGGATGGCTGCATTTATGTAATTAACCCCTTCCCTGCTAGTTTCTCCGGATTATGGTGCTTAATTGGACTTTTCCTTTTAGGATTGTTTATTGATATTTATCCCTACATGTTCCCTTGGGTATTTGGGTAAATTCACTCGCTTTTGGAAAATTTTTGATTTTTGACTTTGCTTACCGTGCGGCTACACTTGCTCCTTTGACTTCTATGGGACAAACTGTTTTGGGACATATCTCTGCAACCGTTTGACATACAGAGTTGAGAGAGGGCTCATTATTCTTGTCTCTACTTACCCTATTATCCGGTTCACATCCCTGGGGCCCTGTGAGTGCATGTTCAGGAGTTACTAGGTAACAACAAAGAGAAAAGACTACAACTTCCAGAAAGCCTGTTTTGTGAGCTGTCTTCTGATTGGCTGATGGTTTTACAGACACCATTTTATCTCTTTGCTGTAATATAGGCTTTTCTCTCCTTGCTCTCTTTCTCAGGTTAACCATTCACCTGCCAGATAAGTACTTTCTTGGGCTTTCTGAGGTGATATTTTAATCAGGGTCACAGTACTTGGGTTTCTTATACTGTTTAGAAACTTCTCCTGTTAGGATGTCAGATCCAAAGATACATGGGGTTAGACCTAAGGCAAAGGACTCAGGGCCATCTTTGACCCCCCTTTGCTTACTGTTCCCTAGACAGTAGTCAGGACACTTATGTCCCTCTTGTGCTATGGCCCCTACTACAGCACCCATGCCTTCCAGCCTTGAACAAGAGCCACTCTGGGTCAAGAAGTTAAAGTCCTCTATGGCACAGTGTCCTCTTTCCCTCCAAGGGGTCCTCCATTCATGGAAACTCCCACTTCTTTCAGTTTTATGGCCCCTTAGGCTCCTGGCATTCCTGACCTCTCTGAAACCTCTAAAGAGGATTCTTTTGAGAGTGATACAGAGGAAGGGAAGTGTGAGGAAGGGGACTCTTCATATGCCTTTGGAGACCCCTTTGAGGCTGACCCCATGCCCTTTGCTCATTAAGGTGGTTTTAACGACCTCGCAGGTCACTACTACCCCTGATGAGGGCCAGTCTTCTGAAGTCTTTCAAAGGCGCAAGAAGTCCTACACTGTGTTTCCACCCAATTCCACACTGGACCAGGTTATCCTGGATAAGTGGAAAACGTCAGACGGACGGCTTTCTCTTTCCAAAAAATTCTCAAAGTTATATCTCTTTTCTGAGGCAGCTTTTGCTCAGTGGGCTTCACCGCCTCAAGGTGGAACCTGTATTTCCAGTCTGCCTTTGGCAGACACTATGGCGCTCAAGGATATGTCTGATAGAAGTTGGAGGCTAACCTAAAATGTAATTTTGCTGGCATTTGTGCTGCCCTACCGCCTACCTTGGCTTCTGTATTGGCCAACAGAGCTATTGCCATCTGGGGTGAGCAACTTACAGAGGCTGTGAGAAATGGTGCCCCTAAGGAGGACCTTTTAGCCCTCTTGGCTCTGAGGCTCAGACATATGTCACTGATGCTCTTTTTGATGCAGTCAAACTTGCAGCTAAGTCTTCTGCCTTCTTTGTATCTGCTAGACTCACACTGTGGCTCAAGATTTTTTCTGCAGATATCTCTTCTAAGAAGTCACCGATTTCTCTCCCTTTTCAGGGCAAATCTTTCTTTGGGCATGACCTGAAACAGATTATCAGTGAGGCCACTGGAGGCAAGAGCACTCTGTTGCCTCAGGTCTCCAAACACCCTAACGTGTCGAGGAAACAGTGTCTTTTTCGTCCTCTCCGAGTCTTTCAGCTGAAGGCTCATTCCAGGGAACTCCTGAACCAACACTTCCAGGACTGTGCTCAGATTCTACTCCACCATGGGTTGATTCTAAACATGGGGAAATCTGCTCAGGTCCCCTCCCAGGTCCTGGTCTTCCTTGGTCACAGGTTTGATCCCTGTCAAGGGAAGGTCTTCCTAAATCTGGTATCCCGAGCTCTGTAGTTGCCCTAAGCGTCGGTCTGCAAGTTCATGACGCTCACAGGCCACATGGTGCCCACTATGGAGGCAGTTCCCTACTCCATGGCACACACCATGGAGCTCCAGATATTCACTATTCATGCTTAGCATGGGAATCCTGACCTCTTGCATCTCAGGTTGTCTCTCCCTCCATTGGTCAGGGAGGACCTGCTCTGGTGGCTGGACTGGTCCAACCTGGAGAAGGGAAAACCATTTGAGATCCAGGACTGGATCTTTGTGACTAATGGCGCAAGCCTAAGGGGCTGAGGAGCTGTCCTTGGTCACCTAGTGGTTTAGGGCAGATGGACTATGGAGGAGTCCCTACAGTCCATCAATGTTCTGGATCTAAGGATGGGAGGAGTCCCTACAGTCCATCAATGTTCTGGAACTAAGGATTATTCGGCGTGCTCTATAGTACTAGTCCTTTCAACTGAGGGGTTATTCCACAGCGATGGAATACATCAACAAGCAAGATGGCACAAGAAGTGCTCCCGCTTGGCCAGAGGTCAAGTCTATTTTGATCTGGGCAGAAGATCACGTTCTGGCCATTTCTGCTGATTCCGTGGTGCTTTCATCTGGCTTACATCTTCTCTCCAATCCCTCTCATTACCAGGGTCTTGAGGAAGATTCGGATAGACGGTCCTGCAGTCATCATGATTGCTCCTTATTGGACCAGGAGGCCTTGGGTCCCCAAACTATTGTCCCTCTCCATTCGGGATCCATTTCCACAGCCACTGGATCTCATCATTCAGCTCATGGCTTTGACGGCATGGCTGTTCAAGCCTCCATCCTAAGGAGGAAAGGAATTTCTCCTGAGGTGGCAGGGACCTGTTGTCACAAGAGTTTGATCCCCTGGTGGTTCTGTCCTTTTTACAGGATAGTGTGAACAAAGGGCTCAGTCTTAGCTCCTTGAAGGTTCAGATTTCATCTCTCTCTGTCTTTTTCCAGAGCTGCATTGCCATTTTGTCAGATGCCAAGGTCTTCTTTCAGGGTGTTGCTCATGCCTTCCCTGCCTATAAGGCTCCCTCTCCCCAGTGGGACCTTAATCAGGTCTTGGGAGCCTTCGAGTGGCCTCCTTTTGAGTCCTTGGCTACCATTCCTCTACGCCTTCTGACGTGGAAGATGGCCTTTCTTCTGGCTTTGGTCTCTGTCCGCAGAGTAGGTGAATTTCTGGCCTTGTCCTGCAAACCGCCTTTCCTGGTGTTTCACAAGGATAAAGCTGTTCTTCGTACCTCCCAAGAATTACAACGTAAGGTGGTCTCTGAGTTCCACATCAATCAGAAGATTGTTGTGCCTTCATTTTGTCCTGACCCCAGATCTGACATGGAGAGGGATCTCCAGTTTTTCGATGGGGTGCACTGCCTCAAGTTCTATGTGCACTGTACTGAGTCTGCACGTAAGACTGATGCTTTGTTTGTCATCCCTGAGGGTACTAGGGCAGGAATGGCTGCATCCAAGGTCACTTGCATCTTGGATTAAGTCTACCTTTCGCAAGGCTTCTGAAATCAGAAAGAAACCAGTTCCTTTCTGCATTACAGAACACGCCACAAGGTCTTTTGGGGCATCCTGGGCCTACAAAAATCAGGCCTCTGCTGAATAGCTGTGCAAGGAGACCACTTGGTCCTCCGTGCACACCTTTGCCAAATACTATTGTGTTGATTTTATGGCTTCGGCTGAAGCCAGTTTTGGCAGGAAGATCCTGTAGGCAGTCCTGCCTGTTTATGGCCTTTACATTCCTGTGCCTTACTGTTTTTTAACTGTTCAAGCCCAGATAGCTCTTGTTCTTGTGTTCTGTGCTATTCTTATTTTTCCTCTTTAACAAGGTGCAAATGGACTACAATTTATGCCCATGTAGGAAAAGTTGCAATGTGAGGAAAAAATGACAGCGGCTGATGTAGTAAAGTGAATTGGTCCAATTGCTGTGCAGCCATTCACAGTACAGGGTTCGTGCATAAAAGGTCAGGAATAACCTTAAGAGCAATCATAGTTTTAAGCCCTTTGCACCCTTCAACAGTTTTTTTTATTTTATTGTTTTTAAACAAATTGTAAATCTTTTTGCTTCAAGATTTTTATTTAGTTCAAATTCCTGCCTGTTTCTGTGGACTGAAAAAAATAAAGAAGAACATAAAATGGAGACTATCTCTTTTATCAGATTCTTCAATTTTGCAGCAAACTTAGGGCAATCAGAGAAAATATATCAAACACGTTCTTACCCTCCATCTAGCTGCACTCAACATATTTTGGCATCCAGAGCAATTTTTGGGAGCCCAAGAACTGATTAGAAGGCACTTAAAGGGACAATAATGTCCCAGAAAAAAATCTTTTTCTCTGTCGTCCAATATAGGTTACTGATAACTTTAACTTTGGGTAGGTGACTGCCCCTTTAAGTAGGCAGGAACAATTCTTGAAGAGAATGCTGGGGGGAGCCTACCTCCTCTCCTTAGCTGAATCTAGCCACCCCTCCCCAGAAATATTTGTTCCTTGATGAAGATACAGGCAAGAAAACAGTTCTGCTATAGTTTTAGCTTATTTTTTTGTTTTCTATTAAATATGAAATACCACCATTAGGCGGATTACCATTACTGACATTCCCTAGTGGATAGCGCAGATTCCAGGTGCTATGGTGGACCTCTTAGCCCTGGGAGGAAAATCTTGTTTGGCAAGTTCTTTCCCTAGGAGTTGCCCACTGAGGCTTCTTCTTTATACATGGTAATCTGAAGATAAAATACCTGCTGAAAAAGTGAGCAACCCTTTGAGTGCTGAGGTCCACAGGTGTACTTTGGAGTTCCTACTACATACTCCTGCACTCATCGGGTGTATCTGTATGTCTGTTGGGGGTTTGGAGCAGAGTTTCTGTGGTACATTTAACCCTTTGCCAGTTGGCACCCATTTTGTGGGGTTTTCACACTTTTTCCTTCTGGGTATAATGTGTAATTGTCTTTTAACATGTTTTTTTGGTGTTTTTACAGCTTTTTTTTTTTTTACCTCACTGTAAAATATTGAACAATTGAGCTTTACCGCATAGACCCCATTGCTCCATTCACTTCTATGGGACTATACAGTTTGGGACATATCTCTGCAACCGTTCAACGTAGCGACTTCAGCTCTAGCTCTGGCAGTTGATGCCATGTCGATCCCATGGCACTTCCCTGTGGCGTACATATTTCCTCCCATTCCCATGCTGCACAGGGTGTTGCGGAAACTGCGTCTGGAGGGCTCTCCAGTCGTTCTGATTGCTCTGTAGCTTGGTTTCTGGAGCTCCTGGATATCTCCGTGACGGAGCCCTTTTGGCTTCCCAGCTGTCCGGATCTCCTTCTGCAGGGGTACCTGTGGAAGGAGGATGTGGACCGTCTGGGTTTGACAGCATGGAAACTGAATCCTCAGTACTGAAGAAGAAGGGTTTTTCTTCATGTGTTTTGGCCACTGTGCTTAGTGCCCGCAAGCCTGTCTCCTCTAAAGCTTACCACAGAGTTTGGTCCCCCTTTCTCTCTTGGTGCGCTGATAAGGATCTTTCCCAGGAATTTGATCTTCCAATGATCCTGTCCTTTCTGCAGGACGGAGTGGATAAGGGACTCAGTTTGAGTTCCCTTAAGGTTCAGACTTCTGCACTCTCTGTTTTCTTTCAGAGATGTATCGCTATCCTTTCTGATGTCAAGGTTTTCTTTCGGGGTGTTGCTCATACTCATCCTTCCTTTAAAAGCCCTACTCCTCAGTGGGATCTTAACCTGGTTTTGGCCGTCCTTCAGCGCCCTCCATTTGAATCCATGGGTACTATTCCTCTACGCATGCTGACTTGGAAAATGGCTTTTCTCCTGGCGATTGTGTCTGTTCGCCGTGTCGTGGAGTTGCATGCCGTGTTTTGTAAACCTCCCTTCTTGGTGTTTCACAAGGACAAGGAGGTTCTTCCTACTTCTCGGGAGTTCCTTCCAAAGGTGGTCTCTGAATTCCGCATTAATCAAGAGATCGTGGTGCCTTCCTTCTGTCCTGACCCTACATCCAACAAGGAAAGGGATCTTCACTTGTTGGATGTGGTGCGATGTCTCAAATTCTTTGTGCACCGTATCGAGTCTATTCACAAGTCTGGAGCCCTGTTCATCATTCCTGAGGGTCCAAGGGCAGGCAGACCTGCATCCAAGGTGACCATAGCATCATGGATTAAGTCTACTCTTTGTAAGTTTTACGAACTGGGGTAGAAGCCTGTTCCTTTTAGGGTTTCTGTTCATTCCACTAGATCCATTGGGTCATCTTGGGCTTACAAGAGTCAAGCCTCAGTTGATAAGTTGTGCAAGGCTGCCACTTGGTCATCTGCACACCTTTTCTAAGCACTACCGTGTTGATGTGCTGGCATCGGCTGATGCCAGCTTGGGATGGAAGATCCTAGAGGCAGTTTTGCCTGTCTTGGTTATCCTTCTCTCTTCAGTGCTCCTTCATTTTTGAGCCCAGTTGGCTCGAGTTTGTGTGCTGTGCTACGTTCCTGGTGTGGTTATACACCTGTTTTGTGCCCATTGACAATTCATTGTTATTGTTGGGCTGTCTATGATCTGATGGTTCATATAGGTTCTGGTGACTTTGGGGGCCATGCGCCTGGTCCTTGCCTTAATTTCCACCTCTGGGAAACTCAATGGTTGGACATCCCAAAGTTACCAGTAACCTATATTGGACGACAGAGAAAAAAGGATTTTAGTCTTACCTGTTAAATCCTTTTCTCTTAGTCCATATAGGATACTGGTCTCCCACCCTGTCAAGGGACCATGCTTGGCTCTCCTGTGAACAAACGTGGGAGTCCTTTCAGGTTCATGCTCACAGGAGTCTTCTTTTCACTTCTTACTACTTAGTCACTTGTTAGTGTCTCAAATATATCTGGAGAGGGGTGACTAGATGCAGCTAAGGAGAGCAGGTAGGCTCCACCCAGCATTCTCTTCAAGAATTGTTCCTGCCTACTTAAAGGGGCCTACCCAAAGTTAAAGTTACCAGTAACCTATATGGACTAAGAGAAAAGTATTTAACAGGTAAGACTAAAATCCTCTTATCGTTTTGTAGTGCTTAAAAAGTTCAACTATATGCATCAAATCCTATCTCTCAAACCGCTATGGTTTGAGAGATATTCCTATTCAAAGTTCCCCCCTCCCTCCCCTTTCCCTGACATCAGTGCTGTGCTGACTTCAGGGGAATCCTGTCTGGGCACCAACTGGCAGCTCTGCAGCAGAGATGCAATCGCGTTACTTAAAAAGAACGACTTAATTGGAAAGGTCTACAAAGTGTGCCTGGTTTGCAAGCACACTTTGTAGACCATTCCAATCAAGTAATTTGTTTTAAATAATGCAACTGTGGCTCTGCTGAAGAGCCTCCTCATGTCAGCCGACACGTATCGCCTGCTATAAGCTTTACAGCTTACAGCAGCAAATGGCAAACTTTGAAAGCAAATATCTCTCAAACCATAGCGGTTTGAGAGATAGGATTTGTTGCATATACTTGAACTTTTTAAGCACTACAAAACAATATTTTTCCTGGGACATTACTAACACTTTAAATGTTGTGCTTCTTCCTTTTATTTCACTCTCATTTGCATATAGACAAGTCCTTTTGAGCAACATGGGAAAAGTAATTTATGATACCGAGACTTACTATATTCATTTGTTATTTTATTTTTGTTTTGGTTTTTCCACGTTTTTCAATTTTTGCATGTCAGACAGGCTTACATCTCTCGCATTCAAGGAGTAAAATAATGAGGTTTCCTAAGTGGTTAATTTTCCAGTTTTGTGTAGTTTTAGTAGCATCCTAACTAGACGATCACTACCTATGGATGATGGGTTTTGTAGTTCAGTTTTTTTTTCCATAAGTGTATCATACTCTGTGATGTAAGGGACATATCACTTTTTTTTCCACTGATAATGCTTAATTGTCAGATTTTTCATCTGATAGGGCCTTTCACCCACCCCTACATCTCACTAAACACACACTGTAAAAAGGTAGGTGCATATCACTTAACACACACAGTATACAGAGGTTGGTGCATATTACATTCACACAGTATGCAGAAGCAGGTGCATATCGCATAACACAAACACTATACAGAGGTGCATATCACAAAACATGCATATTATACAGAGGCCGGTGCATTTCACATACACACACACACACACACACACACACAGAGAAGTGTTGGGTGCACAACACACATACACATTATACAGTGTTGAGTAGATAACACACATATACACATGATAGAGTGGTAGGTGCATAGCAAACACATACATACACATTATACAGTGGTAGGTGCATAACACACACATACATACACATTATACAGTGGCAGGTGCATAACACACACACATACATACACATTATACAGTGATAGGTGCATAACACACACACATACACATTATACAATGGTAGGTGCATAAGACACATACATATATACACATTATACAGTGGTAGGTGCATAACACACACACACACATACACATTATACAGTGGTGCATATCACAAAATATACATATTACACACAGGCTGGTGCATATCACATAACACACACACACACACACACACACACATACGCATTATACAGTGGTAGGTGCATAACACACACATACATATTATACAGTCCACCCTGCCCACACTGTCCATCCTGCCCACATTGTCCACACTGCCCACATTGTCCACTTACACACACTCCCCACCTTGTCCTCCTCCACACACTGCCCAACTCCACACTGTCCACCTCCTCACTGTCCACCTCAACACTACGCCCCCACACACTGTCGACCCCCACACTGTCCACCTCAACACTGACCACTTCCACACACTGTCCACACTGCCCACCCTGTCCTCCTCCACACCTTATCCACCCTGTCCTCCTCCTCACATTGCCCACCTCCACATTGCCCACCTCTACAAATATTGCCACACTGCCCACCCCATCCTCCTTCAGAACTGTCCACCCTGTCCTCCTCCACACACTGCCCACCCTGTCCACCTCCACACTGCCCACATTGTCCACCTCAGCACTGTCCAACTGCACATTACCCACCTTCACTTTGCCCACATTGTCCACTCCACACTGCCCATCCCATCCTCCTCCACAAATTATCCACTCTGTCCTCCACACACTGCCCATCCTGTCCACCTCCACATTGCCCAACTCCACACTGGCCACATTGCCCACAGTGCCTAACACCACATTGCCCACATCCACACTGCCCACATTGTCCACCTCAACACTGTTCACCCTCACACACTGTTCACCCCACATTGCCCACACTGCCTAACACCACAATGCCCACATTGTCCACCTCAACACTGTCCACCCATGAGAAGATTACAGTGTCACCCATAGCACTCACCAGCTAGGATGGCTTTACCTGGGTGGATTAGCTTGGCACCACCAGCAGGGTCACATAGTCACTCACTAAAAGTTGCTGGAGTGCTGAAGAGGTGCCCTACTCCTGCTCCACTTGATTTGAGTGCCGCATGCTGTCCTACACACTACAGCCAATGAGAGAGGATTATCCTGGCAAAACTCTCCTCTCTCATTGGCTGCCATTTTAACTTGTTGGAAAGGCACTGGGCGGCAGATACAGCTTAGATACTGCTGTCCATGCCTTCCTATTGATGCAGCTGCATAAGTCAGATTCGGGGAGACAGTCTGGCCTGGGACAGTGCCCTTAATCCGGAGACGTCTGGTCACCCTGCTCTTTGAGACCCACTTCCCTCTGTGAAAGTAGGTGGTACAACCAGTTGTTATTTTCTGCTACATTCATTTATTTAAAGGAGAAGTAGCACCTCTTCATAATAACCCTCATTTAGCTTACTATGAGCCCTAGGAATTTTACTCTTCTAGCTTTACTGTAGAGGTGAATCTTCACTCAGTCCTGGTTGTCATGTCCATAGAGGCCTACATGACAGTTGTTAGCCTTTATTTCAAACTGATTTGGGCAGAGTGCATGAGCCTACTTAACCCTTTAAGTGCAATGTATTGAGAAGTAAAGCAATGTGTTGCACACCTCCTGGTTCCTTAAAGGGTTAATATTACAATAGGCTGTGAGCAGTGTTTGAAGTCAAACACTGCTCACAGCACATTGTAATCTATCTATCTATATATACATATACAATATATATAAAAGAAGACTTCTGTGCCCCTGGCAAACACACCCGGGGGGGCAGTAAGAAGGCGTCACTGCTCCCATTGGGGGATTCAATAGGGGCGTGATTTCACTGCAGGGCGTTGGCCTGCCCCCAGTATCCAACTAAACTAACAAAAAAAAAAAAAAAATAGCGGCCACTCGCTCCTTTGCTGCATTCAAGACAAGCCACATACACACAGTATTACAAATAAGCATACATTGAATCCGGCTCTCCATGACATTGCGCAGAATCCAGCTACAAGCCGCATTAAGCATGTAGGTCACCAGACCCCAGCAGGGGCAGCGTCCACCAACAACCACTGTGGAAGGGAAGCGGACAAGGACAGCAGAGAGGGAACAGCTCGAAGTGTGTGAGACTCATAGTGGAGTGGATGCTTGTCTCCAGCTCATCCCGCAGCACCTCACTCATATTTTTCTGTGTGACACTCACCTCCACTATGAGTGTCACACAGAAAAATATGAGTGAGGTGCTGCGGGATGTGCTGGAGACAAGCATCCGCTCCACTATGAGTCTCACACACGTCGAACTGTTCCCTCTCTGCTGTGGTTGTCCGCTTCCCTTCCACAGTGTTCGTCTGTGTAGCCGCCTTTGCCCTCTACGGAGTAGTGAGTGGATGGGGTTAATGCAAATGACTTTACATAGCGCAAAAGGTTACAATTAACTCTTTGAGTGGCAGTGCAACCCCACCGCCACTCAAACGGTTATTGAAGTAGTAATACACAAATGGTGTCTATGTTGCTGATTTGCCGAGCGTACAGTGGCATATTGCAAAGCATCATGTTGCAGGTTTGCACCACACATGTACGTGTATGCCTCACACCATTGCAATATGAGGTAGTAGTGGATATGTCCACTGTCCCAACATACCTTCCATTTGTGCCTTAACCCTTTGAGTGCCAGAGGTCCACACCACATTGCAAACCAATATGTTGCACACCCCCTCTGCCACTCAAAGGGTTAATATGCTGTCTTCCTATCACGACAAACCCCATCAAAGGAAGAAGGCGGTAGTACAACTCGCCTGTCTGGATGGGGTGGGGGAAGAAAAGACAACTCACTGTTCTCCCTTTCTACACCGCCCCACCACTCAAATGGTTAAATCTTCACATCCCAACATTCAGTGTCTTCACGGACTCCATTAATCCTGTCATTGCCAACTGTACAGTACAATCAACAGCTACGTGCTATACACCTCACCAAAACAATATCCCCTTAACTTTTAATAACATAAGAATGTGCAATACACTCCTCTGGTGCATAAAATGTTAAAGTGAAGGTGCTGCTCTGACAATTACTGCAACAATAATCCACAGAAGTTTGGCACTAACCTCTCCGTTCCCATCCAACTTGTGTGTGCATTACCCCATTACCTGCATTAAGACGTTATACCAGGAAGCCGCCAGCAGATGGCGTTACACATAACCTCATACTAAGGAGGAGGGTAGTTTGCTGTGGATTCACTCTCAGGTACTATACTGCTGGTGCGTAAGAGCCCTTTATGGTGTGTCTGAGGGGGCATAATTCAACTGCCATGTTTATAGTAATTGTGGGGACCCCTATATAAAATTCAGTGCTAAACCAGCTTCCTCTTAGCACGCAAACCCCACTGAGTTAAATGGGGATTGGAGGAATTTTACCTTTCTCATTGATCATATGTCCCTTTTAAATTAGATAATTTTTAATCTCATAGTCCCACTTATTATCTGTACACTACTTCTATTGGTACAAAACAATGGAATCTAATGTTAATCCTGATCTGCTTTACATTTTATTCTTCACTGTGTTGCAGTCAAGCCACACCAGTGCATATTAAGGCTTGTGACTACTTCAGGGCTATTTAACACACTCATTCACAATGCTTTGTGTAGGTTTACAACAGTGAAAGCCTTCAGTGTTTGAATGGCAAACAGCTATCCATGCACTGGAATGTGTTGCATACCTCTTTCACACTGAAGGACTTAAAATACATCAAATAAAATGTGCACTGTATTGTGTTCCTTCAGTGCCAAACAGGTATGCAACACATCCCACTGCATGGATATGTCTATGCCTTTCAAACGCTCACCTCCCAAGTGTCCCTCTTTAGGAGATATTAGGGGTCTGTACCCCCCAAGTGTCCCTCTTTAGGACATATTAGGACTCTGTACCTCCCAAGTGTCCCTCTTTAGGAGATACTAGCAGTGTGGGACACATTGCCCATCTATTTGATTATTTTTTTAACCAATTCTTAAGCCTTTAAGTGACAGAGGGGTACTCAATGCACTGTGTATCCCTCTGCCACTCAAAGGGTAAATGTGAGGCTGAGTACATGACGGGCAACGCCGTCCCAAATTGCTATATATATGTATATGTGTGTGTGTGTGTGTGTGTGTGTGTGTGTGTGTGTGTGTGTGTGTGTGTGTGTGTGTGTGTGTGATTTTGTTAATGCTGGGATGTATGATACACTGTCTGACACCCTAGCCTTGTTACACTGGTAGCCACATACAGTGTCTGACAGCACAGTCTTGTTCCACTGGTTTCTCATCTCTCAAAATCACTCTTGACCACAGCCACATGTTCCCCAGCCCACAAGCAGATGTGAAAGAGGTCAGCCTAACCTGCCCCTCCTTCATCAATATGACTTGAATGACCCATCTAGGAAAATTTCTCACTCCCCTCATCTCTAACCTAGCTAGAACTTTTTCTAATCCTAGTGTATATATATATACTAGCAAAAGGGACACAACGTTTCCCGTGGGGATTAAGTTCCTTGGGTGCTTCAGGGGTATACATGGAATTGATTCACAATGGTTTGTGTACTTTCTTGGAATTGAAAGGGTTAAGTGTTTGAGAGAAAAAGAGGTATCCATGCAGTTTAATGTGTTGGATACCTGTTTGCCACTGAGGGGTTTAAAGAAAGCAAATAAAATGTGCAGTTCCTTTAGTGCCAAAGAGGTTTCCAATACGTTCCATGGATACCTCTTTGGCACTCAAACACTTAACCCTTTCACTGTGCCAAATGTACTCAAAGCATTCTCATGGAATGCATTCAATACCCCTCAAGCATTTAAAGGACTTAATCCCCATGGGCAACGCTGTGCCGCTTTTGCTAGTATTAACTATTACCCCTGGGATCATAAATACCTTGGACCCCTCAGAGGAAGACTGTAATTTACAGCACTCTCTACCACTGACTGATCAAAGAACCAGAGTCTGGACTGAGCTTCCTTATCTGATTTCCATTCTAAACAATGCAATGAGTACTTGTAAATAAGATAGATGTTTTCATATTTAGCTGTATAACATGACTGAGGAAGAGACCTGAGATGTATTGAAAGCTTGTATCCTAAATCTGTTTAGTTTGCTAAAAAAGGTATCAAAGACTATATTCACCTCCTGAATCTCAATGTATGACATCCAGGACTGACGGAAGATATTCTGTCTTGAACCAAGGGGCTACAGGAACATTAAAAGGGGCCATTACTATATTCTGGTAGAAAAGAGAAGGAAAGAATTTAAATGTACGGGGGCAGGTAACTGCTGCTGAGCACCTATGGTGAAGTCCTAATTGCAGATCTCACCCACCAGTCAGTGCTAAGGAGCAGGCTAATTGTGATGTAAAAATCAGGCTCGGTTATAAAAGTCACATGACTGCTGAGCACCTATGGTAATGTCAGAATTACAGATCTCACCCACCAATCAGTGTTAAGTAAAAGGTCCATTATGATGTCATAATGAACTTAGCAGTCTGTAGTCAGGGATGACTTGAGGAAGAACAATATCTTATCTCTTTAGAGCAGTAGAGTGGTGATCGCTATACTGATAGCTGTGACTGCTGAGCACTTATGGTAATGTCAGAATTACAGATCTCACCCACCAATCAGTGTTAAAGAACAATCCATTATGATGTCATAATGAACTTAGGTTATAAAAGGCCAGAGCTTGGCAGTCTGTAGTCAGGGATGAGGTAGACTTGAGGAAGAACAGTATCCCTGTACTGCTATTAGTGACTGAACCAGGTGCCTACCATCTACTGCATGTGGGGTAAACGTTCACTTGTACCAGTATTTCTCTCCATAGCACAAATGGTGCAAATCACATAACACAAAAGCTATACAGAGGTGCATATCATAAAACGCATATTACACAGAGTCTGATGCATATCACATAAGACACATACGCACACAATCATACAGTGTTGCATGCATAACACACACACATTATACATTGTTAGGTGCATAACACAGAAACATACACATTATGTAGTTATGCATAGCTTCCTAGTGTCCCTCTTTGAGACCCAAATCCCTTTGTGAAAGTAGGTGGGACAACCAGCTGTTACATTCAGTTATTTAAAAAAGTAGCTCCTCCTCCTAATAACCCCCACTTTTCGTACTAAACAATCCATAACATGCCCCAAGTTATTAATGCATTTTGCCCATGTTGAGAAAAAAATCTTATTATTTACAATAAGAATATAGTCCTTTTCTATTCTTACGCCGCCATCTGTGGCCACGGAGGCGGCGGTGGAGAAACTGACGAGCAGCATAGTCCCTTGAGATTACCTGACCGGCCGATGCTCGTTCCACAATCCACACTCCACACTGCCCACACTGTCCACCTCAACACTGTCCAACTGCACATTTCCCACCTTCACTTTGCCCACATTGTCCACTCCACACTGCCCATCCCATCCTCCTCCACAAATTATCCACTCTGTCCTCCACACACTGCCCATCCTGTCCACCTCCACATTGCCCAACTCCACACTGGCCACATTGCCCACAGTGCCTAACACCACATTGCCCACATCCACACTGCCCACATTGTCCACCTCAACACTGTTCACCCTCACACACTGTTCACCCCACATTGCCCACAC
This sequence comes from Rhinophrynus dorsalis, assembly GCA_037306005.1. Taxonomy (NCBI): domain Eukaryota; kingdom Metazoa; phylum Chordata; class Amphibia; order Anura; family Rhinophrynidae; genus Rhinophrynus; species Rhinophrynus dorsalis. The sequence goes on from CM074720.1 coordinate 214,071,306, forward strand.
TGCCTAACACCACAATGCCCACATTGTCCACCTCAACACTGTCCACCCATGAGAAGATTACAGTGTCACCCATAGCACTCACCAGCTAGGATGGCTTTACCTGGGTGGATTAGCTTGGCACCACCAGCAGGGTCACATAGTCACTCACTAAAAGTTGCTGGAGTGCTGAAGAGGTGCCCTACTCCTGCTCCACTTGATTTGAGTGCCGCATGCTGTCCTACACACTACAGCCAATGAGAGAGGATTATCCTGGCAAAACTCTCCTCTCTCATTGGCTGCCATTTTAACTTGTTGGAAAGGCACTGGGCGGCAGATACAGCTTAGATACTGTTGTCCATGCCTTCCTATTGATGCAGCTGCATAAGTCAGATTCGGGGAGACAGTCTGGCCTGGGACAGTGCCCTTAATCCGGAGACGTCTGGTCACCCTGCTCTTTGAGACCCACTTCCCTCTGTGAAAGTAGGTGGTACAACCAGTTGTTATTTTCTGCTACATTCATTTATTTAAAGGAGAAGTAGCACCTCTTCATAATAACCCTCATATAGCTTACTATGAGCCCTAGGAATTTTACTCTTCTAGCTTTACTGTAGAGGTGAATCTTCACTCAGTCCTGGTTGTCATGTCCATAGAGGCCTACATGACAGTTGTTAGCCTTTATTTCAAACTGATTTGGGCAGAGTGCATGAGCCTACTTAACCCTTTAAGTGCAATGTATTGAGAAGTAAAGCAATGTGTTGCACACCTCCTGGTTCCTTAAAGGGTTAATATTACAATAGGCTGTGAGCAGTGTTTGAAGTCAAACACTGCTCACAGCACATTGTAATCTATCTATCTATATATACATATACATATACAATATATATAAAAGAAGACTTCTGTGCCCCTGGCAAACACACCCAGGGGGGGCAGTAAGGAGGCGTCACTGCTCCCATTGGGGGATTCAATAGGGGCGTGATTTCACTGCAGGGCGTTGGCCCGCCCCCAGTATCCAACTAAACTTACAAAAAAAAAAAAAATAGCGGCCACTCGCTCCTTTGCTGCATTCAAGACAAGCCACATACACACAGTATTACAAATAAGCATACATTGAATCCGGCTCTCCATGACATTGCGCAGCATCCAGCTACAAGCCGCATTAAGCATGTAGGTCACCAGACCCCAGCAGGGGCAGCGTCCACCAACAACCACTGTGGAAGGGAAGCGGACAAGGACAGCAGAGACCGAACAGCTCGAAGTGTGTGAGACTCATAGTGGAGCGGATGCTTGTCTCCAGCTCATCCCCCAGCACCTCACTCATATTTTTCTGTGTGACACTCACCTCCACTATGAGTGTCACACAGAAAAATATGAGTGAGGTGCTGCGGGATGTGCTGGAGACAAGCATCCGCTCCACTATGAGTCTCATACACACCGAACTGTTCCCTCTCTGCTGTGGTTGTCTGCTTCCCTTCCACAGTGTTCGTCTGTGTAGCCGCCTTTGCCCTCTACGGAGTAGTGAGTGGATGGGGTTAATGCAAATGACTTTACATAGCGCAAAAGGTTACAATTAACTCTTTGAGTGGCAGTGCACCCCCACCGCCACTCAAACGGTTATTGCAGTAGTAATACACAAATGGTGTCTGTGTTGCTGATTTGCCGAGCGTACAGTGGCATATTGCAACGCATCATGTTGCAGGTTTGCACCACACATGTACGTGTATGCCTCACACCATTGCAATATGAGGTATTAGTGAATATGTCCACTGTCCCAACATACCTTCCATTTGTGCCTTAACCCTTTGAGTGCCAGAGGTCCACACCACATTGCAAACCAATATGTTGCACACCCCCTCTGCCACTCAAAGGGTTAATATGCTGTCTTCCTATCACGACAAACCCCATCAAAGGAAGAAGGCGGTAGTACAACTCGCCTGTCTGGATGGGGTGGGGGAAGAAAAGACAACTCACTGTTCTCCCTTTCTACACCGCCCCACCACTCAAATGGTTAAATCTTCACATCCCAACATTCAGTGTCTTCACGGACTCCATTAATCCTGTCATTGCCAACTGTACAGTACAATCAACAGCTACGTGCTATACACCTCACCAAAACAATATCCCCTTAACTTTTAATAACATAAGAATGTGCAATACACTCCTCTGGTGCATAAAATGTTAAAGTGAAGGTGCTGCTCTGACAATTACTACAACAATAATCCACAGAAGTTTGGCACTAACCTCTCCGTTCCCATCCAACTTGTGTGTGCATTACCCCATTACCTGCATTAAGACGTTATACCAGGAAGCCGCCAGCAGATGGCGGTACACATAACCTCATACTAAGGAGGAGGGTAGTTTGCTGTGGATTCACTCTCAGGTACTATACTGCTGGTGCGTAAGAGCCCTTTATGGTGTGTCTGAGGGGGCATAATTCAACTGCCATGTTTATAGTAATTGTGGGGACCCCTATTTAAAATTCAGTGCTAAACCAGCTTCCTCTTAGCACGCAAACCCCACTGAGTTAAATGGGGATTGGAGGAATTTTACCTTTCTCATTGATCATATGTCCCTTTTAAATTAGATAATTTTTAATCTCATAGTCCCACTTATTATCTGTACACTACTTCTATTGGTACAAAACAATGGAATCTAATGTTAATCCTGATCTGCTTTACATTTTATTCTTCACTGTGTTGCAGTCAAGCCACACCAGTGCATATTAAGGCTTGTGACTACTTCAAGGCTATTTAACACACTCATTCACAATGCTTTGTGTAGGTTTACAACAGTGAAAGCCTTCAGTGTTTGAATGGCAAACAGCTATCCATGCACTGGAATGTGTTGCATACCTCTTTCACACTGAAGGACTTAAAATACATCAAATAAAATGTGCACTGTATTGTGTTCCTTCAGTGCCAAACAGGTATGCAACACATCCCACTGCATGGATATGTCTATGCCTTTCAAACGCTCACCTCCCAAGTGTCCCTCTTTAGGAGATATTAGGGGTCTGTACCCCCCAAGTGTCCCTCTTTAGGACATATTAGGACTCTGTACCTCCCAAGTGTCCCTCTTTAGGAGATACTAGCAGTGTGGGACACATTGCCCATCTATTTGATTATTTTTTTAACCAATTCTTAAGCCTTTAAGTGACAGAGGGGTACTCAATGCACTGTGTATCCCTCTGCCACTCAAAGGGTAAATGTGAGGCTGAGTACATGACGGGCAATGCCGTCCCAAATTGCTATATATATGTATATGTGTGTGTGTGTGTGTGTGTGATTTTGTTAATGCTGGGATGTATGATACACTGTCTGACACCCTAGCCTTGTTACACTGGTAGCCACATACAGTGTCTGACAGCACAGTCTTGTTCCACTGGTTTCTCATCTCTCAAAATCACTCTTGACCACAGCCACATGTCCCCCAACCCACAAGCAGATGTGAAAGAGGTCAGCCTAACCTGCCCCTCCTTCATCAATATGACTTGAATGACCCATCTAGGAAAATTTCTCACTCCCCTCATCTCTAACCTAGCTAGAACTTTTTCTAATCCTAGTGTATATATATATATATACTAGCAAAAGGTGCACAACGTTTCCCGTGGGGATTAAGTTCTTTGGGTGCTTCAGGGGTATACATGGAATTGATTCACAATGGTTTGTGTACTTTCTTGGAATTGAAAGGGTTAAGTGTTTGAGAGAAAAAGAGGTATCCATGCAGTTTAATGTGTTGGATACCTGTTTGCCACTGAGGGGTTTAAAGAAAGCAAATAAAATGTGCAGTTCCTTTAGTGCCAAAGAGGTTTCCAACACGTTCCATGGCACTCTTTGGCACTCAAACACTTAACCCTTTCACTGTGCCAAATGTACTCAAAGCATTCTCATGGAATGCATTCAATACCCCTCAAGCATTTAAAGGACTTAATCCCCATGGGCAACGCTGTGCCGCTTTTGCTAGTATTAACTATTACCCCTGGGATCATAAATACCTTGGACCCCTCAGAGGAAGACTGTAATTTACAGCACTCTCCTCTACCACTGACCGATCAAAGAACCAGAGTCTGGACTGAGCTTCCTTATCTGATTTCCATTCTAAACAATGCAATGAGTACTTGTAAATAAGATAGATGTTTTCATATTTAGCTGTATAACATGACTGAGGAAGAGACCTGAGATGTATTGAAAGCTTGTATCCTAAATCTGTTTAGTTTGCTAAAAAAGGTATCAAAGACTATATTCACCTCCTGCATCTCAATGTATGACATCCAGGACTGACGGAAGATATTCTGTCTTGAACCAAGGGGCTACAGGAACATTAAAAGGGGCCATTACTATATTCTGGTAGAAAAGAGAAGGAGAGAATTTAAATGTACGGGGGCAGGTAACTGCTGCTGTGCACCTATGGTGAAGTCCTAATTGCAGATCTCACCCACCAGTCAGTGCTAAGGAGCAGGCTAATTGTGATGTAAAAATCAGGCTCGGTTATAAAAGTCACATGACTGCTGAGCACCTATGGTAATGTCAGAATTACAGATCTCACCCACCAATCAGTGTTAAGTAAAAGGTCCATTATGATGTCATAATGAACTTAGCAGTCTGTAGTCAGGGATGACTTGAGGAAGAACAATATCTTATCTCTTTAGAGCAGTAGAGTGGTGATCGCTATACTGATAGCTGTGACTGCTGAGCACTTATGGTAATGTCAGAATTACAGATCTCAACCACCAATCAGTGTTAAAGAACAATCCATTATGATGTCATAATGAACTTAGGTTGTAAAAGGCCAGAGCTTGGCAGTCTGTAGTCAGGGATGAGGTAGACTTGAGGAAGAACAATATCCCTGTACTGCTATTAGTGACTGAACCAGGTGCCTACCATCTACTGCATGTGGGGTAAACGTTCACTTGTACCAGTATTTCTCTCCATAGCACAAATGGTGCAAATCACATAACACAAAAACTATACAGAGGTGCATATCATAAAACGCATATTACACAGAGTCTGATGCATATCACATAAGACACATACGCACACAATCATACAGTGTTGCATGCATAACACACACACATTATACATTGTTAGGTGCATAACACAGAAACATACACATTATGTAGTTATGCATAGCTTCCTAGTGTCCCTCTTTGAGACCCAAATCCCTTTGTGAAAGTAGGTGGGACAACCAGCTGTTACATTCAGTTATTTAAAAAAGTAGCTCCTCCTCCTAATAACCCCCACTTTTCGTACTAAACAATCCATAACATGCCCCAAGTTATTAATGCATTTTGCCCATGTTGAGAAAAAAATCTTATTATTTACAATAAGAATATAGTCCTTTTCTATTCTTACGCCACCATCTGTGGCCACGGAGGCGGCAGTGGAGAAACTGACAAGCAGCATAGTCCCCTGAGATTACCTGACCGGCCGATGCTTGTTCCACAATGAAGGAATTTGAAAAGAGATTGCCGTTATGTATGGGCAGTCTCTGTTCCAGTTCCCTCACAACCATTGGCTGGGATGTGTTCTTACATGCCTTCCAGCCAATAAGCTGCAAGCACTGCTGCTCGAAGCCAGTTGGCTTGGAGGTATGTAAGCACATCCCAGCCAATGGCAGTGAGGGAATTGGAACAGAGATTTCCAATATATAAAGGCAGTGTCTGTTCAAATTCCCTCAGTGTGGAATGAGCATCGGCATGTTATGATATGGCAGGGGGCTATGTTGCACGTTAGTTTATCAGCTGCCGCCGCCTCCTTTGCTGCACACAGGGGAAGAGAAATAGAAAAGGACTATATTATTATTGCATATAATAAGATTTTTTAAACTATTTGAGCTGCAGAGAGGTACGCAACGCATTGCTCTGCAATGCATTGCATATTCCACTGGCACTCAAGGGGTTAAACTATGTATAAGTGTGTGGCTTATTTTAAGGAAACATTTATTTATGGTATTTTTATTTTACAGGTACAAGAAGATGAAGAAATAAAGAAGATGACGAAGGAAGAGAGAAGAAAACAGGAACAAGAAGGAAGATAGCAGACAGTGGATGACAGATAAGTTTAACACAGATAAGCTAACCATCAGTGCTTGACAGTATGTCAGGCACCAATAGCTTTTTTTACTTTGAAAGTGGAACTATCACCCCGCCTAAAGTTGCCCCCAAAGAATTACCCATCTGGATACTAGCTGCTCAATAGTACTAGTCTCCAGAATTATTACCTCGTTATAGAGAATTCCTACTTCTCCCTAGACTGACAGCCAGGAAACAGCGCAGACATCTTTGCATAGTGACCTCTGCTCGTCTCCGCTGTCAGTCCCAGTCTGCTCTAGGAGACATTGCTAGGTACCAGAGGGTACCTGCAGGGACTGACAGCGCAGGCACGCAGACGTCACTGTGCAAAGATGTTTGCTCTGTTTCCTGGCTGCCAGTCCCAGGAGCAGTAGGAATTCTCTAAAACGAGGTAAAAATTCTAGCGACTAGTACTATTGAGCAGCTAGTGTCCAGATGGGTAATTTTTGGGGACAACTTTAGGTGGAGTGGTAGTTCCGCTTTGAAGTTCCCAATATTTCCACTATTTAGTGATGTTTTGGGAACTTAAAGAACAAATCAGACATTTGGCCACAAAACCTTTTCTGTGGCCCATCGTCCATTATCCAATTGCAGACCAGTCATTCACAGCACAAGGATCATGCACAAAAGGACATACATGAAGTTTTTTTATACATCACAAAGCTTTGTTTGTTAGGCTTATGTTCATTTTTGATTCAAATCGCTGCATACTTCTTTGGATTGAAAAAAACAATTGCCTGTCTTTTACCAACTCCATCAACTTATCAGCAAATTTAGTCCTAACAGAGAAAATTATCTTAAACACATGGGGATACTCCTTTTAGCTTATCTTCACTTCTTTTGGCACCAAGAGCAATTGTTTTGAGTCTAACAACTTAATACAAGGCACTAGAACTGTGTCACTCTTCCCTTTTGCACTCTCATTTGCATATAAGCAAAAGATTGTGCAGCATCATGGGGCAAGCAATTTTGGACAAGGAGACTTTATTTATTTGTTATTGTTTTTGTTTTGATTTTTTATCATTAATTGTCCTTCAAACCTTGCATGTCAGATAGGTGTACAGAATGTTACTCTACAACGGCTTCATATACTGCATCTAGACAACCCATTGACTGCCAGATAGATATCCAATGACTTGTCTTGCAATGAGATTTACAAATCGGATAATCTTTCAGTTTTGCGTTGTGTTATCAGGATACTTACTAGTTTATAGCTATCTGTGGATTACTGAAGATGCAGTTCAGTCTCCATTCAATAAGCGTAGAGTGCTTTGTGAAGTAAAAAAGCATATTGCTTTTTTCTTTTTTTTTTTTGCACTGAAAATGTTTAATTGTCAGATTTTTAGGCTTGACTTTTTAGGTCTTAGGGAAGACTGAAAACAAGCCCTTAGGTACTATAGGTATGGGTGCTCAAACCTGTTCTCAAGTGCCCTCCCTTCACTCCCAACAGTGCAGCTTTTCAGGATCTCCTATCATGATCACTGGTGGATGACTCAGTGTCGCATTCACTCTGATAGAGCCTCCTAAGCAAATGAACCTCCTGAGGAAATGATAGAGTCAGTAAGCTGCACTGTAAGGGGTGGTTTGGGGTGGCTGGGGGGGTGGGAGGGCACCCAGTGGGCAGGTTTGAACACCTCTGGTCCATGACTGAGACTGAGGAAAGAGTACTTTCCTAAGCACAAGGATTTCTAGTCTTGTATTGCGATATTTCACCAATTTAACTAGGTGCGATGGATTCCAATTTATTACCATCAAGAGAAGTGAGGGAAAAAAAATTAATGTGGCTGATGTACTAAGGAGAACTAGTCCAATTGCAGACCAGCCATTCACAGCAGAAGGATTATGCACAAAAGGACATATATGAAGTTTTTTATACATCACAAAGCTTTGTTTGTTAGGCTTATTTTCATTTTTAATTCAAACTGCTGCATACTTCTTTGGATTGAAAAAATAATAGCCTGTCTTTTACCATCTCCATCAACTTATCAGCAAACTTAGTCCTAACAGAGGAAAAATTATGTAAAACACATGGGGATACTCCTTTTAGCTGATCTTCACTTCTTTTGGCACCAAGAACAATTGTTTTGAGTCTAACAACTTAATACAAGGCACTAGAACTGCGTCACTCTTCCCTTTTGCACTCTCATTTGCATATAAGCAAAAGATTGTGCAGCATCATGGGGCAAGCAATTTTGGACAAGGAGACTTTATTTATTTGTTATTGTTTTTGTTTTGATTTTTTATCATTACTTGTCTTTCAAACCTTGCATGTCAGATAGGTGTTCAGAATGTTACTCTACAACGGCTTCATATACTGCATCCAGACAACCCATTGACTGCCAGATAGATATCCAATGACTTGTCTTGCAATGAGATTTACAAATCGGATAATCTTTCAGTTTTGCGTTGTGTTATCAGGATACTTTCTAGTTTATAGCTATCTGTGGATTACTGAAGATGCAGTTCAGTCTCCATTCCATAAGCGTAGAGTGCTTTGTGAAGTAAAAAAGCATATTGCTTTGTTCTTTTTTTTTTGCACTGAAAATGTTTAATTGTCAGATTTTTAGGCTCGACTTTTTAGGTCTTAGGGAAGACTGAAAAAAAGCCCTTAGGTACTATAGGTATGGGTGCTCAAACCTGTTCTCAAGTGCCCTCCCTCCACTCCCAACAGTGCAGCTTTTCAGGATCTCCTATCATGATCACTGGTGAATGACTCAGTGTCGCATTCACTCTGATAGAGCCTCCTACGCAAATGAACCTCCTGAGGAAATGATAGAGTCAGTAAACTGCACTGTAAGGGGTGGTGAGGGGTGGCTGGGGGGGTGGGAGGGCACCCAGTGGGCAGGTTTGAACACCTCTGGTCCATGACTGAGACTGAGGAAAGAGTACTTTCCTAAGCACAAGGATTTCTAGTCTTGTATTGCGATATTTCACCAATTTAACTAGGTGCTATGGATTCCAATTTATTCCCATGTAGAGAAGTGACGGAAAAAAAATTAATGTGGCTGATGTACTAAGGAGAACTAGTCCAATTGCAGACCAGCCATTCACAGCACAAGGATTATGCACAAAAGGACATATATGAAGTTTTTTATACATCACAAAGCTTTGTTTGTTAGGCTTATTTTCATTTTTAATTCAAACTGCTGCATACTTCTTTGGATTGAAAAAACACTAGCCTGTCTTTTACCATCTCCATCAACTTTTCAGCAAACTTAGTCCTAACAGAGGAAAAATTATCTAAAACACATGGGGATACTCCTTTTAGCTGATCTTCACTTCTTTTGGCACCAACAACAATTGTTTTGAATCTAACAACTTAATACAAGACATTAGAACTGTATCACTCTTCCCTTTTGCACTCTCATTTGCATATAAGCAAAAGATTGTGCAGCATCATGGGGCAAGCAATTTTTGGACAAGGAGACTTTATTTATTTGTTATTGTTTTTGTTTAGATTTTTTATCATTACTTGTCTTTCAAACCTTGCATGTCAGATAGGTGTACAGAATGTTACTCTACAACGGCTTCATATACTGCATCCAGACAACCCATTGACTGCCAGATAGATATCCAATGACTTGTCTTGCAATGAGATTTACAAATCGGATAATCTTTCAGTTTTGCATTGTGTTATCAGGATACTTACTAGTTTATAGCTATCTGTGGATTACTGAAGATGCAGTTCAGTCTCCATTCCATAAGCGTAGAGTGCTTTGTGAAGTAAAAAAGCATATTGCTTTGTTCTTTTTTTTTTTTGCACTGAAAATGTTTAATTGTCAGATTTTTAGGCTCGACTTTTTAGGTCTTAGGGAAGACTGAAAAAAAGCCCTTAGGTACTATAGGTATGGGTGCTCAAACCTGTTCTCAAGTGCCCTCCCTCCATTCCCAACAGTGCAGCTTTTCAGGTTCTCCTATCATGATCACTGGTGAATGACTCAGTGTCGCATTCACTCTGATAGAGCCTCCTAAGCAAATGAACCTCCTGAGGAAATGATAGAGTCAGTAAACTGCACTGTAAGGGGTGGTGAGGGGTGGCTGGGGGGGTGGGAGGGCACCCAGTGGGCAGGTTTGAACACCTCTGGTCCATGACTGAGACTGAGGAAAGAGTACTTTCCTAAGCACAAGGATTTCTAGTCTTCTATCGCGATATTTCACCAATTTAACTAGGTGCGATGGATTCCAATTTATTCCCATCTAGAGAAGTGAGGGGGCAAAAAATGAATGTGGCTGATGTACTAAGGAGAACTAGTCCAATTGCCGACCAGCCATTCACAGCAGAAGGATCATGCACAAAAGGACATATATGAAGTTTTTTATACATCACAAAGCTTTGTTTGTTAGGCTTATTTTCATTTTTAATTTAAACTGCTGCATACTTCTTTGGATTGAAAAAACAATAGCCTGTCTTTTACCATCTCCATCAACTTATCAGCAAACTTAGTCCTAACAGAGGAAAAACGATCTAAAACACATGGGGATACTCCTTTTAGCTGATCTTCACTTCTTTTGGCACCAAGAACAATTGTTTTGAATCTAACAACTTAATACAAGGCACTAGAACTGCATCACTCTTCCCTTTTGCACTCTCATTTGCATATAAGGAAAAGATTGTGCAGCATCATGGGGCAAGCAATTTTGGACAAGGAGACTTTATTTATTTGTTATTGTTTTTGTTTTGATTTTTTATCATTAATTGTCCTTCAAACCTTGCATGTCAGATAGGTGTACAGAATGTTACTCTACAACGGCTTCATATACTGCATCCAGACAACCCATTGACTGCCAGATAGATATCCAATGACTTGTCTTGCAATGAGATTTACAAATCGGATAATCTTTCAGTTTTGCGTTGTGTTATCAGGATACTTACTAGTTTATAGCTATCTGTGGATTACTGAAGATGCAGTTCAGTCTCCATTCCATAAGCGTAGAGTGCTTTGTGAAGTAAAAAAGTATATTGCTTTGTTCTTTTTTTTTTTGCACTGAAAATGTTTAATTGTTAGATTTTTAGGCTCGACTTTTTAGGTCTTAGGGAAGACTGAAAAAAAGCCCTTAGGTACTATAGGTATGGGTGCTCAAACCTGTTCTCAAGTGCCCTCCCTCTACTCCCAACAGTGCAGCTTTTCAGGATCTCCTATCATGATCACTGGTGGATGACTCAGTGTCGCATTCACTCTGATAGAGCCTCCTAAGCAAATGAACCTCCTGAGGAAATGATAGAGTCAGTAAACTGCACTGTAAGGAGTGGTGAGGGATGGCTGGGGGGGTGGGAGGGCACCCAGTGGGCAGGTTTGAACACCTCTGGTCCATGACTGAGACTGAGGAAAGAGTACTTTCCTAAGTACAAGGATTTCTAGTCTTGTATCGCGATATTTCACCAATTTAACTAGGTGCGATGGATTCCAATTTATTCCCATCTACAGAAGTGAGGGAAAAAAAATTAATGTGGCTGATGTGCTAAGGAGAACTAGTCCAATTACAGACCAGCCATTCACAGCACAAGGATTATGCACAAAAGGACATATATGAAGTTTTTTATACATCACAAAGCTTTGTTTGTTTGACTTATTTTCATTTTTAATTCAAACTGCTGCATACTTCTTTGGATTGAAAAAACAATAGCCTGTCTTTTACCATCTCCATCAACTTATCAGCAAACTTAGTCCTAACAGAGGAAAAATTATCTAAAACACATGGGGATACTCCATTTAGCTGATCTTCACTTCTTTTGGCACCAAGAACAATTGTTTTGAATCTAACAACTTAATACAAGGCACTAGAACTGCGTCACTCTTCCCTTTTGCACTCTCATTTGCATATAAGCAAAAGATTGTGCAGCATCATGGAGCAAGCAATTTTGGACAAGGAGACTTTATTTATTTGTTATTGTTTTTGTTTTGATTTTTTATCATTACTTGTCTTTCAAACCTTGCATGTCAGATAGGTGTACAGAATGTTACTCTACAACGGCTTCATATACTGCATCCAGACAACCCATTGACTGCCAGATAGATATCCAATGACTTGTCTTGCAATGAGATTTACAAATCGGATAATCTTTCAGTTTTGCGTTGTGTTATCAGGATACTTACTAGTTTATAGCTATCTGTGGATTACTGAAGATGCAGTTCAGTCTCCATTCCATAAGCGTAGAGTGCTTTGTGAAGTAAAAAAGCATATTGCTTTGTTCTTTTTTTTTTTGCACTGAAAATGTTTAATTGTCAGATTTTTAGGCTCGACTTTTTAGGTCTTAGGGAAGACTGAAAAAAAGCCCTTAGGTACTATAGGTATGGGTGCTCAAACCTGTTCTCAAGTGCCCTCCCTCCACTCCCAACAGTTCAGCTTTTCAGGATCTCCTATTATGATCACTGGTGGATGACTCAGTGTCGCATTCACTCTGATAGAGCCTCCTAAGCAAATGAACCTCCTGAGGAAATGATAGAGTCAGTAAACTGCACTGTAAGGGGTGGTGAGGGGTGGCTGGGGGGGTGGGAGGGCACCCAGTGGGCAGGTTTGAACACCCCTGGTCCATGACTGAGACTGAGGAAAGAGTACTTTCCTAAGCTCAAGGATTTCTAGTCTTGTATCGCGATATTTCACCAATTTAACTAGGTGCGATGGATTTCAATTTATTCCCATCTAGAGAAGTGAGGGAAAAAAACTGAATGTGGCTGATGTACTAAGGAGAACTAGTCCAATTGCAGACCAGCCATTCACAGCAGAAGGATCATGCACAAAAGGACATATATGAAGTTTTTTTTACATCACAAAGCTTTGTTTGTTAGGCTTATTTTCATTTTTAATTCAAACTGCTGCATACTTCTTTGGATTGAAAAAACAATAGCCTGTCTTTTACCATCTCAATCAACTTTTCAGCAAACTTAGTCCTAACAGAGGAAAAATTATCTAAAACACATGGGGATACTCCTTTTAGCTGATCTTCACTTCTTTTGGCACCAAGAACAATTGTTTTGAATCTAACAACTTAATACAAGGCACTAGAACTGCGTCACTCTTCCCTTTTGCACTCTCATTTGCATATAAGCAAAAGATTGTGCAGCATCATGGGGCAAGCAATTTTGGACAAGGAGATTTTATTTATTTGTTATTGTTTTTGTTTTAATTTTTTATCATTACTTGTCTTTCAAACCTTGCATGTCAGATAGGTGTACAGAATGTTACTCTACAACGGCTTCATATACTGCATCCAGACAACCCATTGACTGCCAGATAGATATTCAATGACTTGTCTTGCAATGAGATTTTCAAATCGGATAATCTTTCAGTTTTGCGTTGTGTTATCAGGATACTTACTAGTTTATAGCTATCTGTGGATTACTGAAGATGCAGTTCAGTCTCCATTCCATAAGCGTAGAGTGCTTTGTGAAGTAAAAAAGTATATTGCTTTGTTCTTTTTTTTTTTGCACTGAAAATGTTTAATTGTTAGATTTTTAGGCTCGACTTTTTAGGTCTTAGGGAAGACTGAAAAAAAGCCCTTAGGTACTATAGGTATGGGTGCTCAAACCTGTTCTCAAGTGCCCTCCCTCCACTCCCAACAGTGCAGCTTTTCAGGATCTCCTATCATGATCACTGGTGGATGACTCAGTGTCGCATTCACTCTGATAGAGCCTCCTAAGCAAATGAACCTCCTGAGGAAATGATAGAGTCAGTAAACTGCACTGTAAGGAGTCGTGAGGAATGGCTGGGGGGGTGGGAGGGCACCCAGTGGGCAGGTTTGAACACCTCTGGTCCATGACTGAGACTGAGGAAAGAGAACTTTCCTAAGTACAAGGATTTCTAGTCTTGTATCGCGATATTTCACCAATTTAACTAGGTGCGATGGATTCCAATTTATTCCCATCTACAGAAGTGAGGGAAAAAAAATTAATGTGGCTGATGTGCTAAGGAGAACTAGTCCAATTACAGACCAGCCATTCACAGCACAAGGATTATGCACAAAAGGACATATATGAAGTTTTTTATACATCACAAAGCTTTGTTTGTTAGGCTTATTTTCATTTTTAATTCAAACTGCTGCATACTTCTTTGGATTGAAAAAACAATAGCCTGTCTTTTACCATCTCCATCAACTTATCAGCAAACTTAGTCCTAACAGAGGAAAAATTATCTAAAACACATGGGGATACTCCATTTAGCTGATCTTCACTTCTTTTGGCACCAAGAACAATTGTTTTGAATCTAACAACTTAATACAAGGCACTAGAACTGCGACACTCTTCCCTTTTGCACTCTCATTTGCATATAAGCAAAAGATTGTGCAGCATCATGGAGCAAGCAATTTTGGACAAGGAGACTTTATTTATTTGTTATTGTTTTTGTTTTGATTTTTTATCATTACTTGTCTTTCAAACCTTGCATGTCAGATAGGTGTACAGAATGTTACTCTACAACGGCTTCATATACTGCATCCAGACAACCCATTGACTGCCAGATAGATATCCAATGACTTGTCTTGCAATGAGATTTACAAATCGGATAATCTTTCAGTTTTGCGTTGTCTTATCAGGATACTTACTAGTTTATAGCTATCTGTGGATTACTGAAGATGCAGTTCAGTCTCCATTCCATAAGCGTAGAGTGCTTTGTGAAGTAAAAAAGCATATTGCTTTGTTCTTTTTTTTTTTGCACTGAAAATGTTTAATTGTTAGATTTTTAGGCTCGACTTTTTAGGTCTTAGGGAAGACTGAAAAAAAGCCCTTAGGTACTATAGGTATGGGTGCTCAAACCTGTTCTCAAGTGCCCTCCCTCCACTCCCAACAGTTCAGCTTTTCAGGATCTCCTATTATGATCACTGGTGGATGACTCAGTGTCGCATTCACTCTGATAGAGCCTCCTAAGCAAAATGAACCTCCTGAGGAAATGATAGAGTCAGTAAACTGCACTGTAAGGGGTGGTGAGGGGTGGCTGGGGGGGTGGGAGGGCACCCAGTGGGCAGGTTTGAACACCCCTGGTCCATGACTGAGACTGAGGAAAGAGTACTTTCCTAAGCACAAGGATTTCTAGTCTTGTATCGCGATATTTCACCAATTTAACTAGGTGCGATGGATTCCAATTTATTCACATCTAGAGAAGTGAGGGAAAAAAAGTGAATGTGGCTGATGTACTAAGGAGAACTAGTCCAATTGCAGACCAGCCATTCACAGCAGAAGGATCATGCACAAAAGGACATATATGAAGTTTTTTTTTACATCACAAAGCTTTGTTTGTTAGGCTTATTTTCATTTTTAATACAAACTGCTGCATACTTCTTTGGATTGAAAAAACAATAGCCTGTCTTTTACCATCTCCATCAACTTATCAGGAAACTTAGTCCTAACAGAGGAAAAATGATCTAAAACACATGGGGATACTCCTTTTAGCTGATCTTCACTTCTTTTGGCACCAAGAACAATTGTTTTGAATCTAACAACTTAATACAAGGCACTAGAACTGCATCACTCTTCCCTTTTGCACTCTCATTTGCATATAAGCAAAAGATTGTGCAGCATCATGGGGCAAGCTATTTTGGACAAGGAGACTTTATTTATTTGTTATTGTTTTTGTTTTGATTTTTTATCATTAATTGTCCTTCAAACCTTGCATGTCAGATAGGTGTACAGAATGTTACTCTACAACGGCTTCATATACTGCATCCAGACAACCCATTGACTGCCAGATAGATATCCAATGACTTGTCTTGCAATGAGATTTACAAATCGGATAATCTTTCAGTTTTGCGTTGTGTTATCAGGATACTTACTAGTTTATAGCTATCTGTGGATTACTGAAGATGCAGTTCAGTCTCCATTCCATAAGCGTAGAGTGCTTTGTGAAGTAAAAAAGTATATTGCTTTGTTCTTTTTTTTTTTGCACTGAAAATGTTTAATTGTTAGATTTTTAGGCTCGACTTTTTAGGTCTTAGGGAAGACTGAAAAAAAGCCCTTAGGTACTATAGGTATGGGTGCTCAAACCTGTTCTCAAGTGCCCTCCCTCCACTCCCAACAGTGCAGCTTTTCAGGATCTCCTATCATGATCACTGGTGGATGACTCAGTGTCGCATTCACTCTGATAGAGCCTCCTAAGCAAATGAACCTCCTGAGGAAATGATAGAGTCAGTAAACTGCACTGTAAGGGGTGGTGAGGGGTGGCTAGAGGGGTGGGAGGGCACCCAGTGGGCAGGTTTGAACACCTCTGGTCCATGACTGAGACTGAGGAAAGAGTAATTTCCTAAGCACAAGGATTTCTAGTCTTCTATCGCGATATTTCACCAATTTAACTAGGTGCGATGGATTCCAATTTATTCCCATCTAGAGAAGTGAGGGGAAAAAAATTAATGTGGCTGATGTACTAAGGAGAACTAGTCCAATTTCAGACCAGCCATTCACAGCACAAGGATCATGCACAAAAGGACATATATGAAGTTTTTTTATACATCACAAAGCTTTGTTTGTTAGGCTTATTTTCATTTTTAATTCAAACTGCTGCATACTTCTTTGGATTGAAAAAACAATAGCCTGTCTTTTACCATCTCCATCAACTTATTAGCAAACTTAGTCCTAACAGAGGAAAAATGTTCTAAAACACATTTGGATACTCCTTTTAGCTGATCTTCACTTCTTTTGGCACCAAGAACAATTGTTTTGAGTCTAACAACTTAATACAAGGCACTAGAACTGCGTCACTCTTCCCTTTTGCACTCTCATTTGCATATAAGCAAAAGATTGTGCTTCATCATGGGGCAAGCAATTTTGGACAAGGAGACTTTATTTATTTGTTATTGTTTTTGTTTTGATTTTTTATCATTACTTCTCCTTCAAACCTTGCATGTCAGATAGGTGTACACAATGTTACTCTACAAGGTCTTCATATACTGCATCCAGACAACCCATTGACTGCCAGATAGATATCCAATGACTTGTCTTGCAATGAGATTTACAAATCGGATAATCTTTCAGTTTTGCGTTGTGTTATCAGGATACTTACTAGTTTATAGCTATCTGTGGATTACTGAAGATGCAGTTCAGTCTCCATTCCATAAGCGTAGAGTGCTTTGTGAAGTAAAAAAGCATATTGCTTTGTTCTTTTTTTTTTTGCACTGAAAATGTTTAATTGTCAGATTTTTAGGCTCGACTTTTTAGGTCTTAGGGAAGACTGAAAAAAAGCCCTTAGGTACTATAGGTATGGGTGCTCAAACCTGTTCTCAAGTGCCCTCCCTCCACTCCCAACAGTGCAGCTTTTCAGGATCTCCTATCATGATCACTGGTGGATGACTCAGTGTCGCATTCACTCTGATAGAGTCTCCTAAGCACATGAACCTCCTGAGGAAATGATAGAGTCAGTAAACTGCACTGTAAGGGGTGGTGAGGGGTGGCTGGGGGGGTGGGAGGGCACCCAGTGGGCAGGTTTGAACACCTCTGGTCCATGACTGAGACTGAGGAAAGAGTACTTTCCTAAGCACAAGGATTTCTAGTCTTGTATCGTGATATTTCACCAATTTAACTAGGTGCGATGGATTCAAATTTATTCCCATCTAGAGAAGTGAGGGAAAAAAATTAATGTGGCTGATGTACTAAGGAAAACTAGTCCAATTGCAGACCAGCCATTCACAGCACAAGGATCATGCACAAAACGACATATATGAAGTTTTTTATGCATCATAAAGCTTTGTTTGTTAGGCTTATTTGCATTTTTAATTCAAACTGCTGCATACTTCTTTGGATTGAAAAAACAATAGCCTGTCTTTTACCATCTCCATCAACTTATCAGCAAACTTAGTCCTAACAGAGGAAAAATTACCTAAAACACATGGGGATACTCCTTTTAGCTGATCTTCACTTCTTTTGGAACCAAGAACAATTGTTTTGAATCTAACAACTTAATACAAGGCACTAGAACTGCGTCACTCTTCCCTTTTGCACTCTCATTTGCATATAAGCAAAAGATTGTGCAGCATCATGGAGCAAGCAATTTTGGACAAGGAGACTTTATTTATTTGTTATTGTTTTTGTTTTGATTTTTTATCATGACTTGTCTTTCAAACCTTGCATGTCAGATAGGTGTACAGAATGTTACTCTACAACGGCTTCATATACTGCATCCAGACAACCCATTGACTGCCAGATAGATATCCAATGACTTGTCTTGCAATGAGATTTACAAATCGGATAATCTTTCAGTTTTGCGTTGTGTTATCAGGATACTTACTAGTTTATAGCTATCTGTGGATTACTGGAGATGCACTTCAGTCTCCATTCCATAAGCGTAGAGTGCTTTGTGAAGTAAAAAAGCATATTGCTTTGTTCTTTTTTTTTTTGCACTGAAAATGTTTAATTGTCAGATTTTTAGGCTCAACTTTTTAGGTGTTAGGGAATACTGAAAAAAAGCCCTTAGGTACTATAAGTATGGGTGCTCAAACCTGTTCTCAAGTGCCCTCCCTCCACTCCCAACAGTGCAGCTTTTCAGGATCTCCTATCATGATCACTGGTGGATGACTCAGTGTCGCATTCACTCTGATAGAGTCTCCTAAGCACATGAACCTCCTGAGGAAATGATAGAGTCAGTAAACTGCACTGTAAGGGGTGGTGAGGGGTGGCTGGGGGGGTGGGAGGGCACCCAGTGGGCAGGTTTGAACACCTCTGGTCCATGACTGAGACTGAGGAAAGAGTACTTTCCTAAGCACAAGGATTTCTAGTCTTGTATCGTGATATTTCACCAATTTAACTAGGTGCGATGGATTCAAATTTATTCCCATCTAGAGAAGTGAGGGAAAAAAATTAATGTGGCTGATGTACTAAGGAAAACTAGTCCAATTGCAGACCAGCCATTCACAGCACAAGGATCATGCACAAAACGACATATATGAAGTTTTTTATGCATCATAAAGCTTTGTTTGTTAGGCTTATTTGCATTTTTAATTCAAACTGCTGCATACTTCTTTGGATTGAAAAAACAATAGCCTGTCTTTTACCATCTCCATCAACTTATCAGCAAACTTAGTCCTAACAGAGGAAAAATTACCTAAAACACATGGGGATACTCCTTTTAGCTGATCTTCACTTCTTTTGGAACCAAGAACAATTGTTTTGAATCTAACAACTTAATACAAGGCACTAGAACTGCGTCACTCTTCCCTTTTGCACTCTCATTTGCATATAAGCAAAAGATTGTGCAGCATCATGGGGCAAGCAGTTTTGGACAAGGAGACTTTATTTATTTGTTATTGTTTTTGTTTTAATTTTTTATCATTACTTGTCTTTCAAACCTTGCATGTCAGATAGGTGTACAGAATGTTACTCTACAACGGCTTCATATACTGCATCCAGACAACCCATTGACTGCCAGATAGATATTCAATGACTTGTCTTGCAATGATATTTACAAATCGGATAATCTTTCAGTTTTGCGTTGTGTTATCAGGATACTTACTAGTTTATAGCTATCTGTGGATTACTGAAGATGCAGTTCAGTCTCCATTCCATAAGCGTAGAGTGCTTTGTGAAGTAAAAAAGCATATTGCTTTGTTCTTTTTCTTGCACTGAAAATGTTTAATTGTTAGATTTTTAGGCTCGACTTTTTAGGTCTTAGGGAAGACTGAAAAAAAGCCCTTAGGTACTATAGGTATGGGTGCTCAAACCTGTTCTCAAGTGCCCTCCCTCCACTCCCAACAGTGCAGCTTTTCAGGATCTCCTATCATGATCACTGGTGGATGACTCAGTGTCGCGTTCACTCTGATAGAGCCTCCTAAGCAAATGAACCTCCTGAGGAAATGATAGAGTCAGTAAACTGCACTGTAAGGAGTGGTGAGGGATGGCTGGGGGGTGGGAGGGCACCCAGTGGGCAGGTTTGAACACCTCTGGTCCATGACTGAGACTGAGGAAAGAGTACTTTCCTAAGCACAAGGATTTCTAGTCTTGTATCGCGATATTTCACCAATTTTACTAGGTGCGATGGATTCCAATTTATTCCCATCTACAGAAGTGAGGGAAAAAAAATTAATGTGGCTGATGTACTAAGGAGAACTAGTCCAATTGCAGACCAGCCATTCACAGCACAAGGATCATGCATAAAAGGACATATATGAAGTTTTTTATACATCACAAAACTTTGTTTGTTAGGCTTATTTTCATTTTTAATTCAAACTGCTGCATACTTCTTTGGATTCAAAAAACAATAGCCTGTCTTTTACCATCTCCATCAACTTATCAGCAAACTTAGTCCTAACAGAGGAAAAATTATCTAAAACACATGGGGATACTCCATTTAGCTGATCTTCACTTCTTTTGGCACCAAGAACAATTGTTTTGAATCTAACAACTTAATACAAGGCACTAGAACTGCGTCACTCTTCCCTTTTGCACTCTCATTTGCATATAAGCAAAAGATTGTGCAGCATCATGGAGCAAGCAATTTTGGACAAGGAGACTTTATTTATTTGTTATTGTTTTTGTTTTGATTTTTTATCATGACTTGTCTTTCAAACCTTGCATGTCAGATAGGTGTACAGAATGTTACTCTACAACGGCTTCATATACTGCATCCAGACAACCCATTGACTGCCAGATAGATATCCAATGACTTGTCTTGCAATGAGATTTACAAATCGGATAATCTTTCAGTTTTGCGTTGTGTTATCAGGATACTTACTAGTTTATAGCTATCTGTGGATTACTGGAGATGCACTTCAGTCTCCATTCCATAAGCGTAGAGTGTTTTGTGAAGTAAAAAAGCATATTGCTTTGTTCTTTTTTTTTTTGCACTGAAAATGTTTAATTGTCAGATTTTTAGGCTCGACTTTTTAGGTGTTAGGGAAGACTGAAAAAAAGCCCTTAGGTACTATAGGTATGGGTGCTCAAACCTGTTCTCAAGTGCCCTCCCTCCACTCCCAACAGTGCAGCTTTTCAGGATCTCCTATTATGATCACTGGTGGATGACTCAGTGTCGCATTCACTCTGATAGAGCCTCCTAAGCAAATGAACCTCCTGAGGAAATGATAGAGTCAGTAAACTGCACTGTAAGGGGTGGTGAGGGGTGGCTGGGGGGGTGGGAGGGCACCCAGTGGGCAGGTTTGAACACCTCTGGTCCATGACTGAGACTGAGTAAAGAGTACTTTCCTAAGCACAAGGATTTCTAGTCTTGTATCGCGATATTTCACCAATTTAACTAGGTGCGATGGATTCCAATTTATTCCCATCTAGAGAAGTGAGGGAAAAAAAGTGAATGTGGCTGATGTACTAAGGAGAACTAGTCCAATTGCAGACCAGCAATTCACAGCACAAGGATCATGCACAAAAGGACATATATGAAGTTTTTTATACATCACAAAGCTTTGTTTGTTAGGCTTATTTTCATTTTTAATTCAAACTGCTGCATACTTCTTTGGATTGAAAAAACAATAGCCTGTCTTTTACCATCTCCATCAACTTATCAGCAAACTTAGTCCTAACAGAGGAAAAGCAATCTAAAACACATGGGGATACTCCTTTTAGCTGATCTTCACTTCTTTTGGCACCAAGAACAATTGTTTTGAGTCTAACAACTTAATACAAGGCACTAGAACTGCGTCACTCTTCCCTTTTGCACTCTCATTTGCATATAAGCAAAAGATTGTGCTTCATTATGGGGCAAGCAATTTTGGACAAGGAGACTTTATTTATTTTTTATTGTTTTTGTTTTGATTTTTTATCATTACTTCTCCTTCAAACTTTGCATGTCAGATAGGTGTACAGAATGTTACTCTACAACGGCTTCATAAACTGCATCCAGACAACCCATTGACTGCCAGATAGATATCCAATGACTTGTCTTGCAATGAGATTTACAAATCGGATAATCTTCCAGTTTTGCGTTGTGTTATCAGGATACTTACTAGTTTATTGCTATCTGTGGATTACTGAAGATGCAGTTCAGTCTCCATTCCATAAGCGTAGTGTGCTTTTTGAAGTAAAAAAGCATATGGCTTTCTTCTTTTTTTTTTTTTGCACTGAAAATGTTTAATTGTCAGATTTTTAGGCTCGACTTTTTAGGTCTTAGGGTAGACTGAAAAAAAGCCCTTAGGTACTATAAGTATGGGTGCTCAAACCTGTTCTCAAGTGCCCTCCCTCCACTCCCAACAGTGCAGCTTTTCAGGATCTCCTATCATGATCACTGGTGGATGACTCAGTGTCGCATTCACTCTGATAGAGTCTCCTAAGCACATGAACCTCCTGAGGAAATGATAGAGTCAGTAAACTGCACTGTAAGGGGTGGTGAGGGGTGGCTGGGGGGGTGGGAGGGCACCCAGTGGGCAGGTTTGAACACCTCTGGTCCATGACTGAGACTGAGGAAAGAGTACTTTCCTAAGCACAAGGATTTCTAGTCTTGTATCGTGATATTTCACCAATTTAACTAGGTGCGATGGATTCAAATTTATTCCCATCTAGAGAAGTGAGGGAAAAAAATTAATGTGGCTGATGTACTAAGGAAAACTAGTCCAATTGCAGACCAGCCATTCACAGCACAAGGATCATGCACAAAACGACATATATGAAGTTTTTTATGCATCATAAAGCTTTGTTTGTTAGGCTTATTTGCATTTTTAATTCAAACTGCTGCATACTTCTTTGGATTGAAAAAACAATAGCCTGTCTTTTACCATCTCCATCAACTTATCAGCAAACTTAGTCCTAACAGAGGAAAAATTACCTAAAACACATGGGGATACTCCTTTTAGCTGATCTTCACTTCTTTTGGAACCAAGAACAATTGTTTTGAATCTAACAACTTAATACAAGGCACTAGAACTGCGTCACTCTTCCCTTTTGCACTCTCATTTGCATATAAGCAAAAGATTGTGCAGCATCATGGGGCAAGCAGTTTTGGACAAGGAGACTTTATTTATTTGTTATTGTTTTTGTTTTAATTTTTTATCATTACTTGTCTTTCAAACCTTGCATGTCAGATAGGTGTACAGAATGTTACTCTACAACGGCTTCATATACTGCATCCAGACAACCCATTGACTGCCAGATAGATATTCAATGACTTGTCTTGCAATGATATTTACAAATCGGATAATCTTTCAGTTTTGCGTTGTGTTATCAGGATACTTACTAGTTTATAGCTATCTGTGGATTACTGAAGATGCAGTTCAGTCTCCATTCCATAAGCGTAGAGTGCTTTGTGAAGTAAAAAAGCATATTGCTTTGTTCTTTTTCTTGCACTGAAAATGTTTAATTGTTAGATTTTTAGGCTCGACTTTTTAGGTCTTAGGGAAGACTGAAAAAAAGCCCTTAGGTACTATAGGTATGGGTGCTCAAACCTGTTCTCAAGTGCCCTCCCTCCACTCCCAACAGTGCAGCTTTTCAGGATCTCCTATCATGATCACTGGTGGATGACTCAGTGTCGCGTTCACTCTGATAGAGCCTCCTAAGCAAATGAACCTCCTGAGGAAATGATAGAGTCAGTAAACTGCACTGTAAGGAGTGGTGAGGGATGGCTGGGGGGTGGGAGGGCACCCAGTGGGCAGGTTTGAACACCTCTGGTCCATGACTGAGACTGAGGAAAGAGTACTTTCCTAAGCACAAGGATTTCTAGTCTTGTATCGCGATATTTCACCAATTTTACTAGGTGCGATGGATTCCAATTTATTCCCATCTACAGAAGTGAGGGAAAAAAAATTAATGTGGCTGATGTACTAAGGAGAACTAGTCCAATTGCAGACCAGCCATTCACAGCACAAGGATCATGCATAAAAGGACATATATGAAGTTTTTTATACATCACAAAACTTTGTTTGTTAGGCTTATTTTCATTTTTAATTCAAACTGCTGCATACTTCTTTGGATTCAAAAAACAATAGCCTGTCTTTTACCATCTCCATCAACTTATCAGCAAACTTAGTCCTAACAGAGGAAAAATTATCTAAAACACATGGGGATACTCCATTTAGCTGATCTTCACTTCTTTTGGCACCAAGAACAATTGTTTTGAATCTAACAACTTAATACAAGGCACTAGAACTGCGTCACTCTTCCCTTTTGCACTCTCATTTGCATATAAGCAAAAGATTGTGCAGCATCATGGAGCAAGCAATTTTGGACAAGGAGACTTTATTTATTTGTTATTGTTTTTGTTTTGATTTTTTATCATGACTTGTCTTTCAAACCTTGCATGTCAGATAGGTGTACAGAATGTTACTCTACAACGGCTTCATATACTGCATCCAGACAACCCATTGACTGCCAGATAGATATCCAATGACTTGTCTTGCAATGAGATTTACAAATCGGATAATCTTTCAGTTTTGCGTTGTGTTATCAGGATACTTACTAGTTTATAGCTATCTGTGGATTACTGGAGATGCACTTCAGTCTCCATTCCATAAGCGTAGAGTGTTTTGTGAAGTAAAAAAGCATATTGCTTTGTTCTTTTTTTTTTTGCACTGAAAATGTTTAATTGTCAGATTTTTAGGCTCGACTTTTTAGGTGTTAGGGAAGACTGAAAAAAAGCCCTTAGGTACTATAGGTATGGGTGCTCAAACCTGTTCTCAAGTGCCCTCCCTCCACTCCCAACAGTGCAGCTTTTCAGGATCTCCTATTATGATCACTGGTGGATGACTCAGTGTCGCATTCACTCTGATAGAGCCTCCTAAGCAAATGAACCTCCTGAGGAAATGATAGAGTCAGTAAACTGCACTGTAAGGGGTGGTGAGGGGTGGCTGGGGGGGTGGGAGGGCACCCAGTGGGCAGGTTTGAACACCTCTGGTCCATGACTGAGACTGAGTAAAGAGTACTTTCCTAAGCACAAGGATTTCTAGTCTTGTATCGCGATATTTCACCAATTTAACTAGGTGCGATGGATTCCAATTTATTCCCATCTAGAGAAGTGAGGGAAAAAAAGTGAATGTGGCTGATGTACTAAGGAGAACTAGTCCAATTGCAGACCAGCAATTCACAGCACAAGGATCATGCACAAAAGGACATATATGAAGTTTTTTATACATCACAAAGCTGTGTTTGTTAGGCTTATTTTCATTTTTAATTCAAACTGCTGCATACTTCTTTGGATTGAAAAAACAATAGCCTGTCTTTTACCATCTCCATCAACTTATCAGCAAACTTAGTCCTAACAGAGGAAAAGCAATCTAAAACACATGGGGATACTCCTTTTAGCTGATCTTCACTTCTTTTGGCACCAAGAACAATTGTTTTGAGTCTAACAACTTAATACAAGGCACTAGAACTGCGTCACTCTTCCCTTTTGCACTCTCATTTGCATATAAGCAAAAGATTGTGCTTCATTATGGGGCAAGCAATTTTGGACAAGGAGACTTTATTTATTTTTTATTGTTTTTGTTTTGATTTTTTATCATTACTTCTCCTTCAAACTTTGCATGTCAGATAGGTGTACAGAATGTTACTCTACAACGGCTTCATAAACTGCATCCAGACAACCCATTGACTGCCAGATAGATATCCAATGACTTGTCTTGCAATGAGATTTACAAATCGGATAATCTTCCAGTTTTGCGTTGTGTTATCAGGATACTTACTAGTTTATTGCTATCTGTGGATTACTGAAGATGCAGTTCAGTCTCCATTCCATAAGCGTAGTGTGCTTTTTGAAGTAAAAAAGCATATGGCTTTCTTCTTTTTTTTTTTTTGCACTGAAAATGTTTAATTGTCAGATTTTTAGGCTCGACTTTTTAGGTCTTAGGGTAGACTGAAAAAAAGCCCTTAGGTACTATAGGTATGGGTGCTCAAACCTGTTCTCAAGTGCCCTCCCTCCACTCCCAACAGTGCAGCTTTTCAGGATCTCCTATCATGATCACTGGATGATGATTTAGTGTCGCATTCACTCTGATAGAGCCTCCTAAGCAAATGAACCTCCTGAGGAAATGATAGAGTCAGTAAACTGCACTGTAAGGGGTGGTGAGGGGTGGCTGGGGGGGTGGGAGGGCACCCAGTGGGCAGGTTTGAACACCTCTGGTCCATGACTGAGACTGAGGAAAGAGTACTTTCCTAAGCACAAGGATTTCTAGTCTTGTATCGCGATATTTCCCCAATTTAACTAGGTGCGATGGATTCCAATTTATTCCCATCTAGAGAAGTGAGGGAAAAAAAATTAATGTGGCTGATGTACTAAGGAGAACTAGTCCAATTGCAGACCAGCCATTCACAGCACAAGGATCATGCACAAAAGGACATATATGAAGTTTTTTATGCATCACAAAGCTTTGTTTGTTAGGCTTATTTTCATTTTTAATTCAAACTGCTGCATACTTCTTTGGATTGAAAAAACAATAGCCTGTCTTTTACCATCTCCATCAACTTATCAGCAAACTTAGTCCTAACAGAGGAAAAATTATCTAAAACATATGGGGATACTCCTTTTATCTGATCTTCACTTCTTTTGGCACCAAGAACAATTGTTTTGAATCTAACAACTTAATACAAGGCACTAGAACTGCGTCACTCTTCCCTTTTGCACTCTCATTTGCATATAAGCAAAAGATTGTGCAGCATCATGGGGCAAGCAATTTTGGACAAGGAGACTTTATTTATTTGTTATTGTTTTTGTTTTAATTTTTTATCATTACTTGTCTTTCAAACCTTGCATGTCAGATAGGTGTACAGAATGTTACTCTACAACGGCTTCATATACTGCATACAGACAACCCATTGACTGCCAGATAGATATTCAATGACTTGTCTTGCAATGAGATTTACAAATCGGATAATCTTTCAGTTTTGTGTTGTGTTATCAGGATACTTACTAGTTTACAGCTATCTGTGGATTACTGAAGATGCAGTTCAGTCTCCATTCCATTAGCGTAGAGTGCTTTGTGAAGTAAAAAAGCATATTGCTTTGCTCTTTTTTTTTTTTGCACTGAAAATGTTTAATTGTCAGATTTTTAGGCTCGACTTTTTAGGTCTTAGGGAAGACTGAAAAAAAGCCCTTAGGTTCTATAGGTATGGGTGCTCAAACCTGTTCTCAAGTGCCCTCCCTCCACTCCCAACAGTGCAGCTTTTCAGGATGTCCTATCATGATCACTGGTGGATGACTCAGTGTCGCATTCACTCTGATAGAGCCTCCTAAGCAAATGAACCTCCTGAGGAAATGATAGAGTCAGTAAACTGCACTGTAAGGGGTGGTGAGGGGTGGCTAGGGGGGTGGGAGGGCACCCAGTGGGCAGGTTTGAACACCTCTGGTCCATGACTGAGACTGAGGAAAGAGTAATTTCCTAAGCACAAGGATTTCTAGTCTTCTATCGCGATATTTCACCAATTTAACTAGGTGCGATGGATTCCAATTTATTCCCATCTAGAGAAGTGAGGGGAAAAAAATTAATGTGGCTGATGTACTAAGGAGAACTAGTCCAATTGCAGACCAGCCATTCACAGCACAAGGATCATGCACAAAAGGACATATATGAAGTTTTTTATACATCACAAAGCTTTGTTTGTTAGGCTTATTTTCATTTTTAATTCAAACTGCTGCATACTTCTTTGGATTGAAAAAACAATAGCCTGTCTTTTACCATCTCCATCAACTTATCAGCAAACTTAGTCCTAACAGAGGAAAAATTATGTAAAACACATGGGGATACTCCTTTTAGCTGATCTTCACTTCTTTTGGCACCAAGAACAATTGTTTTGAGTCTAACAACTTAATACAAGGCACTAGAACTGCGTCACTCTTCCCTTTTGCACTCTCATTTGCATATAAGCAAAAGATTGTGCAGCATCATGGGGCAAGCAATTTTGGACAAGGAGACTTTATTTATTTGTTATTGTTTTTGTTTTGATTTTTTATCATTACTTGTCTTTCAAACCTTGCATGTCAGATAGGTGTACAGAATGTTACTCTACAACGGCTTCATATACTGCATCCAGACAACCCATTGACTGCCAGATAGATATCCAATGACTTGTCTTGCAATGAGATTTACAAATCGGATAATCTTTCAGTTTTGCGTTGTGTTATCAGGATACTTACTAGTTTATAGCTATCTGTGGATTACTGAAGATGCAGTTCAGTCTCCATTCCATAAGCGTAGAGTGCTTTGTGAAGTAAAAAAGCATATTGCTTTTTTCTTTTTTTTGTTTTGCACTGAAAATGTTTAATTGTCAGATTTTTAGGCTCGACTTTTTAGGTGTTAGGGAAGACTGAAAAAAAGCCCTTAGGTACTATAGGTATGGGTGATCAAACCTGTTCTCAATTGCCCTCCCTCCACTCCCAACAGTGCAGCTTTTCAGGATCTCCTATCATGATCACTGGTGGATGACTCAGTGTCGCATTCACTCTGATAGAGCCTCCTAAGCAAATGAACCCCCTGAGGAAATGATAGAGTCAGTAAACTGCACTGTAAGGGGTGGTGAGGGGTGGCTGGGGGTGTGGGAGGGCACCCAGTGGGCAGGTTTGAACACCTCTGGTCCATGACTGAGACTGAGGAAGGAATACTTTCCTAAGCACAAGGATTTCTAGTCTTGTATCGCGATAGTTCACCAATTTAACTAGGTGCGATGGATTCCAATTTATTCCCATCTAGAGAAGTGAGGGAAAAAAGTGAATGTGGCTGATGTACTAAGGAGAACTAGTCCAATTGCAGACCAGCAATTCACAGCACAAGGATCATGCACAAAAGGACATATTTGAAGTTTTTTATACATCACAAAGCTGTGTTTGTTAGGTTTATTTTCATTTTTAATTCAAACTGCTGCATACTTCTTTGGATTGAAAAAACAATAGCCTGTCTTTTACCATCTCCATCAACTTATTAGCAAACTTAGTCCTAACAGAGGAAAAACGTTCTAAAACACATGGGGATTCTCCTTTCAGCTGATCTTCACTTCTTTTGGCACCAAGAACAATTGTTTTGAGTCTAACAACTTAATACAAGGCACTAGAACTGCGTCACTCTTCCCTTTTGCACTCTCATTTGCATATAAGCAAAAGATTGTGCTTCATCATGGGGCAAGCAATTTTGGACAAGGAGACTTTATTTATTTGTTATTGTTTTTGTTTTGATTTTTTATCGTTACTTCTCCTTCAAACCTTGCATGTCAGATAGGTGTACACAATGTTACTCTACAACGGCTTCATATACTGCATCCAGACAACCCATTGACTGCCAGATAGATATCCAATGACTTGTCTTGCAATGAGATTTACAAATCGGATAATCTTTCAGTTTTGCGTTGTGTTATCAGAATACTTACTAGTTTATAGCTATCTGTGGATTACTGAAGATGCAGTTCAGTCTCCGTTCCATAAGCGTAGAGTGCTTTGTGAAGTAAAAAAGCATATTGCTTTGTTCTTTTTTTTTTTGCACTGAAAATGTTTAATTGTCAGATTTTTAGGCTCGACTTTTTAGGTCTTAGGGAAGACTGAAAAAAAGCCCTTAGGTATTATAGGTATGGGTGCTCAAACCTGTTCTCAAGTGCCCTCCCTCCACTCCCAACAGTGCAGCTTTTCAGGATCTCCTATCATGATCACTGGTGGATGACTCAGTGTCGCATTCACTCTGATAGAGTCTCCTAAGCACATGAACCTCCTGAGGAAATGATAGAGTCAGTAAACTGCACTGTAAGGGGTGGTGAGGGGTGGCTGGGGGGGTGGGAGGGCACCCAGTGGGCAGGTTTGAACACCTGTGGTCCATGACTGAGACTGAGGAAAGAGTACTTTCCTAAGCACAAGGATTTCTAGTCTTGTATCGTGATATTTCAACAATTTAACTAGGTGCGATGGATTCCAATTTATTCCCATCTAGAGAAGTGAGGGAAAAAAAATTAATGTGGCTGATGTACTAAGGAGAACTAGTCCAATTGCAGACCAGCCATTCACAGCACAAGGATCATGCACAAAAGGACATATATGAAGTTTTTTATGCATCACAAAGCTTTGTTTGTTAGGCTTATTTTCATTTTTAATTCAAACTGCTGCATACTTCTTTGGATTGAAAAAACAATAGCCTGTCTTTTACCATCTCCATCAACTTATCAGCAAACTTAGTACTAACAGAGGAAAAATTACCTAAAACACATGGGGATACTCCTTTTAGCTGATCTTCACTTCTTTTGGCACCAAGAACAATTGTTTTGAATCTAACAACTTAATACAAGGCACTAGAACTGCGTCACTCTTCCCTTTTGCACTCTCATTTGCATATAAGCAAAAGATTGTGCAGCATCATGGGGCAAGCAAATTTGGACAAGGAGACTTTATTTATTTGTTATTGTTTTTGTTTTAATTTTTTATCATTACTTGTCTTTCAAACCTTGCATGTCAGATAGGTGTACAGAATGTTACTCTACAACGGCTTCATATACTGCATCCAGACAACCCATTGACTGCCAGATAGATATTCAATGACTTGTCTTGCAATGATATTTACAAATCGGATAATCTTTCAGTTTTGCGTTGTGTTATCAGGATACTTACTAGTTTATAGCTATCTGTGGATTACTGAAGATGCAGTTCAGTCTCCATTCCATAAGCGTAGAGTGCTTTGTGAAGTAAAAAAGCATATTGCTTTGTTCTTTTTCTTGCACTGAAAATGTTTAATTGTTAGATTTTTAGGCTCGACTTTTTAGGTCTTAGGGAAGACTGAAAAAAAGCCCTTAGGTACTATAGGTATGGGTGATCAAACCTGTTCTCAAGTGCCCTCCCTCCACTCCCAACAGTGCAGCTTTTCAGGATCTCCTATCATGATCACTGGTGGATGACTCAGTGTCGCATTCACTCTGACAGAGCCTCCTAAGCAAATGAACCCCCTGAGGAAATGATAGAGTCAGTAAACTGCACTGTAAGGGGTGGTGAGGGGTGGCTGGGGGTGTGGGAGGGCACCCAGTGGGCAGGTTTGAACACCTCTGGTCCATGACTGAGACTGAGGAAAGAATACTTTCCTAAGCACAAGGATTTCTAGTCTTGTATCGCGATAGTTCACCAATTTAACTAGGTGCGATGGATTCCAATTTATTCCCTTCTAGAGAAGTGAGGGAATAAAGTGAATGTGGCTGATGTACTAAGGAGAACTAGTCCAATTGCAGACCAGCAATTCACAGCACAAGGATCATGCACAAAAGGACATATTTGAAGTTTTTTATACATCACAAAGCTGTGTTTGTTAGGTTTATTTTCATTTTTAATTCAAACTGCTGCATACTTCTTTGGATTGAAAAAACAATAGCCTGTCTTTTACCATCTCCATCAACTTATTAGCAAACTTAGTCCTAACAGAGGAAAAACGTTCTAAAACACATGGGGATTCTCCTTTCAGCTGATCTTCACTTCTTTTGGCACCAAGAACAATTGTTTTGAGTCTAACAACTTAATACAAGGCACTAGAACTGCGTCACTCTTCCCTTTTGCACTCTCATTTGCATATAAGAAAAGATTGTGCTTCATCATGGGGCAAGCAATTTTGGACAAGGAGACTTTATTTATTTGTTATTGTTTTTGTTTTGGTTTTTTATCATTACTTCTCCTTCAAACCTTGCATGTCAGATAGGTGTACACAATGTTACTCTACAACGGCTTCATATACTGCATCCAGACAACCCATTGACTGCCAGATAGATATCCAATGACTTGTCTTGCAATGAGATTTACAAATCGGATAATCTTTCAGTTTTGCGTTGTGTTATCAGGATACTTACTAGTTTATAGCTATCTGTGGATTACTGAAGATGCAGTTCAGTCTCCGTTCCATAAGCGTAGAGTGCTTTGTGAAGTAAAAAAGCATATTGCTTTGTTCTTTTTTTGTTTGCACTGAAAATGTTTAATTGTCAGATTTTTAGGCTCGACTTTTTAGGTCTTAGGGAAGACTGAAAAAAAGCCCTTAGGTATTATAGGTATGGGTGCTCAAACCTGTTCTCAAGTGCCCTCCCTCCACTCCCAACAGTGCAGCTTTTCATGATCTCCTATCATGATCACTGGTGGATGACTCAGTTTCGCATTCACTCTGATAGAGTCTCCTAAGCACATGAACCTCCTGAGGAAATGATAGAGTCAGTAAACTGCACTGTAAGGGGTGGTGAGGGGTGGCTGGGGGGGTGGGAGGGCACCCAGTGGGCAGGTTTGAACACCTGTGGTCCATGACTGAGACTGAGGAAAGAGTACTTTCCTAAGCACAAGGATTTCTAGTCTTGTATCGTGATATTTCAACAATTTAACTAGGTGCGATGGATTCCAATTTATTCCCATCTAGAGAAGTGAGGGAAAAAAAATTAATGTGGCTGATGTACTAAGGAGAACTAGTCCAATTGCAGACCAGCCATTCACAGCACAAGGATCATGCACAAAAGGACATATATGAAGTTTTTTATGCATCACAAAGCTTTGTTTGTTAGGCTTATTTTCATTTTTAATTCAAACTGCTGCATACTTCTTTGGATTGAAAAAACAATAGCCTGTCTTTTACCATCTCCATCAACTTATCAGCAAACTTAGTCCTAACAGAGGAAAAATTATGTAAAACACATGGGGATACTCCTTTTAGCTGATCTTCACTTCTTTTGGCACCAAGAACAATTGTTTTGAGTCTAACAACTTAATACAAGGCACTAGAACTGCGTCACTCTTCCCTTTTGCACTCTCATTTGCATATAAGCAAAAGATTGTGCAGCATCATGGGGCAAGCAATTTTGGACAAGGAGACTTTATTTATTTGTTATTGTTTTTGTTTTGATTTTTTATCATTACTTGTCTTTCAAACCTTGCATGTCAGATAGGTGTACAGAATGTTACTCTACAACGGCTTCATATACTGCATCCAGACAACCCATTGACTGCCAGATAGATATCCAATGACTTGTCTTGCAATGAGATTTACAAATCGGATAATCTTTCAGTTTTGCGTTGTGTTATCAGGATACTTACTAGTTTATAGCTATCTGTGGATTACTGAAGATGCAGTTCAGTCTCCATTCCATAAGCGTAGAGTGCTTTGTGAAGTAAAAAAGCATATTGATTTTTTCTTTTTTTTGTTTTGCACTGAAAATGTTTAATTGTCAGATTTTTAGGCTCGACTTTTTAGGTGTTAGGGAAGACTGAAAAAAAGCCCTTAGGTACTATAGGTATGGGTGATCAAACCTGTTCTCAATTGCCCTCCCTCCACTCCCAACAGTGCAGCTTTTCAGGATCTCCTATCATGATCACTGGTGGATGACTCAGTGTCGCATTCACTCTGATAGAGCCTCCTAAGCAAATGAACCCCCTGAGGAAATGATAGAGTCAGTAAACTGCACTGTAAGGGGTGGTGAGGGGTGGCTGGGGGTGTGGGAGGGCACCCAGTGGGCAGGTTTGAACACCTCTGGTCCATGACTGAGACTGAGGAAAGAATACTTTCCTAAGCACAAGGATTTCTAGTCTTGTATCGCGATAGTTCACCAATTTAACTAGGTGCGATGGATTCCAATTTATTCCCATCTAGAGAAGTGAGGGAAAAAAGTGAATGTGGCTGATGTACTAAGGAGAACTAGTCCAATTGCAGACCAGCAATTCACAGCACAAGGATCATGCACAAAAGGACATATTTGAAGTTTTTTATACATCACAAAGCTGTGTTTGTTAGGTTTATTTTCATTTTTAATTCAAACTGCTGCATACTTCTTTGGATTGAAAAAACAATAGCCTGTCTTTTACCATCTCCATCAACTTATTAGCAAACTTAGTCCTAACAGAGGAAAAACGTTCTAAAACACATGGGGATTCTCCTTTCAGCTGATCTTCACTTCTTTTGGCACCAAGAACAATTGTTTTGAGTCTAACAACTTAATACAAGGCACTAGAACTGCGTCACTCTTCCCTTTTGCACTCTCATTTGCATATAAGCAAAAGATTGTGCTTCATCATGGGGCAAGCAATTTTTCACAAGGAGACTTTATTTATTTGTTATTGTTTTTGTTTTGATTTTTTATCGTTACTTCTCCTTCAAACCTTGCATGTCAGATAGGTGTACAGAATGTTACTCTACAACGGCTTCATATACTGCATCCAGACAACCCATTGACTGCCAGATAGATATCCAATGACTTGTCTTGCAATGAGATTTACAAATCGGATAATCTTTCAGTTTTGCGTTGTGTTATCAGAATACTTACTAGTTTATAGCTATCTGTGGATTACTGAAGATGCAGTTCAGTCTCCGTTCCATAAGCGTAGAGTGCTTTGTGAAGTAAAAAAGCATATTGCTTTGTTCTTTTTTTTTTTGCACTGAAAATGTTTAATTGTCAGATTTTTAGGCTCGACTTTTTAGGTCTTAGGGAAGACTGAAAAAAAGCCCTTAGGTATTATAGGTATGGGTGCTCAAACCTGTTCTCAAGTGCCCTCCCTCCACTCCCAACAGTGCAGCTTTTCAGGATCTCCTATCATGATCACTGGTGGATGACTCAGTGTCGCATTCACTCTGATAGAGTCTCCTAAGCACATGAACCTCCTGAGGAAATGATAGAGTCAGTAAACTGCACTGTAAGGGGTGGTGAGGGGTGGCTGGGGGGGTGGGAGGGCACCCAGTGGGCAGGTTTGAACACCTGTGGTCCATGACTGAGACTGAGGAAAGAGTACTTTCCTAAGCACAAGGATTTCTAGTCTTGTATCGTGATATTTCAACAATTTAACTAGGTGCGATGGATTCCAATTTATTCCCATCTAGAGAAGTGAGGGAAAAAAAATTAATGTGGCTGATGTACTAAGGAGAACTAGTCCAATTGCAGACCAGCCATTCACAGCACAAGGATCATGCACAAAAGGACATATATGAAGTTTTTTATGCATCACAAAGCTTTGTTTGTTAGGCTTATTTTCATTTTTAATTCAAACTGCTGCATACTTCTTTGGATTGAAAAAACAATAGCCTGTCTTTTACCATCTCCATCAACTTATCAGCAAACTTAGTACTAACAGAGGAAAAATTACCTAAAACACATGGGGATACTCCTTTTAGCTGATCTTCACTTCTTTTGGCACCAAGAACAATTGTTTTGAATCTAACAACTTAATACAAGGCACTAGAACTGCGTCACTCTTCCCTTTTGCACTCTCATTTGCATATAAGCAAAAGATTGTGCAGCATCATGGGGCAAGCAAATTTGGACAAGGAGACTTTATTTATTTGTTATTGTTTTTGTTTTAATTTTTTATCATTACTTGTCTTTCAAACCTTGCATGTCAGATAGGTGTACAGAATGTTACTCTACAACGGCTTCATATACTGCATCCAGACAACCCATTGACTGCCAGATAGATATTCAATGACTTGTCTTGCAATGATATTTACAAATCGGATAATCTTTCAGTTTTGCGTTGTGTTATCAGGATACTTACTAGTTTATAGCTATCTGTGGATTACTGAAGATGCAGTTCAGTCTCCATTCCATAAGCGTAGAGTGCTTTGTGAAGTAAAAAAGCATATTGCTTTGTTCTTTTTCTTGCACTGAAAATGTTTAATTGTTAGATTTTTAGGCTCGACTTTTTAGGTCTTAGGGAAGACTGAAAAAAAGCCCTTAGGTACTATAGGTATGGGTGATCAAACCTGTTCTCAAGTGCCCTCCCTCCACTCCCAACAGTGCAGCTTTTCAGGATCTCCTATCATGATCACTGGTGGATGACTCAGTGTCGCATTCACTCTGATAGAGCCTCCTAAGCAAATGAACCCCCTGAGGAAATGATAGAGTCAGTAAACTGCACTGTAAGGGGTGGTGAGGGGTGGCTGGGGGTGTGGGAGGGCACCCAGTGGGCAGGTTTGAACACCTCTGGTCCATGACTGAGACTGAGGAAAGAATACTTTCCTAAGCACAAGGATTTCTAGTCTTGTATCGCGATAGTTCACCAATTTAACTAGGTGCGATGGATTCCAATTTATTCCCATCTAGAGAAGTGAGGGAATAAAGTGAATGTGGCTGATGTACTAAGGAGAACTAGTCCAATTGCAGACCAGCAATTCACAGCACAAGGATCATGCACAAAAGGACATATTTGAAGTTTTTTATACATCACAAAGCTGTGTTTGTTAGGTTTATTTTCATTTTTAATTCAAACTGCTGCATACTTCTTTGGATTGAAAAAACAATAGCCTGTCTTTTACCATCTCCATCAACTTATTAGCAAACTTAGTCCTAACAGAGGAAAAACGTTCTAAAACACATGGGGATTCTCCTTTCAGCTGATCTTCACTTCTTTTGGCACCAAGAACAATTGTTTTGAGTCTAACAACTTAATACAAGGCACTAGAACTGCGTCACTCTTCCCTTTTGCACTCTCATTTGCATATAAGAAAAGATTGTGCTTCATCATGGGGCAAGCAATTTTGGACAAGGAGACTTTATTTATTTGTTATTGTTTTTGTTTTGATTTTTTATCATTACTTCTCCTTCAAACCTTGCATGTCAGATAGGTGTACACAATGTTACTCTACAACGGCTTCATATACTGCATCCAGACAACCCATTGACTGCCAGATAGATATCCAATGACTTGTCTTGCAATGAGATTTACAAATCGGATAATCTTTCAGTTTTGCGTTGTGTTATCAGGATACTTACTAGTTTATAGCTATCTGTGGATTACTGAAGATGCAGTTCAGTCTCCGTTCCATAAGCGTAGAGTGCTTTGTGAAGTAAAAAAGCATATTGCTTTGTTCTTTTTTTTTTTGCACTGAAAATGTTTAATTGTCAGATTTTTAGGCTCGACTTTTTAGGTCTTAGGGAAGACTGAAAAAAAGCCCTTAGGTATTATAGGTATGGGTGCTCAAACCTGTTCTCAAGTGCCCTCCCTCCACTCCCAACAGTGCAGCTTTTCATGATCTCCTATCATGATCACTGGTGGATGACTCAGTTTCGCATTCACTCTGATAGAGTCTCCTAAGCACATGAACCTCCTGAGGAAATGATAGAGTCAGTAAACTGCACTGTAAGGGGTGGTGAGGGGTGGCTGGGGGGGTGGGAGGGCACCCAGTGGGCAGGTTTGAACACCTGTGGTCCATGACTGAGACTGAGGAAAGAGTACTTTCCTAAGCACAAGGATTTCTAGTCTTGTATCGTGATATTTCAACAATTTAACTAGGTGCGATGGATTCCAATTTATTCCCATCTAGAGAAGTGAGGGAAAAAAAATTAATGTGGCTGATGTACTAAGGAGAACTAGTCCAATTGCAGACCAGCCATTCACAGCACAAGGATCATGCACAAAAGGACATATATGAAGTTTTTTATGCATCACAAAGCTTTGTTTGTTAGGCTTATTTTCATTTTTAATTCAAACTGCTGCATACTTCTTTGGATTGAAAAAACAATAGCCTGTCTTTTACCATCTCCATCAACTTATCAGCAAACTTAGTACTAACAGAGGAAAAATTACCTAAAACACATGGGGATACTCCTTTTAGCTGATCTTCACTTCTTTTGGCACCAAGAACAATTGTTTTGAATCTAACAACTTAATACAAGGCACTAGAACTGCGTCACTCTTCCCTTTTGCACTCTCATTTGCATATAAGCAAAAGATTGTGCAGCATCATGGGGCAAGCACATTTGGACAAGGAGACTTTATTTATTTGTTATTGTTTTTGTTTTAATTTTTTATCATTACTTGTCTTTCAAACCTTGCATGTCAGATAGGTGTACAGAATGTTACTCTACAACGGCTTCATATACTGCATCCAGACAACCCATTGACTGCCAGATAGATATTCAATGACTTGTCTTGCAATGATATTTACAAATCGGATAATCTTTCAGTTTTGCGTTGTGTTATCAGGATACTTACTAGTTTATAGCTATCTGTGGATTACTGAAGATGCAGTTCAGTCTCCATTCCATAAGCGTAGAGTGCTTTGTGAAGTAAAAAAGCATATTGCTTTGTTCTTTTTCTTGCACTGAAAATGTTTAATTGTTAGATTTTTAGGCTCGACTTTTTAGGTCTTAGGGAAGACTGAAAAAAAGCCCTTAGGTACTATAGGTATGGGTGCTCAAACCTGTTCTCAAGTGCCCTCCCTCCACTCCCAACAGTGCAGCTTTTCAGGATCTCCTATCATGATCACTGGTGGATGACTCAGTGTCGCATTCACTCTGATAGAGCCTCCTAAGCAAATGAACCTCCTGAGGAAATGATAGAGTCAGTAAACTGCACTGTAAGGAGTGGTGAGGGATGGCTGGGGGGGTGGGAGGGCACCCAGTGGGCAGGTTTGAACACCTCTGGTCCATGACTGAGACTGAGGAAAGAGTACTTTCCTAAGCACAAGGATTTCTAGTCTTGTATCGCGATATTTCACCAATTTAACTAGGTGCGATGGATTCCAATTTATTCCCATCTACAGAAGTGAGGGAAAAAAAATTAATGTGGCTGATGTACTAAGGAGAACTAGTCCAATTGCAGACCAGCCATTCACAGCACAAGGATCATGCATAAAAGGACATATATGAAGTTTTTTATACATCACAAAGCTTTGTTTGTTAGGCTTATTTTCATTTTTAATTCAAACTGCTGCATACTTCTTTGGATTCAAAAAACAATAGCCTGTCTTTTACCATCTCCATCAACTTATCAGCAAACTTAGTCCTAACAGAGAAAAAATTATCTAAAACACATGGGGATACTACTTTTAGCTGATCTTCACTTCTTTTGGCACCAAGAACAATTGTTTTGAATCTAACAACTTAATACAAGGCACTAGAACTGCGTCACTCTTCCCTTTTGCACTCTCATTTGCATATAAGCAAAAGATTGTGCAGCATCATGGAGCAAGCAATTTTGGACAAGGAGACTTTATTTATTTGTTATTGTTTTTCTTTTGATTTTTTATCATTACTTGTCTTTCAAACCTTGCATGTCAGATAGGTGTACAGAATGTTACGCTACAACGGCTTCATATACTGCATCCAGACAACCCATTGACTGCCAGATAGATATCCAATGACTTGTCTTGCAATGAGATTTACAAATCGGATAATCTTTCAGTTTTGCGTTGTGTTATCAGGATACTTACTAGTTTATAGCTATCTGTGGATTACTGGAGATGCACTTCACTCTCCATTCCATAAGCGTAGAGTGCTTTGTGAAGTAAAAAAGCATATTGCTTTGTTCTTTTTTTTTTTGCACTGAAAATGTTTAATTGTCAGATTTTTAGGCTCGACTTTTTAGGTCTTAGGGAAGACTGAAAAAAAGCCCTTAGGTACTATAGGTATGGGTGCTCAAACCTGTTCTCAAGTGCCCTCCCTCCACTCCCAACAGTGCAGCTTTTCAGGATCTCCTATTATGATCACTGGTGGATGACTCAGTGTCGCATTCATTCTGATAGAGCCTCCTAAGCAAATGAACCTCCTGAGGAAATGATAGAGTCAGTAAACTGCACTGTAAGGGGTGGTGAGGGGTGGCTGGGGGGGTGGGAGGGCACCCAGTGGGCAGGTTTGAACACCTCTGGTCCATGACTGAGACTGAGGAAAGAGTACTTTCCTAAGCACAAGGATTTCTAGTCTTGTATCGCGATATTTCACCAATTTAACTAGGTGCGATGGATTCCAATTTATTCCCATCTAGAGAAGTGAGGGAAAAAAAGTGAATGTGGCTGATGTACTAAGGAGAACTAGTCCAATTGCAGACCAGCAATTCACAGCACAAGGATCATGCACAAAAGGACATATATGAAGTTTTTTGTACATCACAAAGCTTTGTTTGTTAGGCTTATTTTCATTTTTAATTCAAACTGCTGCATACTTCTTTGGATTGAAAAAACAATAGCCTGTCTTTTACCATCTCCATCAACTTATCAGCAAACTTAGTCCTAACAGAGGAAAAATTATCTAAAACATATGGGGATACTCCTTTTATCTGATCTTCACTTCTTTTGGCACCAAGAACAATTGTTTTGAGTCTAACAACTTAATACAAGGCACTAGAACTGCGTCACTCTTCCCTTTTGCACTCTCATTTGCATATAAGCAAAAGATTGTGCAGCATCATGGGGCAAGCAATTTTGGACAAGGAGACTTTATTTATTTGTTATTGTTTTTGTTTAGATTTTTTATCATTACTTGTCTTTCAAACCTTGCATGTCAGATAGGTGTACAGAATGTTACTCTACAACGGCTTCATATACTGCATCCAGACAACCCATTGACTGCCAGATAGATATTCAATGACTTGTCTTGCAATGAGATTTACAAATCGGATAATCTTTCAGTTTTGCGTTGTGTTATCAGGATACTTACTAGTTTACAGCTTTCTGTGGATTACTGAAGATGCAGTTCAGTCTCCATTCCATTAGCGTAGAGTGCTTTGTGAAGTAAAAAAGCATATTGCTTTGTTCTTTTTTTTTTTTGCACTGAAAATGTTTAATTGTCAGATTTTTAGGCTCGACTTTTTAGGTGTTAGGGAAGACTGAAAAAAGCCCTTAGGTTCTATAGGTATGGGTGCTCAAACCTGTTCTCAAGTGCCCTCCCTCCACTCCCAACAGTGCAGCTTTTCAGGATCTCCTATCATGATCACTGGTGGATGACTCAGTGTCGCATTCACTCTGATAGAGCCTCCTAAGCAAATGAACCCCCTGAGGAAATGATAGAGTCAGTAAACTGCACTGTAAGGGGTGGTGAGGGGTGGCTGGGGGGGTGGGAGGGCACCCAGTGGGCAGGTTTGAACACCTCTGGTCCATGACTGAGACTGAGGAAAGAGTACTTTCCTAAGCACAAGGATTTCTAGTCTTGTATCGCGATAGTTCACCAATTTAACTAGGTGCGATGGATTCCAATTTATTCCCATCTAGAGAAGTGAGGGAAAAAAGTGAATGTGGCTGATGTACTAAGGAGAACTAGTCCAATTGCAGACCAGCAATTCACAGCACAAGGATCATGCACAAAAGGACATATTTGAAGTTTTTTATACATCACAAAGCTGTGTTTGTTAGGTTTATTTTCATTTTTAATTCAAACTGCTGCAATTTAATTTAATTCAAACTGCTGCTGTTGAAAAAACAATAGCCTGTCTTTTACCATCTCCATCAACTTATTAGCAAACTTAGTCCTAACAGAGGAAAAACGTTCTAAAACACATGGGGATACTCCTTTCAGCTGATCTTCACTTCTTTTGGCACCAAGAACAATTGTTTTGAGTCTAACAACTTAATACAAGGCACTAGAACTGCGTCACTCTTCCCTTTTGCACTCTCATTTGCATATAAGCAAAAGATTGTGCTTCATCATGGGGCAAGCAATTTTGGACAAGGAGACTTTATTTATTTGTTATTGTTTTTGTTTTGATTTTTTATCATTACTTCTCCTTCAAACCTTGCATGTCAGATAGGTGTACACAATGTTACTCTACAACGGCTTCATATACTGCATCCAGACAACCCATTGACTGCCAGATAGATATCCAATGACTTGTCTTGCAATGAGATTTACAAATCGGATAATCTTTCAGTTTTGCGTTGTGTTATCAGGATACTTACTAGTTTATAGCTATCTGTGGATTACTGAAGATGCAGTTCAGTCTCCATTCCATAAGCGTAGAGTGCTTTGTGAAGTAAAAAAGCATATTGCTTTGTTCTTTTGTTTTTTGCACTGAAAATGTTTAATTGTCAGATTTTTAGGCTCGACTTTTTAGGTGTTAGGGAAGACTGAAAAAAAGCCCTTAGGTACTATAGGTATGGGTGCTCAAACCTGTTCTCAAGTGCCCTCCCTCCACTCCCAACAGTGCAGCTTTTCAGGATCTCCTATCATGATCACTGGTGGATGACTCAGTGTCGCATTCACTCTGATAGAGTCTCCTAAGCACATGAACCTCCTGAGGAAATGATAGAGTCAGTAAACTGCACTGTAAGGGGTGGTGAGGGGTGGCTGGGGGGGTGGGAGGGCACCCAGTGGGCAGGTTTGAACACCTCTGGTCCATGACTGAGACTGAGGAAAGAGTACTTTCCTAAGCACAAGGATTTCTAGTCTTGTATCGTGATATTTCACCAATTTAACTAGGTGCGATGGATTCCAATTTATTCCCATCTACAGAAGTGAGGGAAAAAAAATTAATGTGGCTGATGTACTAAGGAGAACTAGTCCAATTGCAGACCAGCCATTCACAGCACAAGGATCATGCACAAAAGGACATATATGAAGTTTTTTATGCATCACAAAGCTTTGTTTGTTAGGCTTATTTTCATTTTTAATTCAAACTGCTGCATACTTCTTTGGATTGAAAAAACAATAGCCTGTCTTTTACCATCTCCATCAACTTATCAGCAAACTTAGTCCTTACAGAGGAAAAATTACCTAAAACACATGGGGATACTCCTTTTAGCTGATCTTCACTTCTTTTGGCACCAAGAACAATTGTTTTGAATCTAACAACTTAATACAAGGCACTAGAACTGCGTCACTCTTCCCTTTTGCACTCTCATTTGCATATAAGCAAAAGATTGTGCAGCATCATGGGGCAAGCAATTTTGGACAAGGAGACTTTATTTATTTGTTATTTTTTTTGTTTTAATTTTTTATCATTACTTGTCTTTCAAACCTTGCATGTCAGATAGGTGTACAGAATGTTACTCTACAACGGCTTCATATACTGCATCCAGACAACCCATTGACTGCCAGATAGATATCCAATGACTTGTCTTGCAATGAGATTTACAAATCGGATAATCTTTAAGTTTTGCGTTATGTTATCAGAATACTTACTAGTTTATAGCTATCTGTGGATTACTGAAGATGCAGTTCAGTCTCCATTCCATAAGCGTAGAGTGCTTTGTGAAGTAAAAAAGCATATTGGTTTGTTCTTTTTCTTGCACTGAAAATGTTTAATTGTTAGATTTTTAGGCTCGACTTTTTAGGTCGTAGGGAAGACTGAAAAAAAGCCCTTAGGTACTATAGGTATGGGTGCTCAAACCTGTTCTCAAGTGCCCTCCCTCCACTCCCAACAGTGCAGCTTTTCAGGATCTCCTATCATGATCACTGGTGGATGACTCAGTGTCGCATTCACTCTGATAGAGCCTCCTAAGCAAATGAACCTCCTGAGGAAATGATAGAGTCAGTAAACTGCACTGTAAGGGGTGGTGAGGGGTGGCTGGGGGGTTGGGAGGGCACCCAGTGGGCAGGTTTGAACACCTCTGGTCCATGACTGAGACTGAGGAAAGAGTACTTTCCTAAGCACAAGGATTTCTAGTCTTGTATTGCGATATTTCACCAATTTAACTAGGTGCGATGGATTCCAATTTATTCCCATCTAGAGAAGTGAGGGAAAAAAAATGAATGTGGCTGATGTACTAAGGAGAACTAGTCCAATTGCAGACCAGCCATTCACAGCACAAGGATCATGCACAAAAGGACATATATGAAGTTTTTTATACATCACAAAGCTTTGTTTGTTAGGCTTATTTTCATTTTTAATTCAAACTGCTGCATACTTCTTTGAATTGAAAAAAACAATAGCCTGTCTTTTACCATCTCCATCAACTTATCAGCAAACTTAGTCCTAACAGAGGAAAAATTATGTAAAACACATGGGGATACTCCTTTTAGCTGATCTTCACTTCTTTTGGCACCAAGAACAATTGTTTTGAATCTAACAACTTAATACAAGGCACTAGAACTGCGTCACTCTTCCCTTTTGCACTCTCATTTGC
Organism: Rhinophrynus dorsalis; assembly: GCA_037306005.1. Taxonomy (NCBI): domain Eukaryota; kingdom Metazoa; phylum Chordata; class Amphibia; order Anura; family Rhinophrynidae; genus Rhinophrynus; species Rhinophrynus dorsalis. Next base: position 214,114,940 of record CM074720.1, read on the forward strand.
ATATAAGCAAAAGATTGTGCAGCATCATGGGGCAAGCAATTTTGGACAAGTAGACTTTATTTATTTGTTATTGTTTTTGTTTTAATTTTTTATCATTACTTGTCTTTCAAACCTTGCATGTCAGATAGGTGTACAGAATGTTACTCTACAACGGCTTCATATACTGCATCCAGACAACCCATTGACTGCCAGATAGATATCCAATGACTTGTCTTGCAATGAGATTTACAAATCAGATAATCTTTCAGTTTTGCATTGTGTTATCAGGATACTTACTAGTTTATTGCTATCTGTGGATTACTGAAGATGCAGTTCAGTCTCCATTCCATAAGCGTAGAGTGCTTTGTGAAGTAAAAAAGCATATTGCTTTGTTCTTTTTTTTTTTGCACTGTAAATGTTTAATTGTCAGATTTTTAGGCTCGACTTTTTAGGTGTTAGGGAAGACTGAGAAAAAGCCCTTAGGAACTATAGGTATGGGTGCTCAAACCTGTTCTCAAGTGCCCTCCCTCCACTCCCAACAGTGCAGCTTTTCAGGATCTCCTATCATGATCACTGGTGGATGACTCAGTGTCGCATTCACTCTGATAGAGCCTCCTAAGCAAATGAACCTCCTGAGGAAATGATAGAGTCAGTAAACTGCACTGTAAGGGGTGGTGAGGGGTGGCTGGGGGGGTGGGAGGGCACCCAGTGGGCAGGTTTGAACACCTCTGGTCCATGACTGAGACTGAGGAAAGAGTACTTTCCTAAGCACAAGGATTTCTAGTCTTGTATTGCGATATTTCACCAATTTAACTAGGTGCGATGGATTCCAATTTATTCCCGTCTAGAGAAGTGAGGGAAAAAAAATGAATGTGGCTGATGTACTAAGGAGAACTAGTCCAATTGCAGACCAGCCATTCACAGCACAAGGATCATGCACAAAAGGACATATATGAAGTTTTTTATACATCACAAAGCTTTGTTTGTTAGGCTTATTTTCATTTTTAATTCAAACTGCTGCATACTTCTTTGGATTGAAAAAAACAATAGCCTGTCTTTTACCATCTCCATCAACTTATCAGCAAACTTAGTCCTAACAGAGGAAAAATTATCTAAAAAAAATGGGGATACTCCTTTTAGCTGATCATCACTTCTTTTGGCACCAAGAACAATTGTTTTGAATCTAACAACTTAATACAAGGCACTAGAACTGCGTCACTCTTCCCTTTTGCACTCTCATTTGCATATAAGCAAAAGATTGTGCAGCATCATGGGGCAAGCAATTTTGGACAAGTAGACTTTATTTATTTGTTATTGTTTTTGTTTTAATTTTTTATCATTACTTGTCTTTCAAACCTTGCATGTCAGATACGTGTACAGAATGTTACTCTACAACGGCTTCATATACTGCATCCAGACAACCCATTGACTGCCAGATAGATATCCAATGACTTGTCTGGCAATGAGATTTACAAATCGGATAATCTTTCAGTTTTGCATTGTGTTATCAGGATACTTACTAGTTTATAGCTATCTGTGGATTACTGAAGATGCAGTTCAGTCTCCATTCCATAAGCGTAGAGTGCTTTGTGAAGTAAAAAAGCATATTGCTTTGTTCTTTTTTTTTTTTGCACTATAAATGTTTAATTGTCAGATTTTTAGGCTCGACTTTTTAGGTGTTAGGGAAGACTGAGAAAAAGCCCTTAGGTACTATAGGTATGGGTGTTCAAACCTGTTCTCAAGTGCCCTCCCTCCACTCCCAACAGTGCAGCTTTTCAGGATCTCCTATCATGATCACTGGTGGATGACTCAGTGTCGCATTCACTCTGATAGAGCCTCCTAAGCAAATGAACCTCCTGAGGAAATGATAGAGTCAGTAAACTGCACTGTAAGGGGTGGTGAGGGGTAGCTGGGGTTGTGGGAGGGCACCCAGTGGGCAGGTTTGAACACCTCTGGTCCATGACTGAGACTGAGGAAAGAGTAGTTTCCTAAGCACAAGGATTTCTAGTCTTGTATTGCGATATTTCACCAATTTAACTAGGTGCGATGGATTCCAATTTATTCCCATCTAGAGAAGTGAGGGAAAAAAAATGAATGTGGCTGATGTACTAAGGAGAACTAGTCCAATTGCAGACCAGCCATTCACAGCACAAGGATCATGCACAAAAGGACATATATGAAGTTTTTTATACATCACAAAGCTTTGTTTGTTAGGCTTATTTTCATTTTTAATTCAAACTGCTGCATACTTCTTTGGATTGAAAAAACAATAGCCTGTCTTTTACCATCTCCATCAACTTATCAGCAAACTTAGTCCTAACAGAGGAAAAATTATCTAAAACACATGGGGATACTCCTTTTAGCTGATCTTCACTTCTTTTGGCACCAAGAACAATTGTTTTTAATCTAACAACTTAATACAAGGCACTAGAACTGTGTCACTCTTCCCTTTTGCACTCTCATTTGCATATAAGCAAAAGATTGTGCAGCATCATGGGGCAAGAAATTTTGGACAAGGAGACTTTATTTATTTGTTATTGTTTTTGTTTTAATTTTTTATCATTACTTGTCTTTCAAACCTTGCATGTCAGATAGGTGTACAGAATGTTACTCTACAACGGCTTCATATACTGCATCCAGACAACCCATTGACTGCCAGATAGATATTCAATGACTTGTCTTGCAATGAGATTTACAAATCGGATAATCTTTCAGTTTTGCGTTGTGTTATCAGGATACTTACTAGTTTACAGCTATCTGTGGATTACTGAAGATGCAGTTCAGTCTCCATTCCATTAGCGTAGAGTGCTTTGTGAAGTAAAAAAGCATATTGCTTTGTTCTTTTTTTTTTTTGCACTGAAAATGTTTAATTGTCAGATTTTTAGGCTCGACTTTTTAGGTCTTAGGGAAGACTGAAAAAAAGCCCTTAGGTTCTATAGGTATGGGTTCTCAAACCTGTTCTCAAGTGCCCTCCCTCCACTCCCAACAGTGCAGCTTTTCAGGATGTCCTATCATGATCACTGGTGGATGACTCAGTGTCGCATTCACTCTGATAGAGCCTCCTAAGCAAATGAACCTCCTGAGGAAATGATAGAGTCAGTAAACTGCACTGTAAGGGGTGGTGAGGGGTGGCTAGGGGGGTGGGAGGGCACCCAGTGGGCAGGTTTGAACACCTCTGGTCCATGACTGAGACTGAGGAAAGAGTACTTTCCTAAGCACAAGGACTTCTAGTCTTCTATCGCAATATTTCACCAATTTAACTAGGTGCAATGGATTCCAATTTATTCCCATCTAGAGAAGTGAGGGGAAAAAAATGAATGTGGCTGATGTACTAAGGAGAACTAGTCCAATTGCAGACCAGCCATTCACAGCACAAGGATCATGCACAAAAGGACATATATGAAGTTTTTTATACATCACAAAGCTTTGTTTGTTAGGCTTATTTTCATTTTTAATTCAAACCGCTGCATACTTCTTTGGATTGAAAAAACAATAGCCTGTCTTTTACCATCTCCATCAACATATCAGCAAACTTAGTCCTAACAGAGGAAAAATTATGTAAAACACATGGGGATACTACTTTTAGCTGATCTTCACTTCTTTTGGCACCAAGAACAATTGTTTTGAGTCTAACAACTTAATACAAGGCACTAGAACTGCGTCACTCTTCCCTTTTGCACTCTCATTTGCATATAAGCAAAAGATTGTGCAGCATCATGGGGCAAGCAATTTTGGACAAGGAGACTTTATTTATTTGTTATTGTTTTTGTTTTGATTTTTTATCATTACTTGTCTTTCAAACCTTGCATGTCAGATAGGTGTACAGAATGTTACTCTACAACGGCTTCATATACTGCATCCAGACAACCCATTGACTGCCAGATAGATATCCAATGACTTGTCTTGCAATGAGATTTACAAATCGGATAATCTTTCAGTTTTGCGTTGTGTTATCAGGATACTTACTAGTTTATAGCTATCTGTGGATTACTGAAGATGCAGTTCAGTGTCAATTCCATAAGCGTAGAGTGCTTTGTGAAGTAAAAAAGCATATTGCTTTTTTCTTTTTTTTGTTTTGCACCGAAAATGTTTAATTGTCAGATTTTTAGGCTCGACTTTTTAGGTGTTAGGGAAGACTGAAAAAAAGCCCTTAGGTACTATAGGTATGGGTGCTCAAACCTGTTCTCAAGTGCCCTCCCTCCACTCCCAACAGTGCAGCTTTTCAGGATCTCCTATCATGATCACTGGTGGATGACTCAGTGTCGCATTCACTCTGATAGAGCCTCCTAAGCAAATGAACCCCCTGAGGAAATGATAGAGTCAGTAAACTGCACTGTAAGGGGTGGTGAGGGGTGGCTGGGGGGGTGGGAGGGCACCCAGTGGGCAGGTTTGAACACCTCTGGTCCATGACTGAGACTGAGGAAAGAGTACTTTCCTAAGCACAAGGATTTCTAGTCTTGTATCGCGATAGTTCACCAATTTAACTAGGTGCGATGGATTCCAATTTATTCCCATCTAGAGAAGTGAGGGAAAAAAGTGAATGTGGCTGATGTACTAAGGAGAACTAGTCCAATTGCAGACCAGCAATTCACAGCACAAGGATCATGCACAAAAGGACATATTTGAAGTTTTTTATACATCACAAAGCTGTGTTTGTTAAGTTTATTTTCATTTTTAATTCAAACTGCTGCATACTTCTTTGGATTGAAAAAACAATAGCCTGTCTTTTACCATCTCCATCAACTTATTAGCAAACTTAGTCCTAACAGAGGAAAAACGTTCTAAAACACATGGGGATACTCCTTTCAGCTGATCATCACTTCTTTTGGCACCAAGAACAATTGTTTTGAGTCTAACAACTTAATACAAGGCACTAGAACTGCGTCACTCTTCCCTTTTGCACTCTCATTTGCATATAAGCAAAAGATTGTGCTTCATCATGGGGCAAGCAATTTTGGACAAGGAGACTTTATTTATTTGTTATTGTTTTTGTTTTGATTTTTTATCATTACTTCTCCTTCAAACCTTGCATGTCAGATAGGTGTACACAATGTTACTCTACAACGGCTTCATATACTGCATCCAGACAACCCATTGACTGCCAGATAGATATCCAATGACTTGTCTTGAAATGAGATTTACAAATCGGATAATCTTTCAGTTTTGCGTTGTGTTATCAGGATACTTACTAGTTTATAGCTATCTGTGGATTACTGAAGATGCAGTTCAGTCTCCATTCCATAAGCGTAGAGTGCTTTGTGAAGTAAAAAAGCATATTGCTTTGTTCTTTTTTTTTTTGCACTGAAAATGTTTAATTGTCAGATTTTTAGGCTCGACTTTTTAGGTGTTAGGGAAGACTGAAAAAAAGCCCTTAGGTACTATAGGTATGGGTGCTGAAACCTGTTCTCAAGTGCCCTCCCTCCACTCCCAACAGTGCAGCTTTTCAGGATCTCCTATCATGATCACTGGTGGATGACTCAGTGTCGCATTCACTCTGATAAAGTCCCCTAAGCACATGAACCTCCTGAGGAAATGATAGAGTCAGTAAACTGCACTGTAAGGGGTGGTGAGGGGTGGCTGGGGGGGTGGGAGGGCACCCAGTGGGCAGGTTTGAACACCTCTGGTCCATGACTGAGACTGAGGAAAGAGTACTTTCCTAAGCACAAGGATTTCTAGTCTTGTATCGTGATATTTCACCAATTTAACTAGGTGCGATGGATTCCAATTTATTCCCATCTAGAGAAGTGAGGGAAAAAAATTAATGTGGCTGATGTACTAAGGAGAACTAGTCCAATTGCAGACCAGCCATTCACAGCACAAGGATCATGCACAAAAGGACATATATGAAGTTTTTTATGCATCACAAAGCTTTGTTTGTTAGGCTTATTTTCATTTTTAATTCAAACTAGTCCAATTGCAGACCAGCCATTCACAGTACAAGGATCATGCACAAAAGGACATATATGAAGTTTTTTATACATCACAAAGCTTTGTTTGTTAGGCTTATTTTCATTTTTAATTCAAACTGCTGCATACTTCTTTGGATTGAAAAAACAATAGCCTGTCTTTTACCATCTCCATCAACTTATCAGCAAACTTAGTCCTAACAGAGGAAAAATGATCTAAAACACATGGGGATACTCCTTTTAGCTGATCTTCACTTCTTTTGGCACCAAGAACAATTGTTTTGAATCTAACAACTTAATACAAGGCACTAGAACTGTGTCACTCTTCCCTTTTGCACTCTCATTTGCATATAAGCAAAAGATTGTGCAGCATCATGGGGCAAGAAATTTTGGACAAGTAGACTTTATTTATTTGTTATTGTTTTTGTTTTAATTTTTTATCATTACTTGTCTTTCAAACCTTACATGTCAGATAGGTGTACAGAATGTTACTCTACAACGGCTTCATATACTGCATCCAGACAACCCATTGACTGCCAGATAGATATTCAATGACTTGTCTTGCAATGAGATTTACAAATCGGATAATCTTTCAGTTTTGCGTTGTGTTATCAGGATACTTACTAGTTTATAGCTATCTGTGGATTACTGAAGATGCAGTTCAGTCTCCATTTCATAAGCGTAGAGTGCTTTGTGAAGTAAAAAAGCATATTGCTTTGTTCTTTTTTTTCTTGCACTGAAAATGTTTAATTGTCAGATTTTTAGGCTCGACTTTTTAGGTGTTAGGGAAGACTGAAAAAAAGCCCTTAGGTACTATAGGTATGGGTGCTCAAACCTGTTCTCAAGTGCCCTCCCTCCACTCCCAACAGTGCAGCGTTTCAGGATCTCCTATCATGATCACTGGTGGATGACTCAGTGTCGCATTCACTCTGATAGAGCCTCCTAAACAAATGAACCTCCTGAGGAAATGATAGAGTCAGTAAACTGCACTGTAAGGGGTGGTGAGGGGTGGCTGGGGGGGTGGGAGGGCACCCAGTGGGCAGGTTTGAACACCTCTGGTCCATGACTGAGACTGAGGAAAGAGTAGTTTCCTAAGCACAAGGATTTCTAGTCTTGTATTGCGATATTTCACCAATTTAACTAGGTGCGATGGATTCCAATTTATTCCCATCTAGAGAAGTGAGGGAAAAAAAATGAATGTGGCTGATGTACTAAGGAGAACTAGTCCAATTGCAGACCAGCCATTCACAGTACAAGGATCATGCACAAAAGGACATATATGAAGTTTTTTATACATCACAAAGCTTTGTTTGTTAGGCTTATTTTCATTTTTAATTCAAACTGCTGCATACTTCTTTGGATTGAAAAAACAATAGCCTGTCTTTTACCATCTCCATCAACTTATCAGCAAACTTAGTCCTAACAGAGGAAAAATTATCTAAAACACATGGGGATACTCCTTTTAGCTGATCTTCACTTCTTTTGGCACCAAGAACAATTGTTTTTAATCTAACAACTTAATACAAGGCACTAGAACTGTGTCACTCTTCCCTTTTGCACTCTCATTTGCATATAAGCAAAAGATTGTGCAGCGTCATGGGGCAAGAAATTTTGGACAAGTAGACTTTATTTATTTGTTATTGTTTTTGTTTTAATTTTCTATCATTACTTGTCTTTCAAACCTTGCATGTCAGATAGGTGTACAGAATGTTACTCTACAACGGCTTCATATACTGCATCCAGACAACCCATTGACTGCCAGATAGATATTCAATGACTTGTCTTGCAATGAGATTTACAAATCGGATAATCTTTCAGTTTTGCGTTGTGTTATCAGGATACTTACTAGTTTATAGCTATCTGTGGATTACTGAAGATGCAGTTCAGTCTCCATTCCATAAGCGTAGAGTGCTTTGTGAAGTAAAAAAGCATATTGCTTTGTTTTTTTTTTTTTTGCACTGAAAATGTTTAATTGTCAGATTTTTAGGCTCGACTTTTTAGGTGTTAGGGAAGACTGAAAAAAAGCCCTTAGGTACTATAGGTATGGGTGCTCAAACCTGTTCTCAAGTGCCCTCCCTCCACTCCCAACAGTGCAGCTTTTCAGGATCTCCTATCATGATCACTGGTGGATGACTCAGTGTCGCATTCACTCTGATAGAGCCTCCTAAGCAAATGAACCTCCTGAGGAAATGATAGAGTCAGTAAACTGCACTGTAAGGGGTGGTGAGGGGTGGCTGGGGGGGTGGGAGGGCACCCAGTTGGCAGGTTTGAACACCTCTGGTCCATGACTGAGACTGAGGAAAGAGTACTTTCCTAAGCACAAGGATTTCTAGTCTTGTATTGCGATATTTCACCAATTTAACTAGGTGCGATGGATTCCAATTTATTCCCATCTAGAGAAGTGAGGGAAAAAAAATGAATGTGGCTGATGTACTAAGGAGAACTAGTCCAATTGCAGACCAGCCATTCACAGCACAAGGATCATGCACAAAAGGACATATTTGAAGTTTTTTATACATCACAAAGCTGTGTTTGTTAAGTTTATTTTCATTTTTAATTCAAACTGCTGCATACTTCTTTGGATTGAAAAAACAATAGCCTGTCTTTTACCATCTCCATCAAATTATTAGCAAACTTAGTCCTAACAGAGGAAAAACGTTCTAAAACACATGGGGATACTCCTTTCAGCTGATCATCACTTCTTTTGGCACCAAGAACAATTGTTTTGAGTCTAACAACTTAATACAAGGCACTAGAACTGCGTCACTCTTCCCTTTTGCACTCTCATTTGCATATAAGCAAAAGATTGTGCTTCATCATGGGGCAAGCAATTTTGGACAAGGAGACTTTATTTATTTGTTATTGTTTTTGTTTTGATTTTTTATCATTACTTCTCCTTCAAACCTTGCATGTCAGATAGGTGTACAGAATGTTACTCTACAACGGCTTCATATACTGCATCCAGACAACCCATTGACTGCCAGATAGATATCCAATGACTTGTCTTTCAATGAGATTTACAAATCTGATAATCTTTCAGTTTTGCGTTGTGTTATCAGGATACTTACTAGTTTATAGCTATCTGTGGATTACTGAAGATGCAGTTCAGTCTCCATTCCATAAGCGTAGAGTGCTTTGTGAAGTAAAAAAGCATATTGCTTTGTTCTTTTTTTTTTTCACTGAAAATGTTTAATTGTCAGATTTTTAGGCTCGACTTTTTAGGTCTTAGGGAAGACTGAAAAAAAGCCCTTAGGTACTATAGGTATGGGTGCTCAAACCTGTTCTCAAGTGCCCTCCCTCCACTCCCAACAGTGCAGCTTTTCAGGATCTCCTATCATGATCACTGGTGGATGACTCAGTGTCGCATTCACTCTGATAGAGCCTCCTAAGCAAATGAACCTCCTGAGGAAATGATAGAGTCAGTAAACTGCACTGTAAGGGGTGGTGAGGGGTGGCTGGGGGGGTGGGAGGGCACCCAGTGGGCAGGTTTGAACACCTCTGGTCCATGACTGAGACTGAGGAAAGAGTACTTTCCTAAGCACAAGGATTTCTAGTCTTGTATTGCGATATTTCACCAATTTAACTAGGTGCGATGGATTCCAATTTATTCCCATCTAGAGAAGTGAGGGAAAAAAAATGAATGTGGCTGATGTACTAAGGAGAACTAGTCCAATTGCAGACCAGCCATTCACAGCACAAGGATCATGCACAAAAGGACATATTTGAAGTTTTTTATACATCACAAAGCTGTGTTTGTTAAGTTTATTTTCATTTTTAATTCAAACTGCTGCATACTTCTTTGGATTGAAAAAACAATAGCCTGTCTTTTACCATCTCCATCAAATTATTAGCAAACTTAGTCCTAACAGAGGAAAAACGTTCTAAAACACATGGGGATACTCCTTTCAGCTGATCATCACTTCTTTTGGCACCAAGAACAATTGTTTTGAGTCTAACAACTTAATACAAGGCACTAGAACTGCGTCACTCTTCCCTTTTGCACTCTCATTTGCATATAAGCAAAAGATTGTGCTTCATCATGGGGCAAGCAGTTTTGGACAAGGAGACTTTATTTATTTGTTATTGTTTTTGTTTTGATTTTTTATCATTACTTCTCCTTCAAACCTTGCATGTCAGATAGGTGTACAGAATGTTACTCTACAACGGCTTCATATACTGCATCCAGACAACCCATTGACTGCCAGATAGATATCCAATGACTTGTCTTGCAATGAGATTTACAAATCGGATAATCTTTCAGTTTTGCGTTGTGTTATCAGGATACTTACTAGTTTATAGCTATCTGTGGATTACTGAAGATGCAGTTCAGTCTCCATTCCATAAGCGTAGAGTGCTTTGTGAAGTAAAAAAGCATATTGCTTTGTTCTTTTTTTTTTTGCACTGAAAATGTTTAATTGTCAGATTTTTAGGCTCGACTTTTTAGGTCTTAGGGAAGACTGAAAAAAAGCCCTTAGGTACTATAGGTATGGGTGCTCAAACCTGTTCTCAAGTGCCCTCCCTCCACTCCCAACAGTGCAGCTTTTCAGGATCTCCTATCATGATCACTGGTGGATGACTCAGTGTCGCATTCACTCTGATAGAGCCTCCTAAGCAAATGAACCTCCTGAGGAAATGATAGAGTCAGTAAACTGCACTGTAAGGGGTGGTGAGGGGTGGCTGGGGGGGTGGGAGGGCACCCAGTGGGCAGGTTTGAACACCTCTGGTCCATGACTGAGACTGAGGAAAGAGTACTTTCCTAAGCACAAGGATTTCTAGTCTTGTATTGCGATATTTCACCAATTTAACTAGGTGCGATGGATTCCAATTTATTCCCATCTAGAGAAGTGAGGGAAAAAAAATGAATGTGGCTGATGTACTAAGGAAAACTAGTCCAATTGCAGACCAGCCATTCACAGCACAAGGATCATGCACAAAAGGACATATATGAAGTTTTTTATGCATCACAAAGCTTTGTTTGTTAGGCTTATTTTCATTTTTAATTCAAACTGCTGCATACTTCTTTGGATTGAAAAAACAATAGACTGTCTTTTACCATCTCCATCAACTTATCAGCAAACTTAGTCCTAACAGAGTAAAAATTACCTAAAACACATGGGGATACTCCTTTTAGCTGATCTTCACTTCTTTTGGCTCCAAGAACAATTGTTTTGAATCTAACAACTTAATACAAGGCACTAGAACTGCGTCACTCTTCCCTTTTGCACTCTCATTTGCATATAAGCAAAAGATTGTGCAGCATCATGGGGCAAGAAATTTTGGACAAGGAGACTTTATTTATTTGTTATTGTTTTTGTTTTAATTTTTTATCATTACTTGTCTTTCAAACCTTGCATGTCAGATAGGTGTACAGAATGTTACTCTACAACGGCTTCATATACTGCATCCAGACAACCCATTGACTGCCAGATAGATATTCAATGACTTGTCTTGCAATGATATTTACAAATCGGATAATCTTTCAGTTTTGCGTTATGTTATCAGGATACTTACTAGTTTATAGCTATCTGTGGATTACTGAAGATGCAGTTCAGTCTCCATTCCATAAGCGTAGAGTGCTTTGTGAAGTAAAAAAGCATATTGCTTTGTTCTTTTTCTTGCACTGAAAATGTTTAATTGTTAGATTTTTAGGCTCGACTTTTTAGGTCGTAGGGAAGACTGAAAAAAAGCCCTTAGGTACTATAGGTATGGGTGCTCAAACCTGTTCTCAAGTGCCCTCCCTCCACTCCCAACAGTGCAGCTTTTCAGGATCTCCTATCATGATCACTGGTGGATGACTCAGTGTCGCATTCACTCTGATAGAGCCTCCTAAGCAAATGAACCTCCTGAGGAAATGATAGAGTCAGTAAACTGCACTGTAAGGGGTGGTGAGGGGTGGCTGGGGGGGTGGGAGGGCACCCAGTGGGCAGGTTTGAACACCTCTGGTCCATGACTGAGACTGAGGAAAGAGTAGTTTCCTAAGCACAAGGATTTCTAGTCTTGTATTGCGATATTTCACCAATTTAACTAGGTGCGATGGATTCCAATTTATTCCCATCTAGAGAAGTGAGGGAAAAAAAATGAATGTGGCTGATGTACTAAGGAGAACTAGTCCAATTGCAGACCAGCCATTCACAGTACAATGATCATGCACAAAAGGACATATATGAAGTTTTTTATACATCAGAAAGCTTTGTTTGTTAGGCTTATTTTCATTTTTAATTCAAACTGCTGCATACTTCTTTGGATTGAAAAAACAATAGCCTGTCTTTTACCATCTCCATCAACTTATCAGCAAACTTAGTCCTAACAGAGGAAAAATTATCTAAAACACATGGGGATACTCCTTTTAGCTGATCTTCACTTCTTTTGTCACCAAGAACAATTGTTTTGAATCTAACAACTTAATACAAGGCACTAGAACTGTGTCACTCTTCCCTTTTGCACTCTCATTTGCATATAAGCAAAAGATTGTGCAGCATCATGGGGCAAGAAATTTTGGACAAGTAGACTTTATTTATTTGTTATTGTTTTTGTTTTAATTTTTTATCATTACTTGTCTTTCAAACCTTGCATGTCAGATAGGTGTACAGAATGTTACTCTACAACGGCTTCATATACTGCATCCAGACAACCCATTGACTGCCAGATAGATATTCAATGACTTGTCTTGCAATGAGATTTACAAATCGGATAATCTTTCAGTTTTGCGTTGTGTTATCAGGATACTTACTAGTTTATAGCTATCTGTGGATTACTGAAGATGCAGTTCAGTCTCCATTCCATAAGCGTAGAGTGCTTTGTGAAGTAAAAAAGCATATTGCTTTGTTCTTTTTTTTTTTGCACTGAAAATGTTTAATTGTCAGATTTTTAGGCTCGACTTTTTAGGTGTTAGGGAAGACTGAAAAAAAGCCCTTAGGTACTATAGGTATGGGTGCTCAAACCTGTTCTCAAGTGCCCTCCCTCCACTCCCAACAGTGCAGCTTTTCAGGATCTCCTATCATGATCACTGGTGGATGACTCAGTGTCGCATTCACTCTGATAGAGCCTCCTAAGCAAATGAACCTCCTGAGGAAATGATAGAGTCAGTAAACTGCACTGTAAGGGTTGGTGAGGGGTGGCTGGGGGGGTGGGAGGGCACCCAGTGGGCAGGTTTGAACACCTCTGGTCCATGACTGAGACTGAGGAAAGAGTAGTTTCCTAAGCACAAGGATTTCTAGTCTTGTATTGCGATATTTCACCAATTTAACTAGGTGCGATGGATTCCAATTTATTCCCATCTAGAGAAGTGAGGGAAAAAAAATGAATGTGGCTGATGTACTAAGGAGAACTAGTCCAACTGCAGACCAGCCATTCACAGTACAAGGATCATGCACAAAAGGACATATATGAAGTTTTTTATACATCACAAAGCTTTGTTTGTTAGGCTTATTTTCATTTTTAATTCAAACTGCTGCATACTTCTTTGGATTGAAAAAACAATAGCCTGTCTTTTACCATCTCCATCAACTTATCAGCAAACTTAGTCCTAACAGAGGAAAAATTATCTAAAACACATGGGGATACTCCTTTTAGCTGATCTTCACTTCTTTTGGCACCAAGAACAATTGTTTTTAATCTAACAACTTAATACAAGGCACTAGAACTGTGTCACTCTTCCCTTTTGCACTCTCATTTGCATATAAGCAAAAGATTGTGCAGCGTCATGGGGCAAGAAATTTTGGACAAGTAGACTTTATTTATTTGTTATTGTTTTTGTTTTAATTTTCTATCATTACTTGTCTTTCAAACCTTGCATGTCAGATAGGTGTACAGAATGTTACTCTACAACGGCTTCATATACTGCATCCAGACAACCCATTGACTGCCAGATAGATATTCAATGACTTGTCTTGCAATGAGATTTACAAATCGGATAATCTTTCAGTTTTGCGTTATGTTATCAGGATACTTACTAGTTTATAGCTATCTGTGGATTACTGAAGATGCAGTTCAGTCTCCATTCCATAAGCGTAGAGTGCTTTGTGAAGTAAAAAAGCATATTGCTTTGTTTTTTTTTTTTTTGCACTGAAAATGTTTAATTGTCAGATTTTTAGGCTCGACTTTTTAGGTGTTAGGGAAGACTGAAAAAAAGCCCTTAGGTACTATAGGTATGGGTGCTCAAACCTGTTCTCAAGTGCCCTCCCTCCACTCCCAACAGTGCAGCTTTTCAGGATCTCCTATCATGATCACTGGTGGATGACTCAGTGTCGCATTCACTCTGATAGAGCCTCCTAAGCAAATGAACCTCCTGAGGAAATGATAGAGTCAGTAAACTGCACTGTAAGGGGTGGTGAGGGGTGGCTGGGGGGGTGGGAGGGCACCCAGTTGGCAGGTTTGAACACCTCTGGTCCATGACTGAGACTGAGGAAAGAGTACTTTCCTAAGCACAAGGATTTCTAGTCTTGTATTGCGATATTTCACCAATTTAACTAGGTGCGATGGATTCCAATTTATTCCCATCTAGAGAAGTGAGGGAAAAAAAATGAATGTGGCTGATGTACTAAGGAGAACTAGTCCAATTGCAGACCAGCCATTCACAGCACAAGGATCATGCACAAAAGGACATATTTGAAGTTTTTTATACATCACAAAGCTGTGTTTGTTAAGTTTATTTTCATTTTTAATTCAAACTGCTGCATACTTCTTTGGATTGAAAAAACAATAGCCTGTCTTTTACCATCTCCATCAAATTATTAACAAACTTAGTCCTAACAGAGGAAAAACGTTCTAAAACACATGGGGATACTCCTTTCAGCTGATCATCACTTCTTTTGGCACCAAGAACAATTGTTTTGAGTCTAACAACTTAATACAAGGCACTAGAACTGCGTCACTCTTCCCTTTTGCACTCTCATTTGCATATAAGCAAAAGATTGTGCTTCATCATGGGGCAAGCAATTTTGGACAAGGAGACTTTATTTATTTGTTATTGTTTTTGTTTTGATTTTTTATCATTACTTCTCCTTCAAACCTTGCATGTCAGATAGGTGTACAGAATGTTACTCTACAACGGCTTCATATACTGCATCCAGACAACCCATTGACTGCCAGATAGATATCCAATGACTTGTCTTGCAATGAGATTTACAAATCGGATAATCTTTCAGTTTTGCGTTGTGTTATCAGGATACTTACTAGTTTATAGCTATCTGTGGATTACTGAAGATGCAGTTCAGTCTCCATTCCATAAGCGTAGAGTGCTTTGTGAAGTAAAAAAGCATATTGCTTTGTTCTTTTTTTTTTTGCACTGAAAATGTTTAATTGTCAGATTTTTAGGCTCGACTTTTTAGGTCTTAGGGAAGACTGAAAAAAAGCCCTTAGGTACTATAGGTATGGGTGCTCAAACCTGTTCTCAAGTGCCCTCGCTCCACTCCCAACAGTGCAGCTTTTCAGGATCTCCTATCATGATCACTGGTGGATGACTCAGTGTCGCATTCACTCTGATAGAGCCTCCTAAGCAAATGAACCTCCTGAGGAAATGATAGAGTCAGTAAACTGCACTGTAAGGGGTGGTGAGGGGTGGCTGGGGGGGTGGGAGGGCACCCAGTGGGCAGGTTTGAACACCTCTGGTCCATGACTGAGACTGAGGAAAGAGTACTTTCCTAAGCACAAGGATTTCTAGTCTTGTATTGCGATATTTCACCAATTTAACTAGGTGCGATGGATTCCAATTTATTCCCATCTAGAGAAGTGAGGGAAAAAAAATGAATGTGGCTGATGTACTAAGGAAAACTAGTCCAATTGCAGACCAGCCATTCACAGCACAAGGATCATGCACAAAAGGACATATATGAAGTTTTTTATGCATCACAAAGCTTTGTTTGTTAGGCTTATTTTCATTTTTAATTCAAACTGCTGCATACTTCTTTGGATTGAAAAAACAATAGCCTGTCTTTTACCATCTCCATCAACTTATCAGCAAACTTAGTCCTAACAGAGTAAAAATTACCTAAAACACATGGGGATACTCCTTTTAGCTGATCTTCACTTCTTTTGGCACCAAGAACAATTGTTTTGAATCTAACAACTTAATACAAGGCACTAGAACTGCGTCACTCTTCCCTTTTGCACTCTCATTTGCATATAAGCAAAAGATTGTGCAGCATCATGGGGCAAGCAATTTTGGACAAGGAGACTTTATTTATTTGTTATTGTTTTTGTTTTAATTTTTTATCATTACTTGTCTTTCAAACCTTGCATGTCAGATAGGTGTACAGAATGTTACTCTACAACGGCTTCATATACTGCATCCAGACAACCCATTGACTGCCAGATAGATATTCAATGACTTGTCTTGCAATGATATTTACAAATCGGATAATCTTTCAGTTTTGCGTTATGTTATCAGGATACTTACTAGTTTATAGCTATCTGTGGATTACTGAAGATGCAGTTCAGTCTCCATTCCATAAGCGTAGAGTGCTTTGTGAAGTAAAAAAGCATATTGCTTTGTTCTTTTTCTTGCACTGAAAATGTTTAATTGTTAGATTTTTAGGCTCGACTTTTTAGGTCGTAGGGAAGACTGAAAAAAAGCCCTTAGGTACTATAGGTATGGGTGCTCAAACCTGTTCTCAAGTGCCCTCCCTCCACTCCCAACAGTGCAGCTTTTCAGGATCTCCTATCATGATCACTGGTGGATGACTCAGTGTCGCATTCACTCTGATAGAGCCTCCTAAGCAAATGAACCTCCTGAGGAAATGATAGAGTCAGTAAACTGCACTGTAAGGGGTGGTGAGGGGTGGCTGGGGGGGTGGGAGGGCACCCAGTGGGCAGGTTTGAACACCTCTGGTCCATGACTGAGACTGAGGAAAGAGTAGTTTCCTAAGCACAAGGATTTCTAGTCTTGTATTGCGATATTTCACCAATTTAACTAGTTGCGATGGATTCCAATTTATTCCCATCTAGAGAAGTGAGGGAAAAAAAATGAATGTGGCTGATGTACTAAGGAGAACTAGTCCAATTGCAGACCAGCCATTCACAGTACAATGATCATGCACAAAAGGACATATATGAAGTTTTTTATACATCACAAAGCTTTGTTTGTTAGGCTTATTTTCATTTTTAATTCAAACTGCTGCATACTTCTTTGGATTGAAAAAACAATAGCCTGTCTTTTACCATCTCCATCAACTTATCAGCAAACTTAGTCCTAACAGAGGAAAAATTATCTAAAACACATGGGGATACTCCTTTTAGCTGATCTTCACTTCTTTTGTCACCAAGAACAATTGTTTTGAATCTAACAACTTAATACAAGGCACTAGAACTGTGTCACTCTTCCCTTTTGCACTCTCATTTGCATATAAGCAAAAGATTGTGCAGCATCATGGGGCAAGGAATTTTGGACAAGTAGACTTTATTTATTTGTTATTGTTTTTGTTTTAATTTTTTATCATTACTTGTCTTTCAAACCTTGCATGTCAGATAGGTGTACAGAATGTTACTCTACAAAGGCTTCATATACTGCATCCAGACAACCCATTGACTGCCAGATAGATATTCAATGACTTGTCTTGCAATGAGATTTACAAATCGGATAATCTTTCAGTTTTGCGTTGTGTTATCAGGATACTTACTAGTTTATAGCTATCTGTGGATTACTGAAGATGCAGTTCAGTCTCCATTCCATAAGCGTAGAGTGCTTTGTGAAGTAAAAAAGCATATTGCTTTGTTCTTTTTTTTTTTGCACTGAAAATGTTTAATTGTCAGATTTTTAGGCTCGACTTTTTAGGTGTTAGGGAAGACTGAAAAAAAGCCCTTAGGTACTATAGGTATGGGTGCTCAAACCTGTTCTCAAGTGCCCTCCCTCCACTCCCAACAGTGCAGCTTTTCAGGATCTCCTATCATGATCACTGGTGGATGACTCAGTGTCGCATTCACTCTGATAGAGCCTCCTAAGCAAATGAACCTCCTGAGGAAATGATAGAGTCAGTAAACTGCACTGTAAGGGTTGGTGAGGGGTGGCTGGGGGGGTGGGAGGGCACCCAGTGGGCAGGTTTGAACACCTCTGGTCCATGACTGAGACTGAGGAAAGAGTACTTTCCTAAGCACAAGGATTTCTAGTCTTGTATTGCGATATTTCACCAATTTAACTAGGTGCGATGGATTCCAATTTATTCCCATCTAGAGAAGTGAGGGAAAAAAAATGAATGTGGCTGATGTACTAAGGAGAACTAGTCCAATTGCAGACCAGCCATTCACAGTACAAGGATCATGCACAAAAGGACATATATGAAGTTTTTTATACATCACAAAGCTTTGTTTGTTAGGCTTATTTTCATTTTTAATTCAAACTGCTGCATACTTCTTTTGATTGAAAAAACAATAGCCTGTCTTTTACCATCTCCATCAACTTATCAGCAAACTTAGTCCTAACAGAGGAAAAATGATCTAAAACACATGGGGATACTCCTTTTAGCTGATCTTCACTTCTTTTGGCACCAAGAACAATTGTTTTGAATCTAACAACTTAATACAAGGCACTAGAACTGTGTCACTCTTCCCTTTTGCACTCTCATTTGCATATAAGCAAAAGATTGTGCAGCATCATGGGGCAAGAAATTTTGGATAAGTAGACTTTATTTATTTGTTATTGTTTTTGTTTTAATTTTTTATCATTACTTGTCTTTCAAACCTTGCATGTCAGATAGGTGTACAGAATGTTACTCTACAACGGCTTCATATACTGCATCCAGACAACCCATTGACTGCCAGATAGATATTCAATGACTTGTCTTGCAATGAGATTTACAAATCGGATAATCTTTCAGTTTTGCGTTGTGTTATCAGGATACTTACTAGTTTATAGCTATCTGTGGATTACTGAAGATGCAGTTCAGTCTCCATTCCATAAGCGTAGAGTGCTTTGTGAAGTAAAAAAGCATATTGCTTTGTTCTTTTTTTTTTTGCACTGAAAATGTTTAATTGTCAGATTTTTAGGCTCGACTTTTTAGGTGTTAGGGAAGACTGAAAAAAAGCCCTTAGGTACTATAGGTATGGGTGCTCAAACCTGTTCTCAAGTGCCCTCCCTCCACTCCCAACAGTGCAGCTTTTCAGGATCTCCTATCATGATCACTGGTGGATGACTCAGTGTCGCATTCACTCTGATAGAGCCTCCTAAGCAAATGAACCTCCTGAGGAAATGATAGAGTCAGTAAGCTGCACTGTAAGGGGTGGTGAGGGGTGGCTGGGGGGGTGGGAGGGCACCCAGTGGGCAGGTTTGAACACCTCTGGTCCATGACTGAGACTGAGGAAAGAGTAGTTTCCTAAGCACAAGGATTTCTAGTCTTGTATTGCAATATTTCACCAATTTAACTAGGTGCGATGGATTCCAATTTATTCCCATCTAGAGAAGTGAGGGAAAAAAAATGAATGTGGCTGATGTACTAAGGAGAACTAGTCCAATTGCAGACCAGCCATTCACAGTACAAGGATCATGAACAAAAGGACATATATGAAGTTTTTTATACATCACAAAGCTTTGTTTGTTAGGCTTATTTTCATTTTTAATTCAAACTGCTGCATACTTCTTTGGATTGAAAAAACAATAGCCTGTCTTTTACCATCTCCATCAACTTATCAGCAAACTTAGTCCTAACAGAGGAAAAATGATCTGAAACACATGGGGATACTCCTTTTAGCTGATCTTCACTTCTTTTGGCACCAAGAACAATTGTTTTGAATCTAACAACTTAATACAAGGCACTAGAACTGTGTCACTCTTCCCTTTTGCACTCTCATTTGCATATAAGCAAAAGATTGTGCAGCATCATGGGGCAAGAAATTTTGGACAAGTAGACATTATTTATTTGTTATTGTTTTTGTTTTAATTTTTTATCATTACTTGTCTTTCAAACCTTGCATGTCAGATAGGTGTACAGAATGTTACTCTACAACGGCTTCATATACTGCATCCAGACAACCCATTGACTGCCAGATAGATATTCAATGACTTGTCTTGCAATGAGATTTACAAATCGGATAATCTTTCAGTTTTGCGTTGTGTTATCAGGATACTTACTAGTTTATAGCTATCTGTGGATTACTGAAGATGCAGTTCAGTCTCCATTCCATAAGCGTAGAGTGCTTTGTGAAGTAAAAAAGC
Source organism: Rhinophrynus dorsalis (assembly GCA_037306005.1). Lineage (NCBI taxonomy): Eukaryota > Metazoa > Chordata > Amphibia > Anura > Rhinophrynidae > Rhinophrynus > Rhinophrynus dorsalis. The sequence continues at coordinate 214,134,968 of CM074720.1, forward strand.
ATATTGCTTTGTTCTTTTTTTTTTTGCACTGAAAATGTTTAATTGTCAGATTTTTAGGCTCGACTTTTTAGGTGTTAGGGAAGACTGAAAAAAAGCCCTTAGGTACTATAGGTATGGGTGCTCAAACCTGTTCTCAAGTGCCCTCCCTCCACTCCCAACAGTGCAGCTTTTCAGGATCTCCTATCATGATCACTGGTGGATGACTCAGTGTCGCATTCACTCTGATAGAGCCTCCTAAGCAAATGAACCTCCTGAGGAAATGATAGAGTCAGTAAACTGCACTGTAAGGGGTGGTGAGGGGTGGCTGGGGGGGTGGGAGGGCACCCAGTGGGCAGGTTTGAACACCTCTGGTCCATGACTGAGACTGAGGAAAGAGTACTTTCCTAAGCACAAGGATTTCTAGTCTTGTATTGCGATATTTCACCAATTTAACTAGGTGCGATGGATTCCAATTTATTCCCATCTAGAGAAGTGAGGGAAAAAAATGAATGTGGCTGATGTACTAAGGAGAACTAGTCCAATTGCAGACCAGCCATTCACAGCACAAGGATCATACACAAAAGGACATATATGAAGTTTTTTATACATCACAAAGCTTTGTTTGTTAGGCTTATTTTCATTTTTAATTCAAACTTCTGCATACTTCTTTGGATTGAAAAAAACAATAGCCTGTCTTTTACCATCTCCATCAACTTATCAGCAAACTTAGTCCTAACAGAGGAAAAATTATCTAAAACACATGGGGATACTACTTTTAGCTGATCTTCACTTCTTTTGGCACCAAGAACAATTGTTTTGAATCTAACAACTTAATACAAGGCACTAGAACTGCGTCACTCTTCTCTATTGCACTCTCATTTGCATATAAGCAAAAGATTGTGCAGCATCATGGGGCAAGCAATTTTGGACAAGTAGACTTTATTTATTTGTTATTGTTTTTGTTTTAATTTTTTATCATTACTTGTCTTTCAAACCTTGCATGTCAGATAGGTGTACAGAATGTTACTCTACAACGGCTTCATATACTGCATCCAGACAACCCATTGACTGCCAGATAGATATCCAATGACTTGTCTTGCAATGAGATTTACAAATCGGATTATATTTCAGTTTTGCATTGTGTTATCAGGATACTTACTAGTTTATAGCTATCTGTGGATTACTGAAGATGCAGTTCAGTCTCCATTCCATAAGCGTAGAGTGCTTTGTGAAGTAAAAAAGCATATTGCTTTGTTCTTTTTTTTTTTGCACTGTAAATGTTTAATTGTCAGATTTTTAGGCTCGACTTTTTAGGTGTTAGGGAAGACTGAGAAAAAGCCCTTAGGTACTATAGGTATGGGTGTTCAAACCTGTTCTCAAGTGCCCTCCCTCCACTCCCAACAGTGCAGCTTTTCAGGATCTCCTATCATGATCACTGGTGGATGACTCAGTGTCGCATTCACTCTGATAGAGCCTCCTAAGCAAATGAACCTCCTGAGGAAATGATAGAGTCAGTAAACTGCACTGTAAGGGGTGGTGAGGGGTGGCTGGGGGGGTGGGAGGGCACCCAGTGGGCAGGTTTGAACACCTCTGGTCCATGACTGAGACTGAGGAAAGAGTACTTTCCTAAGCACAAGGATTTCTAGTCTTGTATCGCGATATTTCACCAATTTAACTAGGTGCGATGGATTCCAATTTATTCCCATCTAGAGAAGTGAGGGAAAAAAAATGAATGTGGCTGATGTACTAAGGAGAACTAGTCCAATTGCAGACCAGCCATTCACAGCACAAGGATCATGCACAAAAGGACATATATGAAGTTTTTTATACATCAGAAAGCTTTGTTTGTTAGGCTTATTTTCATTTTTAATTCAAACTGCTGCATACTTCTTTGGATTGAAAAAACAATAGCCTGTCTTTTACCATCTCCATCAACTTATCAGCAAACTTAGTCCTAACAGAGGAAAAATTATCTAAAACACATGGGGATACTCCTTTTAGCTGATCTTCACTTCTTTTGGCACCAAGAACAATTGTTTTGAATCTAACAACTTAATACAAGGCACTAGAACTGTGTCACTCTTGCCTTTTGCACTCTCATTTGCATATAAGCAAAAGATTGTGCTGCATCATGGGGCAAGCAATTTTGGACAAGGAGACTTTATTTATTTGTTATTGTTTTTGTTTTAATTTTTTATCATTACTTGTCTTTCAAACCATGCATGTCAGATAGGTGTACAGAATGTTACTCTACAACGGCTTCTTATACTGCATCCAGACAACCCATTGACTGCCAGATAGATATTCAATGACTTGTCTTGCAATGAGATTTACAAATCGGATAATCTTTCAGTTTTGTGTTGTGTTATCAGGATACTTACTAGTTTATAGCTATCTGTGGATTACTGAAGATGCAGTTCAGTCTCCATTCCATAAGCGTAGAGTGCTTTGTGAAGTAAAAAAGCATATTGCTTTGTTCTTTTTTTTTTTGCACTGAAAATGTTTAATTGTCAGATTTTTAGGCTCGACTTTTTAGGTGTTAGGGAAGACTGAAAAAAAGCCCTTAGGTACTATAGGTATGGGTGCTCAAACCTGTTCTCAAGTGCCCTCCCTCCACTCCCAACAGTGCAGCTTTTCAGGATCTCCTATCATGATCACTGGTGGATGACTCAGTGTCGCATTCACTCTGATAGAGCCTCCTAAGCAAATGAACCTCCCGAGGAAATGATAGAGTCAGTAAACTGCACTGTAAGGGGTGGTGAGGGGTGGCTGGGGGGGTGGGAGGACACCCAGTGGGCAGGTTTGAACACCTCTGGTCCATGACTGAGACTGAGGAAAGAGTACTTTCCTAAGCACAAAGATTTCTAGTCTTGTATTGCGATATTTCACCAATTTAACTAGGTGCGATGGATTCCAATTTATTACCATCTAGAGAAGTGAGGGAAAAAAAATGAATGTGGCTGATGTACTAAGGAGAACTAGTCCAATTGCAGACCAGCCATTCACAGCACAAGGATCATGCACAAAAGGACATATATGAAGTTTTTTATACATCACAAAGCTTTGTTTGTTAGGCTTATTTTCATTTTTAATTCAAACTGCTGCATACTTCTTTGGATTGAAAAAAACAATAGCCTGTCTTTTACCATCTCCATCAACTTATCAGCAAACTTAGTCCTAACAGAGGAAAAATTATCTAAAACACATGGGGATACTCCTTTTAGCTGATCTTCACTTCTTTTGGCACCAAGAACAATTGTTTTGAATCTAACAACTTAATACAAGGCAGTATAACTGTGTCACTCTTCCCTTTTGCACTCTCATTTGCATATAAGCAAAAGATTGTGCAGCATCATGGGGCAAGAAATTTTGGACAAGTAGACTTTATTTATTTGTTATTGTTTTTGTTTTAATTTTTTATCATTACTTGTCTTTCAAACCTTGCATGTCAGATAGGTGTACAGAATGTTACTCTACAACGGCTTCATATACTGCATCCAGACAACCCATTGACTGCCAGATAGATATCCAATGACTTGTCTTGCAATGAGATTTACAAATCGGATAATCTTTCAGTTTTGCGTTGTGTTATCAGGATACTTACTAGTTTATAGCTATCTGTGGATTACTGAAGATGCAGTTCAGTCTCCATTCCATAAGCGTAGAGTGCTTTGTGAAGTAAAAAAGCATATTGCTTTGTTCTTTTTTTTTTTGCACTGAAAATGTTTAATTGTCAGATTTTTAGGCTCGACTTTTTAGGTGTTAGGGAAGACTGAGATAAAGCCCTTAGGTACTATAGGTATGGGTGTTCAAACCTGTTCTCAAGTGCCCTCCCTCCACTCCCAACAGTGCAGCTTTTCAGGATCTCCTATCATGATCACTGGTGGATGACTCAGTGTCGCATTCACTCTGATAGAGCCTCCTAAGCAAATGAACCTCCTGAGGAAATGATAGAGTCAGTAAACTGCACTGTAAGGGGTGGTGAGGGGTGGCTGGGGGGGTGGGAGGGCACCCAGTGGGCAGGTTTGAACACCTCTGGTCCATGACTGAGACTGAGGAAAGAGTACTTTCCTAAGCACAAGGATTTCTAGTCTTGTATCGCGATATTTCACCAATTTAACTAGGTGCGATGGATTCCAATTTATTCCCATCTAGAGAAGTGAGGGAAAAAAAATGAATGTGGCTGATGTACTAAGGAGAACTAGTCCAATTGCAGACCAGCCATTCACAGCACAAGGATCATGCACAAAAGGACATATATGAAGTTTTTTATACATCACAAAGCTTTGTTTGTTAGGCTTATTTTCATTTTTAATTCAAACTGCTGCATATTTCTTTGGATTGAAAAAACAATAGCCTGTCTTTTACCATCTCCATCAACTTATCAGCAAACTTAGTCCTAACAGAGGAAAAATTATCTAAAACACATGGGGATACTCCTGTTAGCTGATCTTCACTTCTTTTGGCACCAAGAACAATTGTTTTGAATCTAACAACTTAATACAAGGCACTAGAACTGTGTCACTCTTGCCTTTTGCACTCTCATTTGCATATAAGCAAAAGATTGTGCAGCATCATGGGGCAAGCAATTTTGGACAAGGAGACTTTATTTATTTGTTATTGTTTTTGTTTTAATTTTTTATCATTACTTGTCTTTCAAACCATGCATGTCAGATAGGTGTACAGAATGTTACTCTACAACGGCGTCTTATACTGCATCCAGACAACCCATTGACTGCCAGATAGATATTCAATGACTTGTCTTGCAATGAGATTTACAAATCGGATAATCTTTCAGTTTTGTGTTGTGTTATCAGGATACTTACTAGTTTATAGCTATCTGTGGATTACTGAAGATGCAGTTCAGTCTCCATTCCATAAGCGTAGAGTGCTTTGTGAAGTAAAAAAGCATATTGCTTTGTTCTTTTTTTTTTTTGCACTGAAAATGTTTAATTGTCAGATTTTTAGGCTCGACTTTTTAGGTGTTAGGGAAGACTGAAAAAAAGCCCTTAGGTACTATAGGTATGGGTGCTCAAACCTGTTCTCAAGTGCCCTCCCTGCACTCCCAACAGTGCAGCTTTTCAGGATCTCCTATCATGATCACTGGTGGATGACTCAGTGTCGCATTCACTCTGATAGAGCCTCCTAAGCAAATGAACCTCCTGAGGAAATGATAGAGTCAGTAAACTGCACTGTAAGGGGTGGTGAGGGGTGGCTGGGGGGGTGGGAGGGCACCCAGTGGGCAGGTTTGAACACCTCTGGTCCATGACTGAGACTGAGGAAAGAGTACTTTCCTAAGCACAAGGATTTCTAGTCTTGTATCGCGATATTTCACCAATTTAACTAGGTGCGATGGATTCCAATTTATTCCCATCTAGAGAAGTGAGGGAAAAAAAATGAATGTGGCTGATGTACTAAGGAGAACTAGTCCAATTGCAGACCAGCCATTCACAGCACAAGGATCATGCACAAAAGGACATATATGAAGTTTTTTATACATCACAAAGCTTTGTTTGTTAGGCTTATTTTCATTTTTAATTCAAACTGCTGCATACTTCTTTGGATTGAAAAAACAATAGCCTGTCTTTTACCATCTCCATCAACTTATCAGCAAACTTAGTCCTAACAGAGGAAAAATTATCTAAAACACATGGGGATACTCCTTTTAGCTGATCTTCACTTCTTTTGGCACCAAGAACAATTGTTTTGAATCTAACAACTTAATACAAGGCACTAGAACTGCGTCACTCTTCCCTTTTGCACTCTCATTTGCATATAAGCAAAAGATTGTGCAGCATCATGGGGCAAGCAATTTTGGACAAGTAGACTTTATTTATTTGTTATTGTTTTTGTTTTAATTTTTTATCATTACTTGTCTTTCAAACCTTGCATGTCAGATAGGTGTACAGAATGTTACTCTACAACGGCTTCATATACTGCATCCAGACAACCCATTGACTGCCAGATAGATATCCAATGACTTGTCTTGCAATGAGATTTACAAATCGGATAATCTTTCAGTTTTGCATTGTGTTATCAGGATACTTACTAGTTTATAGCTATCTGTGGATTACTGAAGATGCAGTTCAGTCTCCATTCCATAAGCGTAGAGTGCTTTGTGAAATAAAAAAGCATATTGGTTTGTTCTTTTTTTTTTTGCACTGTAAATGTTTAATTGTCAGATTTTTAGGCTCGACTTTTTAGGTGTTAGGGAAGACTGAGAAAAAGCCCTTAGGTACTATAGGTATGGGTGTTCAAACCTGTTCTCAAGTGCCCTCCCTCCACTCCCAACAGTGCAGCTTTTCAGGATCTCCTATCATGATCACTGGTGGATGACTCAGTGTCGCATTCACTCTGATAGAGCCTCCTAAGCAAATGAACCTCCTGAGGAAATGATAGAGTCAGTAAACTGCACTGTAAGGGGTGGTGAGGGGTGGCTGGGGGGGTGGGAGGGCACCCAGTGGGCAGGTTTGAACACCTCTGGTCCATGACTGAGACTGAGGAAAGAGTACTTTCCTAAGCACAAGGATTTCTAGTCTTGTATCGCGATATTTCACCAATTTAACTAGGTGCGATGGATTCCAATTTATTCCCATCTAGAGAAGTGAGGGAAAAAAAATGAATGTGGCTGATGTACTAAGGAGAACTAGTCCAATTGCAGACCAGCCATTCACAGCACAAGGATCATGCACAAAAGGACATATATGAAGTTTTTTATACATCACAAAGCTTTGTTTGTTAGGCTTATTTTCATTTTTAATTCAAACTGCTGCATACTTCTTTGGATTGAAAAAACAATAGCCTGTCTTTTACCATCTCCATCAACTTATCAGCAAACTTAGTCCTAACAGAGGAAAAATTATCTAAAACACATGGGGATACTCCTTTTAGCTGATCTTCACTTCTTTTGGCACCAAGAACAATTGTTTTGAATCTAACAACTTAATACAAGGCACTAGAACTGCGTCACTCTTCCCTTTTGCACTCTCATTTGCATATAAGCAAAAGATTGTGCAGCATCATGGGGCAAGCAATTTTGGACAAGGAGACTTTATTTACTTTTTATTGTTTTTGTTTTAATTTTTTATCATTACTTGTCTTTCAAACCTTGCATGTCAGATAGGTGTACAGAATGTTACTCTACAACGGCTTCATATACTGCATCCAGACAACCCATTGACTGCCAGATAGATATCCAATGACTTGTCTTGCAATGAGATTTACAAATCGGATAATCTTTCAGATTTGCATTGTGTTATCAGGATACTTACTAGTTTATAGCTATCTGTGGATTACTGAAGATGCAGTTCAGTCTCCATTCCATAAGCGTAGAGTGCTTTGTGAAGTAAAAAAGCATATTGCTTTGTTCTTTTTTTTTTTGCACTGAAAATGTTTAATTGTCAGATTTTTAGGCTCGACTTTTTAGGTGTTAGGGAAGACTGAGAAAAAGCCCTTAGGTACTATAGGTATGGGTGTTCAAACCTGTTTTCAAGTGCCCTCCCTCCACTCCCAACAGTGCAGCTTTTCAGGATCTCCTATCATGATCACTGGTGGATGACTCAGTGTCGCATTCACTCTGATAGAGCCTCCTAAGCAAATGAACCTCCTGAGGAAATGATAGTCAGTAAACTGCACTGTAAGGGGTGGTGAGGGGTGGCTGGGGGGGTGGGAGGGCACCCAGTGGGCAGGTTTGAACACCTCTGGTCCATGACTGAGACTGAGGAAAGAGTACTTTCCTAAGCACAAGGATTTCTAGTCTTGTATCGCGATATTTCACCAATTTAACTAGGTGCGATGGATTCCAATTTATTCCCATCTAGAGAAGTGAGGGAAAAAAAATGAATGTGGCTGATGTACTAAGGAGAACTAGTCCAATTGCAGACCAGCCATTCACAGTACAAGGATCATGCACAAAAGGACATATATGAAGTTTTTTATACATCACAAAGCTTTGTTTGTTAGGCTTATTTTCATTTTTAATTCAAACTGCTGCATACTTCTTTGGATTGAAAAAACAATAGCCTGTCTTTTACCATCTCCATCAACTTATCAGCAAACTTAGTCCTAACAGAGGAAAAATTATCTAAAACACATGGGGATACTCCTTTTAGCTGATCTTCACTTCTTTTGGCACCAAGAACAATTGTTTTGAATCTAACAACTTAATACAAGGCACTAGAACTGTGTCACTCTTCCCTTTTGCACTCTCATTTGCATATAAGCAAAAGATTGTGCAGCATCATGGGGCAAGAAATTTTGGACAAGTAGACTTTATTTATTTGTTATTGTTTTTGTTTTAATTTTTTATCATTACTTGTCTTTCTAACCTTGCATGTCAGATAGGTGTACAGAATGTTACTCCACAACGGCTTTATATACTGCATCCAGACAACCCATTGACTGCCAGATAGATATTCAATGACTTGTCTTGCAATAAGATTTACAAATCGGATAATCTTTCAGTTTTGCGTTGTGTTATCAGGATACATACTAGTTTATAGCTATCTGTGGATTACTGAAGATGCAGTTCAGTCTCCATTCCATAAGCGTAGAGTGCTTTGTGAAGTAAAAAAGCATATTGCTTTGTTCTTTTTTTTTTTGCACTGAAAATGTTTAATTGTCAGATTTTTAGGCTCGACTTTTTAGGTGTTAGGGAAGACTGAAAAAAAGCCCTTAGGTACTATAGGTATGGGTGCTCAAACCTGTTCTCAAGTGCCCTCCCTCCACTCCCAACAGTGCAGCTTTTCAGGATCTCCTATCATGATCACTGGTGGATGACTCAGTGTCGCATTCACTCTGATAGAGCCTCCTAAGCAAATGAACCTCCTGAGGAAATGATAGAGTCAGTAAACTGCACTGTAAGGGGTGGTGAGGGGTGGCTGGGGGGGTGGGAGGGCACCCAGTGGGCAGGTTTGAACACCTCTGGTCCATGACTGAGACTGAGGAAAGAGTACTTTCCTAAGCACAAGGATTTCTAGTCTTGTATTGCGATATTTCACCAATTTAACTAGGTGCGACGGATTCCAATTTATTCCCATCTAGAGAAGTGAGGGAAAAAAAATGAATGTGGCTGATGTACTAAGGAGAACTAGTCCAATTGCAGACCAGCCATTCACAGTACAAGGATCATGCACAAAAGGACATATATGAAGTTTTTTATACATCACAAAGCTTTGTTTGTTAGGCTTATTTTCATTTTTAATTCAAACTGCTGCATACTTCTTTGGATTGAAAAAACAATAGCCTGTCTTTTACCATCTCCATCAACTTATCAGCAAACTTAGTCCTAACAGAGGAAAAATTATCTAAAACACATGGGGATAATCCTTTTAGCTGATCTTCACTTCTTTTGGCACCAAGAACAATTGTTTTGAATCTAACAACTTAATACAAGGCACTAGAACTGTGTCACTCTTCCCTTTTGCACTCTCATTTGCATATAAGCAAAAGATTGTGCAGCATCATGGGGCAAGAAATTTTGGACAAGTAGACTTTATTTATTTGTTATTGTTTTAATTTTTTATCATTACTTGTCTTTCAAACCTTGCATGTCAGATAGGTGTACAGAATGTTACTCTACAACGGCTTCATATACTGCATCCAGACAACCCATTGACTGCCAGATAGATATTCAATGACTTGTCTTGCAATGAGATTTACAAATCGGATAATCTTTCAGTTTTGCGTTGTGTTATCAGGATACTTACTAGTTTATAGCTATCTGTGGATTACTGAAGATGCAGTTCAGTCTCCATTCCATAAGCGTAGAGTGCTTTGTGAAGTAAAAAAGCATATTGCTTTGTTCTTTTTTTTTTTGCACTGAAAATGTTTAATTGTCAGATTTTTAGGCTCGACTTTTTAGGTGTTAGGGAAGACTGAAAAAGAGCCCTTAGGTACTATAGGTATGGGTGCTCAAACCTGTTCTCAAGTGCCCTCCCTCCACTCCCAACAGTGCAGCTTTTCAGGATCTCCTATCATGATCACTGGTGGATGACTCAGTGTCGCATTCACTCTGATAGAGCCTCCTAAGCAAATGAACCTCCTGAGGAAATGATAGAGTCAGTAAACTGCACTGTAAGGGGTGGTGAGGGGTGGCTGGGGGGTAGGGAGGGCACCCAGTGGGCAGGTTTGAACACCTCTGGTCCATGACTGAGACTGAGGAAAGAGTACTTTCCTAAGCACAAGGATTTCTAGTCTTGTATTGCGATATTTCACCAATTTAACTAGGTGCGATGGATTCCAATTTATTCCCATCTAGAGAAGTGAGGGAAAAAAAATGAATGTGGCTGATGTACTAAGGAGAACTAGTCCAATTGCAGACCAGCCATTCACAGCACAAGGATCATGCACAAAAGGACATATATGAAGTTTTTTATACATCACAAAGCTTTGTTTGTTAGGCTTATTTTCATTTTTAATTCAAACTGCTGCATACTTCTTTGGATTGAAAAAAACAATAGCCTGTCTTTTACCATCTCCATCAACTCATCAGCAAACTTAGTCCTAACAGAGGAAAAATTATCTAAAACACATGGGGATACTCCTTTTAGCTGATCTTCACTTCTTTTGGCACCAAGAACAATTGTTTTGAATCTAACAACTTAATACAAGGCACTAGAACTGCGTCACTCTTCCCTTTTGCACTCTCATTTGCATATAAGCAAAAGATTGTGCAGCATCATGGGGCAAGAAATTTTGGACAAGTAGACTTTATTTATTTGTTATTGTTTTTGTTTTAACTTTTTTATCATTACTTGTCTTTCAAACCTTGCATGTCAGATAGGTGTACAGAATGTTACTCTACAACGGCTTCATATACTGCATCCAGACAACCCATTGACTGCCAGATAGATATCCAATGACTTGTCTTGCAATGAGATTTACAAATCGGATAATCTTTCAGATTTGCATTGTGTTATCAGGATACTTACTAGTTTATAGCTATCTGTGGATTACTGAAGATGCAGTTCAGTCTCCATTCCATAAGCGTAGAGTGCTTTGTGAAGTAAAAAAGCATATTGCTTTGTTCTTTTTTTTTTTGCACTGAAAATGTTTAATTGTCAGATTTTTAGGCTCGACTTTTTAGGTGTTAGGGAAGACTGAGAAAAAGCCCTTAGGTACTATAGGTATGGGTGTTCAAACCTGTTCTCAAGTGCCCTCCCTCCACTCCCAACAGTGCAGCTTTTCAGGATCTCCTATCATGATCACTGGTGGATGACTCAGTGTCGCATTCACTCTGATAGAGCCTCCTAAGCAAATGAACCTCCTGAGGAAATGATAGAGTCAGTAAACTGCACTGTAAGGGGTGGTGAGGGGTGGCTGGGGGGGTGGGAGGGCACCCAGTGGGCAGGTTTGAACACCTCTGGTCCATGACTGAGACTGAGGAAAGAGTACTTTCCTAAGCACAAGGATTTCTAGTCTTGTATCGCGATATTTCACCAATTTAACTAGGTGCGATGGATTCCAATTTATTCCCATCTAGAGAAGTGAGGGAAAAAAATGAATGTGGCTGATGTACTAAGGAGAACTAGTCCAATTGCAGACCAGCCATTCACAGCACAAGGATCATGCACAAAAGCACATATATGAAGTTTTTTATACATCACAAAGCTTTGTTTGTTAGGCTTATTTTCATTTTTAATTCAAACTGCTGCATACTTCTTTGGATTGAAAAAACAATAGCCTGTCTTTTACCATCTCCATCAACTTATCAGCAAACTTAGTCCTAACAGAGGAAAAATTATCTAAAACACATGGGGATACTCCTTTTAGCTGATCTTCACTTCTTTTGGCACCAAGAACAATTGTTTTGAATCTAACAACTTAATACAAGGCACTAGAACTGCGTCACTCTTCCCTTTTGCACTCTCATTTGCATATAAGCAAAAGATTGTGCAGCATCATGGGCCAAGCAATTTTGGACAAGGAGACTTTATTTATTTGTTATTGTTTTTGTTTTAATTTTTTATCATTACTTGTCTTTCAAACCTTGCATGTCAGATAGGAGTACAGAATGTTACTCTACAACGGCTTCATATACTGCATCCAGACAACCCATTGACTGCCAGATAGATATCCAATGACTTGTCTTGCAATGAGATTTACAAATCGGATAATCTTTCAGTTTTGCATTGTGTTATCAGGATACTTACTAGTTTATAGCTATCTGTGGATTACTGAAGATGTAGTTCAGTCTCCATTCCATAAGCGTAGAGTGCTTTGTGAAGTAAAAAAGCATATTGCTTTGTTCTTTTTTTTTTTGCACTGAAAATGTTTAATTGTCAGATTTTTAGGCTCGACTTTTTAGGTGTTAGGGAAGACTGAAAAAAAGCCCTTAGGTACTATAGGTATGGGTGCTCAAACCTGTTCTCAAGTGCCCTCCCTCCACTCCCAACAGTGCAGCTTTTCAGGATCTCCTATCATGATCACTGGTGGATGACTCAGTGTCGCATTCACTCTGATAGAGCCTCCTAAGCAAATGAACCTCCTGAGGAAATGATAGAGTCAGTAAACTGCACTGTAAGTGGTGGTGAGGGGTGGCTGGGGGGATGGGAGGTCACCCAGTGGGCAGTTTTGAACACCTCTGGTCCATGACTGAGACTGAGGAAAGAGTACTTTCCTAAGCACAAGGATTTCTTGTCTTGTATCGCGATATTTCACCAATTTAACTAGGTGCGATGGATTCCAATTTATTCCCATCTAGAGAAGTGAGGGAAAAAAAATGAATGTGGCTGATGTACTAAGGAGAACTAGTCCAATTGCAGACCAGCCATTCACAGCACAAGGATCATGCACAAAAGGACATATATGAAGTTTTTTATACATCACAAAGCTTTGTTTGTTAGGCTTATTTTCATTTTTAATTCAAACTGCTGCATACTTCTTTGGATTGAAAAAACAATAGCCTGTCTTTTACCATCTCCATCAACTTATCAGCAAACTTAGTCCTAACAGAGGAAAAATTATCTAAAACACATGGGGATACTCCTTTTAGCTGATCTTCACTTCTTTTGGCACCAAGAACAATTGTTTTGAATCTAACAACTTAATACAAGGCACTAGAACTGCGTCACTCTTCCCTTTTGCACTCTCATTTGCATATAAGCAAAAGATTGTGCAGCATCATGGGGCAAGCAATTTTGGACAAGGAGACTTTATTTACTTGTTATTGTTTTTGTTTTAATTTTTTATCATTACTTGTCTTTCAAACCTTGCATGTCAGATAGGTGTACAGAATGTTACTCTACAACGGCTTCATATACTGCATCCAGACAACCCATTGACTGCCAGATAGATATCCAATGACTTGTCTTGCAATGAGATTTACAAATCGGATAATCTTTCAGATTTGCATTGTGTTATCAGGATACTTACTAGTTTATAGCTATCTGTGGATTACTGAAGATGCAGTTCAGTCTCCATTCCATAAGCGTAGAGTGCTTTGTGAAGTAAAAAAGCATATTGCTTTGTTCTTTTTTTTTTTGCACTGAAAATGTTTAATTGTCAGATTTTTAGGCTCGACTTTTTAGGTGTTAGGGAAGACTGAAAAAAAGCCCTTAGGTACTATAGGTATGGGTGTTCAAACCTGTTTTCAAGTGCCCTCCCTCCACTCCCAACAGTGCAGCTTTTCAGGATCTCCTATCATGATCACTGGTGGATGACTCAGTGTCGCATTCACTCTGATAGAGCCTCCTAAGCAAATGAACCTCCTGAGGAAATGATAGAGTCAGTAAACTGCAGTGTAAGGGGTGGTGAGGGGTGGCTGGGGGGGTGGGAGGGCACCCAGTGGGCAGGTTTGAACACCTCTGGTCCATGACTGAGACTGAGGAAAGAGTACTTTCCTAAGCACAAGGATTTCTAGTCTTGTATTGCGATATTTCACCAATTTAACTAGGTGCGATGGATTCCAATTTATTCCCATCTAGAGAAGTGAGGGAAAAAAAATGAATGTGGCTGATGTACTAAGGAGAACTAGTCCAATTGCAGACCAGCCATTCACAGCACAAGGATCATGCACAAAAGGACATATATGAAGTTTTTTATACATCACAAAGCTTTGTTTGTTAGGCTTATTTTCATTTTTAATTCAAACTGCTGCATACTTCTTTGGATTGAAAAAAACAATAGCCTGTCTTTTACCATCTCCATCAACTTATCAGCAAACTTAGTCCTAACAGAGGAAAAATTATCTAAAACACATGGGGATACTCCTTTTAGCTGATCTTCACTTCTTTTGGCACCAAGAACAATTGTTTTGAATCTAACAACTTAATACAAGGCACTAGAACTGCGTCACTCTTCCCTTTTGCACTCTCATTTGCATATAAGCAAAAGATTGTGCAGCATCATGGGGCAAGCAATTTTGGACAAGTAGACTTTATTTATTTGTTATTGTTTTTGTTTTAATTTTTTATCATTACTTGTCTTTCAAACCTTGCATGTCAGATAGGTGTACAGAATGTTACTCTACAACGGCTTCATATACTGCATCCAGACAACCCATTGACTGCCAGATAGATATCCAATGACATGTCTTGCAATGAGATTTACAAATCGGATAATCTTTCAGATTTGCATTGTGTTATCAGGATACTTACTAGTTTATAGCTATCTGTGGATTACTGAAGATGCAGTTCAGTCTCCATTCCATAAGCGTAGAGTGCTTTGTGAAGTAAAAAAGCATATTGCTTTGTTCTTTTTTTTTTTGCACTGAAAATGTTTAATTGTCAGATTTTTAGGCTCGACTTTTTAGGTGTTAATGAAGACTGAGAAAAAGCCCTTAGGTACTATAGGTATGAGTGTTCAAACCTGTTCTCAAGTGCCCTCCCTCCAGTCCCAACAGTGCAGCTTTTCAGGATCTCCTATCATGATCACTGGTGGATGACTCAGTTTCGCATTCACTCTGATAGAGCCTCCTAAGCAAATGAACCTCCTGAGGAAATGATAGAGTCAGTAAACTGCACTGTAAGGGGTGGTGAGGGGTGGCTGGGGGGGTGGGAGGGCACCCAGTGGGCAGGTTTGAACACCTCTGGTCCATGACTGAGACTGAGGAAAGAGTACTTTCCTAAGCACAAGGATTTCTAGTCTTGTATCGCGATATTTCACCAATTTAACTAGGTGCGATGGATTCCAATTTATTCCCATCTAGAGAAGTGAGGGAAAAAAAATGAATGTGGCTGATGTACTAAGGAGAACTAGTCCAATTGCAGACCAGCCATTCACAGCACAAGGATCATGCACAAAAGGACATATATGAAGTTTTTTATACATCACAAAGCTTTGTTTGTTAGGCTTATTTTCATTTTTAATTCAAACTGCTGCACACTTCTTTGGATTGAAAAAACAATAGCCTGTCTTTTACCATCTCCATCAACTTATCAGCAAACTTAGTCCTAACAGAGGAAAAATTATCTAAAACACATGGGGATACTCCTTTTAGCTGATATTCACTTCTTTTGGCACCAAGAACAATTGTTTTGAATCTAACAACTTAATACAAGGCACTAGAACTGCGTCACTCTTCCCTTTTGCACTCTCATTTGCATATAAGCAAAAGATTGTGCAGCATCATGGGGCAAGCAATTTTGGACAAGGAGACTTTATTTATTTGTTATTTTTTTTGTTTTAATTTTTTATCATTACTTGTCTTTCAAACCTTGCATGTCAGATAGGTGTACAGAATGTTACTCTACAACGGCTTCATATACTGCATCCAGACAACCCATTGACTGCCAGATAGATATCCAATGACTTGTCTTGCAATGAGATTTACAAATCGGATAATCTTTCAGTTTTGCATTGTGTTATCAGGATACTTACTAGTTTATAGCAATCTGTGGATTACTGAAGATGCAGTTCAGTCTCCATTCCATAAGCGTAGAGTGCTTTGTGAAGTAAAAAAGCATATTGCTTTGTTCTTTTTTTTTTTGCACTGAAAATGTTTAATTGTCAGATTTTTAGGCTCGACTTTTTAGGTGTTAGGGAAGACTGAGAAAAAGCCCTTAGGTACTATAGGTATGGGTGTTCAAACCTATTCTCAAGTGCCCTCCCTCCACTCCCAACAGTGCAGCTTTTCAGGATCTCCTATCATGATCACTGGTGGATGACTCAGTGTCGCATTCACTCTGATAGAGCTTCCTAAGCAAATGAACCTCCTGATGAAATGATAGAGTCAGTAAACTGCACTGTAAGGGGTGGTGAGGGGTGGCTGGGGGGGGTGGGAGGGCACCCAGTGGGCAGGTTTGAACACCTCTGGTCCATGACTGAGACTGAGGAAAGAGTACTTTCCTAAGCACAAGGATTTCTAGTCTTGTATCGCGATATTTCACCAATTTAACTAGGTGCGATGGATTCCAATTTATTCCCATCTAGAGAAGTGAGGGAAAAAAAATGAATGTGGCTGATGTACTAAGGAGAACTAGTCCAATTGCAGACCAGCCATTCACAGCACAAGGATCATGCACAAAAGGACATATATGAAGTTTTTTATACATCACAAAGCTTTGTTTGTTAGGCTTATTTTCATTTTTAATTCAAACTGCTGCATACTTCTTTGGATTGAAAAAACAATAGCCTGTCTTTTACCATCTCCATCAACTTATCAGCAAACTTAGTCCTAACAGAGGAAAAATTATCTAAAACACATGGGGATACTCCTTTTAGCTGATCTTCACTTCTTTTGGCACCAAGAACAATTGTTTTGAATCTAACAACTTAATACAAGGCACTAGAACTGCGTCACTCTTCCCTTTTGCACTCTCATTTGCATATAAGCAAAAGATTGTGCAGCATCATGGGGCAAGCAATTTTGGACAAGGAGACTTTATTTATTTGTTATTGTTTTTGTTTTAATTTTTTATCATTACTTGTCTTTCAAACCTTGCATGTCAGATAGGTGTACAGAATGTTACTCTACAACGGCTTCATATACTGCATCCAGACAACCCATTGACTGCCAGATAGATATCCAATGACTTGTCTTGCAATGAGATTTACAAATCGGATAATCTTTCAGTTTTGCATTGTGTTATCAGGATACTTACTAGTTTATAGCTATCTGTGGATTACTGAAGATGTAGTTCAGTCTCCATTCCATAAGCGTAGAGTGCTTTGTGAAGTAAAAAAGCATATTGCTTTGTTCTTTTTTTTTTTGCACTGAAAATGTTTAATTGTCAGATTTTTAGGCTCGACTTTTTAGGTGTTAGGGAAGACTGAGAAAAAGCCCTTAGGTACTATAGGTATGGGTGTTCAAACCTGTTCTCAAGTGCCCTCCCTCCACTCCCAACAGTGCAGCTTTTCAGGATCTCCTATCATGATCACTGGTGGATGACTCAGTGTCGCATTCACTCTGATAGAGCCTCCTAAGCAAATGAACCTCCTGAGGAAATGATAGAGTCAGTAAACTGCACTGTAAGTGGTGGTGAGGGGTGGCTGGGGGGATGGGAGGTCACCCAGTGGGCAGTTTTGAACACCTCTGGTCCATGACTGAGACTGAGGAAAGAGTACTTTCCTAAGCACAAGGATTTCTTGTCTTGTATCGCGATATTTCACCAATTTAACTAGGTGCGATGGATTCCAATTTATTCCCATCTAGAGAAGTGAGGGAAAAAAAATGAATGTGGCTGATGTACTAAGGAGAACTAGTCCAATTGCAGACCAGCCATTCACAGCACAAGGATCATGCACAAAAGGACATATATGAAGTTTTTTATACATCACAAAGCTTTGTTTGTTAGGCTTATTTTCATTTTTAATTCAAACTGCTGCATACTTCTTTGGATTGAAAAAACAATAGCCTGTCTTTTACCATCTCCATCAACTTATCAGCAAACTTAGTCCTAACAGAGGAAAAATTATCTAAAACACATGGGGATACTCCTTTTAGCTGATCTTCACTTCTTTTGGCACCAAGAACAATTGTTTTGAATCTAACAACTTAATACAAGGCACTAGAACTGCGTCACTCTTCCCTTTTGCACTCTCATTTGCATATAAGCAAAAGATTGTGCAGCATCATGGGGCAAGCAATTTTGGACAAGGAGACTTTATTTACTTGTTATTGTTTTTGTTTTAATTTTTTATCATTACTTGTCTTTCAAACCTTGCATGTCAGATAGGTGTACAGAATGTTACTCTACAACGGCTTCATATACTGCATCCAGACAACCCATTGACTACCAGATAGATATCCAATGACTTGTCTTGCAATGAGATTTACAAATCGGATAATCTTTCAGATTTGCATTGTGTTATCAGGATACTTACTAGTTTATAGCTATCTGTGGATTACTGAAGATGCAGTTCAGTCTCCATTCCATAAGCGTAGAGTGCTTTGTGAAGTAAAAAAGCATATTGCTTTGTTCTTTTTTTTTTTGCACTGAAAATGTTTAATTGTCAGATTTTTAGGCTCGACTTTTTAGGTGTTAGGGAAGACTGAGAAAAAGCCCTTAGGTACTATAGGTATGGGTGTTCAAACCTGTTCTCAAGTGCCCTCCCTCCACTCCCAACAGTGCAGCTTTTCAGGATCTCCTATCATGATCACTGGTGGATGACTCAGTGTCGCATTCACTCTGATAGAGCCTCCTAAGCAAATGAACCTCCTGAGGAAATGATAGAGTCAGTAAACTGCACTGTAAGGGGTGGTGAGGGGTGGCTGGGGGGGTGGGAGGGCACCCAGTGGGCAGGTTTGAACACCTCTGGTCCATGACTGAGACTGAGGAAAGAGTACTTTCCTAAGCACAAGGATTTCTAGTCTTGTATCGCGATATTTCACCAATTTAACTAGGTGCGATGGATTCCAATTTATTCCCATCTAGAGAAGTGAGGGAAAAAAATGAATGTGGCTGATGTACTAAGGAGAACTAGTCCAATTGCAGACCAGCCATTCACAGCACAAGGATCATGCACAAAAGCACATATATGAAGTTTTTTATACATCACAAAGCTTTGTTTGTTAGGCTTATTTTCATTTTTAATTCAAACTGCTGCATACTTCTTTGGATTGAAAAAACAATAGCCTGTCTTTTACCATCTCCATCAACTTATCAGCAAACTTAGTCCTAACAGAGGAAAAATTATCTAAAACACATGGGGATACTCCTTTTAGCTGATCTTCACTTCTTTTGGCACCAAGAACAATTGTTTTGAATCTAACAACTTAATACAAGGCACTAGAACTGCGTCACTCTTCCCTTTTGCACTCTCATTTGCATATAAGCAAAAGATTGTGCAGCATCATGGGCCAAGCAATTTTGGACAAGGAGACTTTATTTATTTGTTATTGTTTTTGTTTTAATTTTTTATCATTACTTGTCTTTCAAACCTTGCATGTCAGATAGGAGTACAGAATGTTACTCTACAACGGCTTCATATACTGCATCCAGACAACCCATTGACTGCCAGATAGATATCCAATGACTTGTCTTGCAATGAGATTTACAAATCGGATAATCTTTCAGTTTTGCATTGTGTTATCAGGATACTTACTAGTTTATAGCTATCTGTGGATTACTGAAGATGTAGTTCAGTCTCCATTCCATAAGCGTAGAGTGCTTTGTGAAGTAAAAAAGCATATTGCTTTGTTCTTTTTTTTTTTGCACTGAAAATGTTTAATTGTCAGATTTTTAGGCTCGACTTTTTAGGTGTTAGGGAAGACTGAAAAAAAGCCCTTAGGTACTATAGGTATGGGTGCTCAAACCTGTTCTCAAGTGCCCTCCCTCCACTCCCAACAGTGCAGCTTTTCAGGATCTCCTATCATGATCACTGGTGGATGACTCAGTGTCGCATTCACTCTGATAGAGCCTCCTAAGCAAATGAACCTCCTGAGGAAATGATAGAGTCAGTAAACTGCACTGTAAGTGGTGGTGAGGGGTGGCTGGGGGGATGGGAGGTCACCCAGTGGGCAGTTTTGAACACCTCTGGTCCATGACTGAGACTGAGGAAAGAGTACTTTCCTAAGCACAAGGATTTCTTGTCTTGTATCGCGATATTTCACCAATTTAACTAGGTGCGATGGATTCCAATTTATTCCCATCTAGAGAAGTGAGGGAAAAAAAATGAATGTGGCTGATGTACTAAGGAGAACTAGTCCAATTGCAGACCAGCCATTCACAGCACAAGGATCATGCACAAAAGGACATATATGAAGTTTTTTATACATCACAAAGCTTTGTTTGTTAGGCTTATTTTCATTTTTAATTCAAACTGCTGCATACTTCTTTGGATTGAAAAAACAATAGCCTGTCTTTTACCATCTCCATCAACTTATCAGCAAACTTAGTCCTAACAGAGGAAAAATTATCTAAAACACATGGGGATACTCCTTTTAGCTGATCTTCACTTCTTTTGGCACCAAGAACAATTGTTTTGAATCTAACAACTTAATACAAGGCACTAGAACTGCGTCACTCTTCCCTTTTGCACTCTCATTTGCATATAAGCAAAAGATTGTGCAGCATCATGGGGCAAGCAATTTTGGACAAGGAGACTTTATTTACTTGTTATTGTTTTTGTTTTAATTTTTTATCATTACTTGTCTTTCAAACCTTGCATGTCAGATAGGTGTACAGAATGTTACTCTACAACGGCTTCATATACTGCATCCAGACAACCCATTGACTGCCAGATAGATATCCAATGACTTGTCTTGCAATGAGATTTACAAATCGGATAATCTTTCAGATTTGCATTGTGTTATCAGGATACTTACTAGTTTATAGCTATCTGTGGATTACTGAAGATGCAGTTCAGTCTCCATTCCATAAGCGTAGAGTGCTTTGTGAAGTAAAAAAGCATATTGCTTTGTTCTTTTTTTTTTTGCACTGAAAATGTTTAATTGTCAGATTTTTAGGCTCGACTTTTTAGGTGTTAGGGAAGACTGAAAAAAAGCCCTTAGGTACTATAGGTATGGGTGTTCAAACCTGTTTTCAAGTGCCCTCCCTCCACTCCCAACAGTGCAGCTTTTCAGGATCTCCTATCATGATCACTGGTGGATGACTCAGTGTCGCATTCACTC
Source organism: Rhinophrynus dorsalis (assembly GCA_037306005.1). NCBI lineage: Eukaryota > Metazoa > Chordata > Amphibia > Anura > Rhinophrynidae > Rhinophrynus > Rhinophrynus dorsalis. The sequence goes on from CM074720.1 coordinate 214,155,960, forward strand.
TGATAGAGCCTCCTAAGCAAATGAACCTCCTGAGGAAATGATAGAGTCAGTAAACTGCAGTGTAAGGGGTGGTGAGGGGTGGCTGGGGGGGTGGGAGGGCACCCAGTGGGCAGGTTTGAACACCTCTGGTCCATGACTGAGACTGAGGAAAGAGTACTTTCCTAAGCACAAGGATTTCTAGTCTTGTATTGCGATATTTCACCAATTTAACTAGGTGCGATGGATTCCAATTTATTCCCATCTAGAGAAGTGAGGGAAAAAAAATGAATGTGGCTGATGTACTAAGGAGAACTAGTCCAATTGCAGACCAGCCATTCACAGCACAAGGATCATGCACAAAAGGACATATATGAAGTTTTTTATACATCACAAAGCTTTGTTTGTTAGGCTTATTTTCATTTTTAATTCAAACTGCTGCATACTTCTTTGGATTGAAAAAAACAATAGCCTGTCTTTTACCATCTCCATCAACTTATCAGCAAACTTAGTCCTAACAGAGGAAAAATTATCTAAAACACATGGGGATACTCCTTTTAGCTGATCTTCACTTCTTTTGGCACCAAGAACAATTGTTTTGAATCTAACAACTTAATACAAGGCACTAGAACTGCGTCACTCTTCCCTTTTGCACTCTCATTTGCATATAAGCAAAAGATTGTGCAGCATCATGGGGCAAGCAATTTTGGACAAGTAGACTTTATTTATTTGTTATTGTTTTTGTTTTAATTTTTTATCATTACTTGTCTTTCAAACCTTGCATGTCAGATAGGTGTACAGAATGTTACTCTACAACGGCTTCATATACTGCATCCAGACAACCCATTGACTGCCAGATAGATATCCAATGACATGTCTTGCAATGAGATTTACAAATCGGATAATCTTTCAGATTTGCATTGTGTTATCAGGATACTTACTAGTTTATAGCTATCTGTGGATTACTGAAGATGCAGTTCAGTCTCCATTCCATAAGCGTAGAGTGCTTTGTGAAGTAAAAAAGCATATTGCTTTGTTCTTTTTTTTTTTGCACTGAAAATGTTTAATTGTCAGATTTTTAGGCTCGACTTTTTAGGTGTTAATGAAGACTGAGAAAAAGCCCTTAGGTACTATAGGTATGAGTGTTCAAACCTGTTCTCAAGTGCCCTCCCTCCAGTCCCAACAGTGCAGCTTTTCAGGATCTCCTATCATGATCACTGGTGGATGACTCAGTTTCGCATTCACTCTGATAGAGCCTCCTAAGCAAATGAACCTCCTGAGGAAATGATAGAGTCAGTAAACTGCACTGTAAGGGGTGGTGAGGGGTGGCTGGGGGGGTGGGAGGGCACCCAGTGGGCAGGTTTGAACACCTCTGGTCCATGACTGAGACTGAGGAAAGAGTACTTTCCTAAGCACAAGGATTTCTAGTCTTGTATCGCGATATTTCACCAATTTAACTAGGTGCGATGGATTCCAATTTATTCCCATCTAGAGAAGTGAGGGAAAAAAAATGAATGTGGCTGATGTACTAAGGAGAACTAGTCCAATTGCAGACCAGCCATTCACAGCACAAGGATCATGCACAAAAGGACATATATGAAGTTTTTTATACATCACAAAGCTTTGTTTGTTAGGCTTATTTTCATTTTTAATTCAAACTGCTGCACACTTCTTTGGATTGAAAAAACAATAGCCTGTCTTTTACCATCTCCATCAACTTATCAGCAAACTTAGTCCTAACAGAGGAAAAATTATCTAAAACACATGGGGATACTCCTTTTAGCTGATATTCACTTCTTTTGGCACCAAGAACAATTGTTTTGAATCTAACAACTTAATACAAGGCACTAGAACTGCGTCACTCTTCCCTTTTGCACTCTCATTTGCATATAAGCAAAAGATTGTGCAGCATCATGGGGCAAGCAATTTTGGACAAGGAGACTTTATTTATTTGTTATTTTTTTTGTTTTAATTTTTTATCATTACTTGTCTTTCAAACCTTGCATGTCAGATAGGTGTACAGAATGTTACTCTACAACGGCTTCATATACTGCATCCAGACAACCCATTGACTGCCAGATAGATATCCAATGACTTGTCTTGCAATGAGATTTACAAATCGGATAATCTTTCAGTTTTGCATTGTGTTATCAGGATACTTACTAGTTTATAGCAATCTGTGGATTACTGAAGATGCAGTTCAGTCTCCATTCCATAAGCGTAGAGTGCTTTGTGAAGTAAAAAAGCATATTGCTTTGTTCTTTTTTTTTTTGCACTGAAAATGTTTAATTGTCAGATTTTTAGGCTCGACTTTTTAGGTGTTAGGGAAGACTGAGAAAAAGCCCTTAGGTACTATAGGTATGGGTGTTCAAACCTATTCTCAAGTGCCCTCCCTCCACTCCCAACAGTGCAGCTTTTCAGGATCTCCTATCATGATCACTGGTGGATGACTCAGTGTCGCATTCACTCTGATAGAGCTTCCTAAGCAAATGAACCTCCTGATGAAATGATAGAGTCAGTAAACTGCACTGTAAGGGGTGGTGAGGGGTGGCTGGGGGGGGTGGGAGGGCACCCAGTGGGCAGGTTTGAACACCTCTGGTCCATGACTGAGACTGAGGAAAGAGTACTTTCCTAAGCACAAGGATTTCTAGTCTTGTATCGCGATATTTCACCAATTTAACTAGGTGCGATGGATTCCAATTTATTCCCATCTAGAGAAGTGAGGGAAAAAAAATGAATGTGGCTGATGTACTAAGGAGAACTAGTCCAATTGCAGACCAGCCATTCACAGCACAAGGATCATGCACAAAAGGACATATATGAAGTTTTTTATACATCACAAAGCTTTGTTTGTTAGGCTTATTTTCATTTTTAATTCAAACTGCTGCATACTTCTTTGGATTGAAAAAACAATAGCCTGTCTTTTACCATCTCCATCAACTTATCAGCAAACTTAGTCCTAACAGAGGAAAAATTATCTAAAACACATGGGGATACTCCTTTTAGCTGATCTTCACTTCTTTTGGCACCAAGAACAATTGTTTTGAATCTAACAACTTAATACAAGGCACTAGAACTGCGTCACTCTTCCCTTTTGCACTCTCATTTGCATATAAGCAAAAGATTGTGCAGCATCATGGGGCAAGCAATTTTGGACAAGGAGACTTTATTTATTTGTTATTGTTTTTGTTTTAATTTTTTATCATTACTTGTCTTTCAAACCTTGCATGTCAGATAGGTGTACAGAATGTTACTCTACAACGGCTTCATATACTGCATCCAGACAACCCATTGACTGCCAGATAGATATCCAATGACTTGTCTTGCAATGAGATTTACAAATCGGATAATCTTTCAGTTTTGCATTGTGTTATCAGGATACTTACTAGTTTATAGCTATCTGTGGATTACTGAAGATGTAGTTCAGTCTCCATTCCATAAGCGTAGAGTGCTTTGTGAAGTAAAAAAGCATATTGCTTTGTTCTTTTTTTTTTTGCACTGAAAATGTTTAATTGTCAGATTTTTAGGCTCGACTTTTTAGGTGTTAGGGAAGACTGAGAAAAAGCCCTTAGGTACTATAGGTATGGGTGTTCAAACCTGTTCTCAAGTGCCCTCCCTCCACTCCCAACAGTGCAGCTTTTCAGGATCTCCTATCATGATCACTGGTGGATGACTCAGTGTCGCATTCACTCTGATAGAGCCTCCTAAGCAAATGAACCTCCTGAGGAAATGATAGAGTCAGTAAACTGCACTGTAAGTGGTGGTGAGGGGTGGCTGGGGGGATGGGAGGTCACCCAGTGGGCAGTTTTGAACACCTCTGGTCCATGACTGAGACTGAGGAAAGAGTACTTTCCTAAGCACAAGGATTTCTTGTCTTGTATCGCGATATTTCACCAATTTAACTAGGTGCGATGGATTCCAATTTATTCCCATCTAGAGAAGTGAGGGAAAAAAAATGAATGTGGCTGATGTACTAAGGAGAACTAGTCCAATTGCAGACCAGCCATTCACAGCACAAGGATCATGCACAAAAGGACATATATGAAGTTTTTTATACATCACAAAGCTTTGTTTGTTAGGCTTATTTTCATTTTTAATTCAAACTGCTGCATACTTCTTTGGATTGAAAAAACAATAGCCTGTCTTTTACCATCTCCATCAACTTATCAGCAAACTTAGTCCTAACAGAGGAAAAATTATCTAAAACACATGGGGATACTCCTTTTAGCTGATCTTCACTTCTTTTGGCACCAAGAACAATTGTTTTGAATCTAACAACTTAATACAAGGCACTAGAACTGCGTCACTCTTCCCTTTTGCACTCTCATTTGCATATAAGCAAAAGATTGTGCAGCATCATGGGGCAAGCAATTTTGGACAAGGAGACTTTATTTACTTGTTATTGTTTTTGTTTTAATTTTTTATCATTACTTGTCTTTCAAACCTTGCATGTCAGATAGGTGTACAGAATGTTACTCTACAACGGCTTCATATACTGCATCCAGACAACCCATTGACTACCAGATAGATATCCAATGACTTGTCTTGCAATGAGATTTACAAATCGGATAATCTTTCAGATTTGCATTGTGTTATCAGGATACTTACTAGTTTATAGCTATCTGTGGATTACTGAAGATGCAGTTCAGTCTCCATTCCATAAGCGTAGAGTGCTTTGTGAAGTAAAAAAGCATATTGCTTTGTTCTTTTTTTTTTTGCACTGAAAATGTTTAATTGTCAGATTTTTAGGCTCGACTTTTTAGGTGTTAGGGAAGACTGAGAAAAAGCCCTTAGGTACTATAGGTATGGGTGTTCAAACCTGTTTTCAAGTGCCCTCCCTCCACTCCCAACAGTGCAGCTTTTCAGGATCTCCTATCATGATCACTGGTGGATGACTCAGTGTCGCATTCACTCTGATAGAGCCTCCTAAGCAAATGAACCTCCTGAGGAAATGATAGAGTCAGTAAACTGCACTGTAAGGGGTGGTGAGAGGTGGCTGGGGGGGTGGGAGGGCACCCATTGGGCAGGTTTGAACACCTCTGGTCCATGACTGAGACTGAGGAAAGAGTACTTTCCTAAGCACAAGGATTTCTAGTCTTGTATCGCGATATTTCACCAATTTAACTAGGTGCGATGGATTCCAATTTATTCCCATCTAGAGAAGTGAGGGGAAAAAAATGAATGTGGCTGATGTACTAAGGAGAACTAGTCCAATTGCAGACCAGCCATTCACAGCACAAGGATCATGCACAAAAGGACATATATGAAGTTTTTTATACATCACAAAGCTTTGTTTGTTAGGCTTATTTTCATTTTTAATTCAAACTGCTGCATACTTCTTTGGATTGAAAAAACAATAGCCTGTCTTTTACCATCTCCATCAACTTATCAGCAAACTTAGTCCTAACAGAGGAAAAATTATCTAAAACACATGGGGATACTCCTTTTAGCTGATCTTCACTTCTTTTGGCACCAAGAACAATTGTTTTGAATCTAACAACTTAATACAAGGCACTAGAACTGTGTCACTCTTGCCTTTTGCACTCTCATTTGCATATAAGCAAAAGATTGTGCAGCATCATGGGGCAAGCAATTTTGGACAAGGAGACTTTATTTATTTGTTATTGTTTTTGTTTTAATTTTTTATCATTACTTGTCTTTCAAACCTTGCATGTCAGATAGGTGTACAGAATGTTACTCTACAACGGCTTCTTATACTGCATCCAGACAACCCATTGACTGCCAGATAGATATTCAATGACTTGTCTTGCAATGAGATTTACAAATCGGATAATCTTTCAGTTTTGCGTTGTGTTATCAGGATACTTACTAGTTTATAGCTATCTGTGGATTACTGAAGATGCAGTTCAGTCTCCATTCCATAAGCGTAGAGTGCTTTGTGAAGTAAATAAGCATATTGCTTTGTTCTTTTTTTTTTTGCACTGAAAATGTTTAATTGTCAGATTTTTAGGCTCGACTTTTTAGGTGTTAGGGAAGACTGAAAAAAAGCCCTTAGGTACTATAGGTATGGGTGCTCAAACCTGTTCTCAAGTGCCCTCCCTCCACTCCCAACAGTGCAGCTTTTCAGGATCTCCTATCATGATCACTGGTGGATGACTCAGTGTCGCATTCACTCTGATAGAGCCTCCTAAGCAAATGAACCTCCTGAGGAAATGATAGAGTCAGTAAACTGCACTGTAAGGGGTGGTGAGGGGTGGCTGGGGGGGTGGGAGGGCACCCAGTGGGCAGGTTTGAACACCTCTGGTCCATGACTGAGACTGAGGAAAGAGTACTTTCCTAAGCACAAGGATTTCTAGTCTTGTATTGCGATATTTCACCAATTTAACTAGGTGCGATGGATTCCAATTTATTCCCATCTAGAGAAGTGAGGGAAAAAAAATGAATGTGGCTGATGTACTAAGTAGAACTAGTCCAATTGCAGACCAGCCATTCACAGCACAAGGATCATGCACAAAAGGACATATATGAAGTTTTTTATACATCACAAAGCTTTGTTTGTTAGGCTTATTTTCATTATTAATTCAAACTGCTGCATACTTCTTTGGATTGAAAAAACAATAGCCTGTCTTTTACCATCTCCATCAACTTATCAGCAAACTTAGTCCTAACAGAGGAAAAATTATCTAAAACACATGGGGATACTCCTTTTAGCTGATCTTCACTTCTTTTGGCACCAAGAACAATTATTTTGAATCTAACAACTTAATACAAGGCACTAGAACTGTGTCACTCTTCCCTTTTGCACTCTCATTTGCATATAAGCAAAAGATTGTGCAGCATCATGGGGCAAGCAATTTTGGACAAGGAGACTTTATTTATTTGTTATTGTTTTTGTTTTAATTTTTTATCATTACTTGTCTTTCAAACCTTGCATGTCAGATAGGTGTACAGAATGTTACTCTACAACGGCTTCATATACTGCATCCAGACAACCCATTGACTGCCACATAGATATTCAATGACTTGTCTTGCAATGAGATTTACAAATCGGATAATCTTTCAGTTTTGCGTTGTGTTATCAGGATACTTACTAGTTTATAGCTATCTGTGGATTACTGAAGATGCAGTTCAGTCTCCATTCCATAAGCGTAGAGTGCTTTGTGAAGTAAAAAAGCATATTGCTTTGTTCTTTTTTTTTTTGCACTGAAAATGTTTAATTGTCAGATTTTTAGGCTCGACTTTTTAGGTATTAGGGAAGACTGAAAAAAAGCCCTTAGGTACTATAGGTATGGGTGCTCAAACCTGTTCTCAAGTGCCCTCCCTCCACTCCCAACAGTGCAGCTTTTCAGGATCTCCTATCATGATCACTGGTGGATGACTCAGTGTCGTATTCACTCTGATAGAGCCTCCTAAGCAAATGAACCTCCTGAGGAAATGATAGAGTCAGTAAACTGCACTGTAAGGGGTGGTGAGGGGTGGCTGGGGGGGCTGGGAGGGCACCCAGTGGGCAGGTTTGAACACCTCTGGTCCATGACTGAGACTGAGGAAAGAGTACTTTCCTAAGCACAATGATTTCTAGTCTTGTATTGCGATATTTCACCAATTTAACTAGGTGCGATGGATTCCAATTTATTCCCATCTAGAGAAGTGAGGGAAAAAAAATGAATGTGGCTGATGTACTAAGGAGAACTAGTCCAATTGCAGACCAGCCATTCACAGCACAAGGATCATGCACAAAAGGACATATATGAAGTATTTTATACATCACAAAGCTTTGTTTGTTAGGCTTATTTTCATTTTTAATTCAAACTGCTGCATACTTCTTTGGATTGAAAAAACAATAGCCTGTCTTTTACCATCTCCATCAACTTATCAGCAAACTTAGTCCTAACAGAGGAAAAATTATCTAAAACACATGGGGATACTCCTTTTAGCAGATCTTCACTTCTTTTGGCACCAAGAACAATTGTTTTGAATCTAACAACTTAATACAAGGCACTAGAACTGCGTCACTCTTCCCTTTTGCACTCTCATTTGCATATAAGCAAAAGATTGTGCAGCATCATGGGGCAAGCAATTTTGGACAAGGAGACTTTATTTATTTGTTATTGTTTTTGTTTTAATTTTTTATCATTACTTGTCTTTCAAACCTTGCATGTCAGATAGGTGTACAGAATGTTACTCTACAACGGCTTCATATACTGCATCCAGACAACCCATTGACTGCCAGATAGATATTCAATGACTTGTCATGCAATGAGATTTACAAATCGGATAATCTTTCAGTTTTGCGTTGTGTTATCAGGATACTTACTAGTTTATAGCTATCTGTGGATTACAGAAGATGCACTTCAGTCTCCATTCCATAAGCGTAGAGTGCTTTGTGAAGTAAAAAAGCATATTGCTTTGTTCTTTTTTTTTTTTGCACTGAAAATGTTTAATTGTCAGATTTTTAGGCTCGACTTTTTAGGTGTTAGGGAAGACTGAAAAAAAGCCCTTAGGTACTATAGGTATGGGTGCTCAAACCTGTTCTCAAGTGCCCTCCCTCCACTCCCAACAGTGCAGCTTTTCAGGATCTCCTATCATGATCACTGGTGGATGACTCAGTGTCGCATTCACTCTGATAGAGCCTCCTAAGCAAATGAACCTATTGAGGAAATGATAGAGTCAGTAAACTGCACTGTAAGGGGTGGTGAGGGGTGTCTGGGGGGGTGGGAGGGCACCCAGTGGGCAGGTTTGAACCCCTCTGGTCCATGACTGAGACTGAGGAAAGAGTACTTTCCTAAGCACAAGGATTTCCAGTCTTGTATTGCGATATTTCACCAATTTAACTAGGTGCGATGGATTCCAATTTATTCCCATCTAGATAAGTGAGGGAAAAAAAATGAATGTGGCTGATGTACTAAGGAGAACTAGTCCAATTGCAGACCAGCCATTCACAGCACAAGGATCATGCACAAAAGGACATATATGAAGTATTTTATACATCACAAAGCTTTATTTGTTAGGCTTATTTTCATTTTTAATTCAAACTGCTGCATACTTCTTTGGATTGAAAAAACAATAGCCTGTCTTTTACCATCTCCATCAACTTATCAGCAAACTTAGTCCTAACAGAGGAAAAATTATCTAAAACACATGGGGATACTCCTTTTAGCTGATCTTCACTTCTTTTGGCACCAAGAGCAATTGTTTTGATTCTAACAACTTAATACAAGGCACTAGAACTGCGTCACTCTTCCCTTTTGCACTCTCATTTGCATATAAGCAAAAGATTGTGCAGCATCATGGGGCAAGCAATTTTGGACAAGGAGACTTTATTTATTTGTTATTGTTTTTGTTTTAATTTTTTATCATTACTTGTCTTTCAAACCTTGCATGTCAGATAGGTGTACAGAATGTTACTCTACAACGGCTTCATATACTGCATCCAGACAACCCATTGACTGCCAGATAGATATTCAATGACTTGTCTTGCAATGAGATTTACAAATCGGATAATCTTTCAGTTTTGCGTTGTGTTATCAGGATACTTACTAGTTTATAGCTATCTGTGGATTACTGAAGATGCAGTTCAGTCTCCATTCCATAAGCGCAGAGTGCTTTATGAAGTAAAAAAGCATATTGCTTTGTTCTTTTTTTTTTTGCACTGAAAATGTTTAATTGTCAGATTTTTAGGCTCGACTTTTTAGGTGTTAGGGAAGACTGAAAAAAAGCCCTTAGGCACTATAGGTATGGGTGCTCAAACCTGTTCTCAAGTGCCCTCCCTCCACTCCCAACAGTGCAGCTTTTCAGGATCTCCTATCATGATCACTGGTGGATGACTCAGTGTCGCATTTACTCTGATAGAGCCTCCTAAGCAAATGAACCTCCTGAGGAAATGATAGAGTCAGTAAACTGCACTGTAAGGGGTGGTGAGGGGTGGCTGGGGGGGTGGGAGGGCACCCAGTGGGCAGGTTTGAACACCTCTGGTCCATGACTGAGACTGAGGAAAGAGTACTTTCCTAAGCACAAGGATTTCTAGTCTTGTATTGTGATATTTCACCAATTTAACTAGGTGCGATGGATTCCAATTTATTCCCATCTAGAGAAGTGAGGGAAAAAAAATGAATGGGGCTGATGTACTAAGGAGAACTAGTCCAATTGCAGACCAGCCATTCACAGCACAAGGATCATGCACAAAAGGACATATATGAAGTTTTTTATACATCACAAAGCTTTGTTTGTTAGGCTTATTTTCATTTTTAATTCAAACTGCTGCATACTTCTTTGGATTGAAAAAACAATGGCCTGTCTTTTACCATCTCCATCAACTTATCAGCAAACTTAGTCCTAACAGAGGAAAAATAATCTAAAACACATGGGGATACTCCTTTTAGCTGATCTTCACTTCTTTTGGCACCAAGAACAATTGTTTTGAATCTAACAACTTAATACAAGGCACTAGAACTGTGTCACTCTTCCCTTTTGCACTCTCATTTGCATATAAGCAAAAGATTGTGCAGCATCATGGGGCAAGCAATTTTGGACAAGGAGACTTTATTTATTTGTTATTGTTTTTGTTTTAATTTTTTATCATTACTTGTCTTTCAAACCTTGCATGTCAGATAGGTGTACAGAATGTTACTCTACAACGGCTTCATATACTGCATCCAGACAACCCATTGACTGCCAGATAGATATTCAATGACTTGTCTTGCAATGAGATTTACAAATCGGATAATCTTTCAGTTTTGCGTTGTGTTATCAGGATACTTACTAGTTTATAGCTATCTGTGGATTACTGAAGATGCAGTTCAGTCTCCATTCCATAAGCGTAGAGTGCTTTGTGAAGTAAAAAAGCATATTGCTTTGTTCTTTTTTTTTTTGCACTGAAAATGTTTAATTGTCAGATTTTTAGGCTCGACTTTATAAGTATTAGGGAAGACTGAAAAAAAGCCCTTAGGTACTATAGGTATGGGTGCTCAAACCTGTTCTCAAGTGCCCTCCCTCCACTCCCAACAGTGCAGCTTTTCAGGATCTCCTATCATGATCACTGGTGGATGACTCAGTGTCGCATTCACTCTGATAGAGCCTCCTAAGGAAATGAACCTCCTGAGGAAATGATAGAGTCAGTAAACTGCACTGTAAGGGGTGGTGAGGGGTGGCTGGGGAGGGGTGGGAGGGCACCCAGTGGGCAGGTTTGAACACCTCTGGTCCATGACTGAGACTGAGGAAAGAGTACTTTCCTAAGCACAAGGATTTCTAGTCTTGTATTGCGATATTTCACCAATTTAACTAGGTGCGATGGATTCCAATTTATTCCCATCTAGAGAAGTGAGGGAAAAAAAATGAATGTGGCTGATGTACTAAGGAGAACTAGTCCAATTGCAGACCAGCCATTCACAGCACAAGGATCATGCACAAAAGGACATATATGAAGTATTTTATACATCACAA